>CABFPE010000678.1:31209-112856 GCA_900660155.1 Hofstenia miamia | reverse complement strand
GGATCGCACGGATCGCACTGGTCACATTCTGGCTCAACCTTGTCTTCAGTTTGTCGTACTGATTGGAACATTTGATGGCAATTGTTTTTCGCCCATACCAATTGTCCCTTATTTTGAGCTCTCCGCCAAATGTATCTACACCATCTACACCAAACTGAACCAGCTCAACTAGGTCCAGTTGCTCCACTGATTTGAATTAATTAAGACCATTAACAACAAAATTTAGCTCGAGTTTTTTCAGTTTGCATTTTTCTGCAGCCCCTATGTCCATTTTTTTGCGTTTTAGAAATGCTTTAAGTTGAGGTTGCGACCTTGTGGATACCTTCTTACAGCTCCCAGTATCCACATGTTTCTTCAAATTCTTAGTACCGAGGAGAAAATTATGTACGTTTTAAAACATGTTCTGCAGCTGGCAACCCTTTTCAGGACAACTGGTTGACAGTTGCTGGCATTGGGTGGTAATGCAGGATTAGCAAAAGTTTTCCATACATCAGACGTAAAATTACTAGGCTCGACCAAAATAAGCCGCTGTAGTTTGAGCCCTGTTTCCACTTGTGTTGACGATTTATAATATCCAGCATCCATGTACGGTCTGCAATTAAGCGAGGCGGTCACAGCAGTACATATAGCACAGTAAAGTAAATGATGTGTGAATTATAACGAAAAGCGTAAATTATAAAGACGAGCGATGTAATCACTCGGTTGTTCAATCAAATTGCACCGCAATTCATTGCGCCAGACACGCCGCTCAATGCGCTATTAGAAGCAATAATTTTCAAGCTGACTGACAACAGACATTTAATTCCAACCGGCGTGAGTTATTTTTGTGACCCAAGTTGACCCATGGAGTTTTCAAAATTGAGACCCGACCCGACTCGACCCGACCCATTTGCAATTTCAAAAATCTTGACCCGACCCGACCCATGAAAACACGGTCAAAAAGTGACCCGACCCATGGGTCGGGTCGGATCTAGTGCCTTTGGTTGTAACCAAAGTTTGTAGATATGTGAGAAATTGTTTCTAAGGATTAATGTAACAAAAAAAATTTACACTATTTTCAAACAACAAACACAACCATTAATATGTCAGTATCAAGTCAATAACTTTTCTGAATTTTCTAGGATATATTGAAGAAATGTATACATGCCTCGATAAGACTAAAAAATCAAAAAACTAAAACAGATTTATCTTTCAGCGGATACTTTTGTAATCTAGGGATAAAAACCCATAGAAACACTGTACATCCTAACGCGCGCTCAAAAATGTGTATGCATCAAGCCTGTACTTCTAAATGATTAACAAAGGGACTCTAAATTAGAGCCCTTAATTTCTATGTTACATTTTGACCAAATTTAATAAATTTCTCAATAAATGAAATACAATGCTTCACACTCCAATATAACTATAACAAGAGGGGCAGGGTCCCCAATCGAAATTAACAATATGGGCTGCTCTGTAAGCATGAGGGCCCATTATTATATTGTATTCGAATGGAACTGTCAATATGCTAAACGTTAAAATCTTGTAAATTCCAATTATATATATATATATATGTATATATAGGTATATATATCATGCAGGAGTGTGATTTTACTCTCAAGTTTAAATGCTTAGTATATGCTACAAGCAAATTGTTCGATTTGCAAAACAAGAAGCGATGTTCCCCCAAAAACTGAAAATTCATTTTTCAAAAAAGTTAAATAATTGGATTTTTAATTTTGACTTCGCGCAAACGTATGTCAAATAGAACGAAACTGTTCCAAATGTATACTTTAAAGAGTTAAAATTATTGGCTTTGTAAATTCAAACTTGCTTTCAAGCATTTTCCTGGAAATTGCAAGAAATTTGAAGAACCTTCAAATAAATTGTCAGGAACAGAATAATCGTCCATTAGCAAGAATGTGGCGGTAAGTGTGTATAAACTTAGAATTCGTTTGTTCAACATTTTGAAATTATTTTCATTGTTGTTGAAAGTGGAATATAGACTTCTTACACACCATCACTCTTTAAGAGAAAATATTTGGGACTGATATTAGTAAACCTCATTGTACTAGTTGGTCTTGCACCAGCCTATCTTAATATTTCTAATTGGTTAAACAGGGCAATTGTCTTCCTACCTCTCAAATTTTTTGCAAGAAAGAAATTTGTTATCAATGAAAAATATCTTTATCTTCTCTGAGGCTTGATACAACAATGCAGAGTATTCACATATTTAATTAGTTCTTGAAATTAATTTGCAAAGGAGCAATCTGTATCATCCACTAATATATTTTCTTCCTCAGACAGATGACTGGGCATTTAATCACTGAATATATTTTTAGGTACATGTGCTTCATGAAAAAGTTTAGCATTTGTGCGTTTTCCTATGAATCATTTTAGTTTATTATATTATGCTAAGCACAAGTTAACTGATTGCTTCTATGTTTGACATGTGTAGCGTGGTTTGATGTTCCTGCATCGTCCCGTCTAACTGTATTTTACTTGCTTAATGCTTTCATTCCGTAAGCATAGTTATTTAGCCCACGAATACCCTGATTTGCTTGGAGAACAACACGCAAGTGTCTTTTCAAATATAAATCCTATTAAAAACCAGTAAATGACTACAAGCATTATAAACAATAAAATTTTAATGCACATAAAAGCAATTAATTACTGTCAAAATTAATGGTGTCTCAACAAATCAAATTTTTTGTCCGAGACTAGTGCAATCCCGACGCTGTTAATAAGTAAAGTCAAATTGGAAGAAGTTTGTGCAAATGATCATAAGAAGTTTCTGCAACCAATATTATGAATTTGAATGTAAACCTGCATAATACTACATCAAAAGATATTATTTCTGTTGAATTGCTATCTTTCATTACATTTATAGGAAATACTTACAGAAGATATGTATGGTGGGATATGGATTCCTGCCACCTTTTATAACACGCAGATTTTCCATCCGGATGAATATACTTCAGAAGATGATAGTGAAGTGCCCCATTATCATCATTGTGATATGTTGTTTTTGGTAAACCAAATGACCAAAAAGCAAAATCAAGAAGAAACAGCTTCGACCAAGTTGAATTCTTAACTAAATATGTACCCGACAAGACTTCATTTGATGTAAACCTGCTGTAAAAAATTATATTGAACTTCTCATCGATATAATTTTCAATTCTAACATGAGGATTTACAACCAAACAGTCAGAGTCGATGTGCAAAATATAATCAAATCTACTCAGTAAATTTGCAACAATGCAGTGCCTCTTGAAAAAGTTCTTTCTGGACTTTATTGAAGCGCAAAGAAGAGCTTCCGTAGGATCAATAAAAATGAATGTGTACCCATTTTTTTGGCAATAGCACTTTATTGAACTTATGATGAGAGATACACCGTTTCGCTTCACATATGACTTATCTGCTACAACAACAACTGCTATTTTCAAAAGATTACTGTGTTCTGCTGAATGATTTTTTGTGATGAAGGTTACGACTTTATGGATTTCATTTGAATTAGAATCACTTTTAAAAATAAATGAATAAATCAAACCCACGACAATCAAGATGATAAGTGCCAAGCGCAAACATGCAGTAAATCTCTTCATGGATATTTTTGGTTTCACTACATCTAAAATTTAAATATATTTGGTACTTTATCATAGCTAATAATTTCCACAACAGTTCAACTACGACATTAGAATACATATATATATATATATATATATATATATATATATATATATATATATATATATATATATATATTTCCGTGCATAATAGCTTGGACTAATGTTTTTCACATTAACTTTGTTCTCTTCGTTGTTACTGGTACTTTGAAAGTGTGAATGCTAAATTTCAAAATATACCTGTTAGCTTAACATTTCTGACAATTGCTGAGCACTTATATCATTATTCACTCCAAAATGCGTGGTAAAACTATTTCCATTGAAATAAGAAAAACTTTAGTTTCAAAACTCTTGGAAAAAATTCCACAGAAAAAAATTTGCGAATTTCTTCAATTATCAAAGCAAACATTATTTTCATTTGTTTAATATTATAAAAGAACCAGGGCGCCCTTCTGCACAACCAAATTTAGCCCGTATTTCTAGAGTTTGCCAGCGTTTGACATCGAAGCAGTTGAAACTAGATTGGATAAATGAATATATATATATATATATATATATATATACATGATAAAGAAATGTAGTACAGTTTAATATTCACATAAAATTGAAATTAAATGCAGTCTTTGTTTCTGACAGATTTCAAAAGTAATTACGCCACTGAAGATCAGCAATAAGTGTATTTAACATGAATTTTATTACAACTGAAAAGTTTAAGTGAGTAATCATGGTTGGCATTGGTCCTAAAATAGCTCTTTAGAATAATGCATAGACATAAACAAGAATATGCAACACAGCTATACACCTTTCCAGATAGATAGCTGTTTTAGGAACTGAAAAAATATGGCAGCTCGGATCTCATTATCAATGATATAAAATTGAGAAATATTTTAAAAATTAAAATCCAAATTTTATAGTTCAAAAGATTTTCAATTCATAGAAAATTATTGAACATTCATTATATTAAATACTAAATGTTATATTTCACTAGAAAATAAAATGTTACTTGAAAATTATATATATACGTGAATATATAATTTTTAAAAGAAAATGTTCGGGAAGATTTCTACAAATGCTTGAAAATGACAACAATGTTTGTCGAAACATGTCGCAATAAAACGTTACTTAAAAAATGTATTGACTCTATATATATATATATATATATTAGGATACTGCTTTCTAGCTTTTAAAAAAATATTTTACATGACAGAAAGGGTTAGTAGGAATTCAATTTTAAATATAAAAACGCCCCAACAAATCGCTTTGAGTATTGGGAATGGGAAGAATTTGAAGTCCTTGAGTACCTAAAACAGTTTCGTATCTTTCAAGTAGCGCAGGGTAGATTAGTGTCAATATAATATGTACAAATGTAGTTCTCTATCCTACTGCTAAATAATTCGACTATTATATTTCTAAGAAATTGTCATCAACTATAATCATAATATATTTATAGTTTAAATAGTTGAGTTTCTTATTGTATTACCTCCCGTCATAGCCGCCGCGAGCGGGGGGAAGTTGCTTCATGTTTAGTTGATTGAATTGACTAGCTTATTGTCGAATGGAAATGCCGAATTTCTTAGTAATACTTGATTTAAATAAATTTCAATTCATTTTTAATTCTAATGTATATAGATAAATTGTGAATTATTCTATTAAGAATGCATAGAATGCGCAAGTAATTTTTTGGTGATTAAAAATTTTTTCTAGATCGTTATAAAAAGTCTTTAAATCCTTAACGGGTAAACAATGCTAAAATAAATTTCAGTTAAACTAAGTATGGGGTAACAAAGTTACCCCAATTAAAAAAGCCTAAACTGTATAAATAGATTTTTACATATGAAAATTTGTAAATTCCTTCTTTAGCTTTTAAGCAAAAAAAAATTTTAGACGCTTTGCCTAAAAATCTTACTTAAATATACAGGATATTTTTACAATTAAAGCTTTTGATCCAAGAATTGGAGGCAGAGTAAATTTGTAACCGCTACCCTCCCCAAGGCCCACATTTTCAAAAAGCTTGACACGCTGACGACAAATAATAATGTTTTGAATGCATTTGGCCCAGACAATAAAATTTTAGGCTGAATTCGAACACTTCCTTTTATTTCCCGCAATCATTTCAATTAGTCTCGTCTGCAGTAAACATGCAATAGGAAAGGAAAGAGGAATTAGATTAGATGCGTAGTAATTTGCTTAATTTAGTCAGGGGATAATGTGTGGTAATATATATATATATATATCCTAAAATGGATACAGCTATTTTCTGTGATTGTCTTCTTCACGTAACTACATTATTCAAAAAACTTAACATACAAAAGCTAAAAAGACTTATAATAAATTCACAATATAGATGTCGTTTGTGTTCGAGCTAAATGGATATTTATAAAATTTTCATGAAATCATAGCATTAGGGTTTTTCAACCTAACTATAACAAACTAGCAATCATCCTAAAGCAAAAGTTATAAGCGGATTAATTTTTGTAACAAAGTTACCCCAAACAGCATATTGATGTTTTTTTGAATCTAAATAAGAAAAGTTAGGATGGCTCCCATATTGTCCAGACAAAAAGTACGTAAAAATGTGGGAAAGTCACAAAATATCAGGTTCTTCCTATTTGATTTGAGCTCAAAATCCTATTCTAGTTCTTATTGGGGTAACAGAATTGCCCCAAACTTAATTTAAACATTAAACCAGATTAAATCTTTGATTAATATCTGGAAATAATGATGTTATTTTAAAATCTACTGATATGGTAAATATTGATTCCAAAATAGTTGAGTGGTAGAAAATAACAAACCATAGGCCTATGTTCTTATATTTTCCACATAGGATAGGCGATTGAAGCAGATTCTAGCACATTACTTCGGATAATAAACTGCTTGGAAAATATGATCTCATCTCCTTGTTCTCTTTCAATTAAATGATTAAATTTCTTTAAAAAGAAATGAAATATTTTTTCTACAAAAACTCGTGCAAAAAATTTTTTGCCCTTCCTTTAAGAAGTTTCTCGCGGCGCCCTTGCCTCCAGTATTAATTTTTCATGTCCAAATTAAAAAATAACCACTTTGCAATGTCAACATGAATTGAGAAATAAAATTGTTTCAAACAAGATAAATTTACTTCAAAATTAGAGCAAAGGCGATGAAAACAACAATAGCACAAATAATGGCAAATTAAAGAACAACCCCAAAATATATGTTGCAAGACATTGAGAAAAAATTGTTGTAGAGTGTATTAAAATCAGTGATAGAAAAGTTAATTTTTCAAACAAAATTTGAGATTAAAATATAAATTTTGAATTACTGAAATTGGATACTAAATTGAATTAAAAATTTTAAATTATATAACAGCAACATTAAAAAATTAATACCCTATTAATAGTATGCCGACGGTATGGTTTCAGTAACATTTTTGTGTTAGGGATTATAATAATGACAAACCTTCTGAGTACTACGTTTATCTTGGCATTGCAAATTGATTAGAGTGCATATTTAAATGAGATTTTTTATTGAAGAGCATCCCAAATTATATTAGTGTTTTTACATTTTGGCAGTGTTTGCAAAACCTAGGGTATTCCACTTGCTTCTCTGTTCAGTGCTTTTTTGCCATACATATTTGAGATAATGATTTGTAAGAATTCTGTTCTTCCATTTGCAAGTTTGTAGAAACAAATGTTTTTGGTTGCTTTACTATTTTCTCATTATGTGATGGCCAACATGAATCGCATTTTCAGATTTAAAGTATTCGTCACCAATTTTACAAATTGTTGGAAAGAATAAGGCGGAACCTTTGTGTGAAAAATGAAATTTAATTAAAACATGTCACTTAGATTGAGATTATTAACACACTTTAATTCGGAGTCAATGTAAAAATATGTGTAATTTAGAAAATGTACAAATGCACAAGTCTTAAAAATTTTTGGATCCGAAGTTTCTCAAAATAAAGATCCCCTCATTTCCAATTTTTTGGAAGCATCATCATCTTTTCTATATCTATAACTATAGAATTGAATTGTTGTCTGTATGTGCGCTATGCACGCCTAAACTACTGGGCGGATTGTCACCAAACTTTGCATGGTGACTCCCTATCACCCTGGAAAGGTTTTAGGCAGAATGTAACTATATTTAAGTTAGTGTCATAATTTTGAAAGCCTTGAGCGTAAGAGTTCGGACTAATTAAATAATTTCCATTTTAAGCGACCGTATAGCCCATATTTGTTGAAAAGTCGGTGAATTGTGGATTCATGCAAAAACCCATCTATCCAATTTACTTTCAACTGCTTTCATAGTTGAAGAATTCGCAATTTTTTTTCTGTGAAATTTTTCTCCATGGATTTTGAAACTAATTTTTCGTATTTCGATGGAAATAGTTTTACAACGCATTTTGGAGTGAATAATGATATAAGTGCTCAGCAATTGTCAGAAATGTTAAGCTTACACCTAAATGCTAACAGGTATATTCTGAAATTAAGCATTCACACTTTCAAAGTACCAGTAACAATGAACCATTATGCACAATAGGCTGTATATGCAACTGATATTAATGTAGCATTAATGGTAGTTGTTTATCGGACAGACCTCGCGCTTTTCTTGTTATTGACTGGTAGTTGTAATATTTGTACATATTGTAAATAACATTGTATATAAAAACCAATGCATTTTGTAAATAGAAATAGTTTGAACTGTATTCTCTTTGTGTTCATTAGAATCACACCCCCGTGATTCTACATTAAGAATAACGTAAACTGATGTTATTGCAAAGACAAAATTCGCACAGTAGACAGATCGTTAACTGCCTTATTGAAATTTTACGCCAGTCTATGATGGTTGTTTTAAGTAAAGTAAGTTTGAATCGTAAAACGCATGAATAATCAAGATCAGACTGCCAACATGTTCTTGATATTTCAGTTATGAGTAAAACTGAAGTTAAAATACATTGGACTAACTTTCTAGATTTTAACGAAAAATACTTCGTTGTAATTTTGATATAGAATACATTTGATAACTATGAAGCCACCCACAGCCATCTAGTAATGACAGTCTTACAATAGGTCGAGAGACCAAATATAAATGAGGCCATTTCATTTGTAGTAAAAAGTACTCAAAAACATCTTCATTTTTTTTATTTCTTTAACGTTTTACATTTTAAGAGATTATTTGTACAATCATTTTGACAATTTCTAAAATTGTTAAAAAGTATACTTACAATTGTCTTCAAAAATAAACTTTTCAAATTGCTGACATGACAAGATTGTATTTTAGAATCATGAAATCCAAAGAAGCCTTCCAGAGCTTTAACAGAAATGTTCGGCAAATTTTGATTTTGGGATAACACTTCGCAGTTTTCTAAAAGAAAGTGAATACATAAGTTCCTATTTTTGCATTGGCAAACACAAGACAACCTCTATTCAAGTCCTTAACGTATGTTATTTTCAGAAACTGGATTCGGCTGTTCCCAGTTCTTCAGACACAGGCAATCAAATTTTTTCTTCATTTTGGAAACGATATATCCTGCAACATATTGAATGGTTTGTTCTTCATGGCAATGAAATGATGAAATATTCATATCGAAGGACAAGGTTTCCATTACATTGGAATAATTCGTGTCTTCTGTATTAATTATTTCATTCAGACTTTCAATAGAATGGTCCTTTAAAAATTTTTTTATTGTTATTGATTTTTCTGAATGCAGCACATCACGAAGACTAACAAGAAAACTGCCACCATGTAATTGCCTATAGTGACCAAATCTTCACTAAATACGGTCTTGATTAAGACAAATCGGTAACAAGTATTCCATAGCTAATTGACAAACACCAGTAGTTGTAACCGTAATGAGTTGACAGTACAAATGAGTAAAATCGTTTTATTAAAACACAAGCAACAAAGATTACAATTATATACAATAGACACTACAGGATGACAAGTATGTCAGGATCAGGACGCATCACGGTAAATAGTAACTAGTAACTAGCCAGTACATCCCAGGCAAATATGAGGTAAACGTAACCAATACAACATCCTCCTCCTTTTTCACTAGTTCTTAGTTGAAGTGATAGCTTGAATTTATTGGGCAACCATAGTATTGAGGATGTCTTCTTTCTCTTTGTGGTCTCTCCTTTATACTGGTGGATGAAGTGTTGCTTCCCGACGTTGTTGGTGCTTCTTCATTTCCTGTTGCCTTGGTGATGTTTTGAGAAGTGGATGCATCATCTTGAACTAACCCATTGAAATCGTCTACGGGGCTATAGTTCCTTATTGTTTCTGATGCCATAGCTTTGCCGTAGTCTATAAAGTGTCGTCGATTTCTTCGGATAAGAACTTTTCCCACTTTTACAATATATGATCTTGGTAATTTTGCTTTACCGACCACGACTCCAATAGAGTTTCCCAATGTTACAACTAGTCGTACATTTGCTCCAGGTTTTAGATCTTCTAATGCTTGCGCCTGACGGTTGTAGAATTTTTCCTGAGAAGATCTGTATTTGCTTTCCAATTTTTTAAATTCATGTCTTGGAACCATTTGTAATCAATGCATTGGATCTTAGACGGCGACTATACAACAACTGAGCTGGAGAGTACTTACAGAATGATAACCGTGAGTTATTATAGTCCATCAGTGCTCTTCTGTAGTCGGAAGTCTTCTTAAAAATCTTTTTGAAAATTCTGACTGCCCTTTCGGCTGTTATATTGGATTGCAGGTACTTGGAATTGCTATGCAGCAATGAGATGCCAAGCCTATGTGAAACTCTTTGGAGCCAAATGGGTTGTTATCAGCAACAATCTGGTGAGGAATTCCATGCATTGAGAAAATATCTTTTAATTTTTTTAATTTAACTGCATGTGCATTTTTCCTCTTTATCTGCTGACTTTGAAGGAATTCTGAATAATAGTCAACACAGATGAGAAAGGTTTGGTTATTTATTTCTGCAATATCAAGACCAATTTTGTGAAATGGAAGTGGCGGTCTTTCATGATGGATCAATGGACTTTTCTTGTTTATTGTTTGGTGCATCTTGCATGTCACGCATTTTGCAATGAATGATTTGATATCATCACCCCTTCGTGGCCATTCATTATACCCATATGTGCCCCATGAAGTACTTCAATTACTTGTTCTCTGCATGACTCAGGTATGTAGACACAACAATTCCGCATGATAAGTCTGTCTTCAATATAAAGTTCATGTTTGATTTTTTCTAAATTCTTTTGTTCCCAATGATGTTAGAAATCCTCTATCAGGCCAAGTAGATTCTATGAATCTCATAACCGTCTTTGAGTCCGGATCGCTCAAAATTTCATTGCAATCTTGCTCTATGTTCAGTGCTTCAGTCGTTGACAATGCGTGGACAGCTATCTCTAAATTTCGTTCCAATTCACTACTGTTTACTCTTGGCAACTTGAATCTAGATAGTGTGTCAGCAAGAAAGAGTAATTTACCTGGTTTGTATTGGATTTTTAGTGCTGGGTACTTCTGCAGTATTACAAAGAGGCGCTGCACTCTTGGAGGGCATGTTGTAACGGCTTAAGTTGCAAGTTTTCCAGCGGTTTGTGATCGGATTTGACCACTATGGGCCGTCCATATGTGTATTGATGAAAATGTGTACAAGCATACGTGATGGTTACCAATTCTTTTTCAATCTGTGAATAGTTTTCTTCCGTCTTTGTCATCGATCTTGCAGCATAAGCAACTGGTTTATTTTCTTGAATGAGACAAGCTCCTAGTGCTGATTTTGAGGCATCCGTTTAGATAGTGACAGGTAGCTTATTATCGAAATGCCTTAGTATTGGATCGGATGTTAGGAGTTCCTTCAAGTGTTGGATGGATTTTTGTGTTGCTGATCCCACATAAATTGCGAATCTTTCTTTAGCCGGTGTTGCAAAGGAATTTCTGAGTAGTTAGGAATAAACTCGGATAAATAGTTGACCATTCCAAGAAATCATTGAAGAGACTGTTTATCTGTTGGTGTTGAGTATCTTTCAATGACTTGTACATTATTTGGGTCGGGATGAAATCCATGGTCACTTATGATAAATCCCATATATTATACAGTGTTCTTCATCAGTTGAATCTTTGTTCTATTAAGTTTGATATTCCTTAAGAGTGTTCGTTGTAGTAATACTTTCACTGTTTCAATATGAGTTTCTCTTGTCACTAGCTATGCAGATGTCGTCATGGATTGTGATAACGTTTTCTATGTCTCCAAACTCTCCATCAATCATACTTTGCGATTTGTCTGATGCAGATGACAATCCAAATGGTATTCGGTTCCAACAATATCAACCAAATGGCGTGTTAAAGGTACACAGGAGTGCTGAACACCTTGCTAACAGAATATGCCAGTAACAATTTGAGAGATCCTTGACTGTAAAAAACTTCTTGCCATTGAAGAACTCTCGAAGTCTTGCGTTCAAAGGCAGATAGTATTCTCAGTTAATTTGTTGGTTCAGTGTTTTGTTATCAAAGGTAATCCTTAAATCTCCATTAGACTTTTTGACAACTACCATGCTACCAACCTATTCTGTTGCTTCATCCACCTTTGAAATTATTCCAGATGCTTGACGATCTTTCAACTTGCTTTTCAACCTTGGAATTAATGACAAAGGGTATCTTCTAGGGGGATGAATAATTGGTGTTGCAAATCGCTTCAAGGGGATTTCGTACTCATCATGAACTCTACCATATCCAGAGAAAACGTCATTGTATTTGTGCAATATCTCCTTTAAAACATCTTTTGCTAGCCCGGATGTTTTGTGGTTGTCTATTGCATTCCAGGCCCCATCCGAAAAGGGTTAAATCTCTCGAGTTTTTGATAGAGTGTATTTCGTTCTCCTCTTTGTTCTTGAATCTTACTCCCAGTATTTCTGTTTTTAATGACGTTTATTAGCCTAGAAGCGCTTTGTTATTAGTTGGAACAACTAAGAATTTCACATTTAGTTTTCACTTATTCCTTCCTATGACAGTAGGTAATTTGACTTCTCCACTGATTGGAATATTCTGTCCATTATAACCAATAAGCTTGCCACGAGATCGTGATATTGGTATCTTTTTGTTAGACTTCTTTTCAATTTTACTTACATTGAGCACCAGAATCAACTTTGATGTTAAGGGGATAGTCCTCAATTAGGATAGTTGTTGTAAGGTCTTTAATTCTTGATTTTTCCCTTTGATGAATGAACCACATCGCATTCGTCTTCACTTTATGCATCTTCTTCATCCAAGTTGTCTAAATCTTGGCGTCTTTGATAGTGAAAAGAGTTTCTTTGCAAATGGGCTCTGCATTTTACTGCGAAATGGTTCAGCTTGCCGCATTTATTGCACTTTTTTCAGAATGCCTGACAATTTCTAGCCACATGAATCCTTCCACACTGTCTACATTCATAATATTGAGTGCTTAACTGATTCTTTCTTCGTCTAATAGCATCAATCTCTTGTTTGGTGTTAACATCTTCATCATCAATATTCAGTTGCCGTAAATGTTCAGTCATTTCCTCTTCTGCACGAGAGAATTGAGTAGTTTTTTGGAGATCAATATTGGGTTCTATCCAAAAGTCTTTCTTGCAATCAGATGTCTTGAATTGAGAATATAATTCGATCCTGAATAAGACTATCTTCGAGTGGTCCAAAATTGCAGTGCTTTGCCTGGGTTCTTAACATATTCACAAATTGGTCAATTTTCACGTTAGATTTAGATAGCTTGAAAATTGAAATCATTCAAAAACTTCATTGGCTCCTTGTGTAAAGTAATCATCAAGTTTCTTCATGACATTTTCGAATTTATTTTTATCCTTTGTTCTTGGCCATGTAAAATTCGTAAAAACTTCATTTGCTCCGTCTCCAATGCATCGAAGCAGAATTTCAATTTTAACCTTGTCCGCCTTTTCTTCAACCTCAGTGGCTTCCATGAACAGCATAAAGCTTCATTTCCATTTGCTATACTTGGACTATCGATATCAAAGGGAAGAGGCTTCAATGTTTCGAATGCCATTCCACCTCTGTCGCCATGTAATGATTTGACAGTACAAATGAGTAAAATCGTTTTATTGAAACACAAGCGACAAAGATAACAAATATATACAATAGACACTGCAGGGTGACAATGTTTCAGGACGCATCACGGTAAATAGTAACTAGTGTGCCAGTACATCCAAGGCATCATGAGGTAAACGTAACCAATACAACAGTAACTATAATAGCGTCAAAAGTTTCTGAGTTCAATCCTGGTACTTTGATTTGCTTCCATCTTTTCAACCACGATGAAAAAATATTTTAAAAAGTCAAGTTTTGTATCATGCGGAAAAAACACCTCTGGCTAAATGAATTGGATGACAGATATTTTTCCCATTTACAATTTGCCACCAAACATATATGATTTCTATAAACGTAGCAGTTTGAACAGCAACTGGGTTATCTGTGAAATATTCACGTAGTGCAATTGCATTTTTATGATAAAAAATTTCAGAACTAATGCTCACTTAGATTTTTATTTTTAAGATTCAAAGATTGAGCTGTTAGCTTGGGAACTTTTTTAATGTAACTTTTATTGAAGAGTTCCATTTCATTCAGCATGAGAAGTATTTTCGAGACGTACATCTATAACATAATCGAATTCAGGCAAAGTAAAATTAGAAAATTTTTTCCAAATATTCCTAACATTTTTCATAATGTGAACAACATCATATAGCAAAAATGTGTTATAATTTGCGCCAGGAATCGTAATAATCATAGAATTGGCTTCTCCAAACTCGCTGGACAGCATTTTATACACAGCTATGTTAATCCTTGCATTATCACATACCAAACATCGTACTTTTATATCAAGACATGACAATTTACTAAAGAATCAAACTAAAGCTGCATAAATATCGTTTGCTATAGTCTTTCCTAGAGGTAAAAATTTAACAACAATATGAAATTATTACTGCAAACTGACTAACATAAAACAATAAACAGTTGTATAAATGATGTTCTCATTAACGTATATGCCAATAATGTATTGCCATCATATGACACATCTTGATGAATATAGATTTCATCAAATATGAGAGAATATTCCGTTTCTATTGGGATTCGATCTTTTAGAAGACTATCAATATTAGTTTCCCCTCTAATTAAATTATAAATAATTGTTAGAAAAGGCATTGGTATAAACTTAGCAATCATTTTATAGGTGGAGAGAGACAAACACTTGACAAGATCTGCAAATCATAAATGAACAGAAGAATATTTTTGTTTGCCTATAAAACAATGATTGCTGAGTTCTTTTACTAAGGGATATGATGAATCTTTTATCATATCAAATTTATTGTTTAAATAATTGATTAATTCTTGAATTTGTATGGTAACAGCTTTGCTGGCATTCGATAAGAGAATGCTATAATTAATTCCTACAAAGCATTTTCTGTTAGCATAAATTGTAAATTTCATATTTGAGAAAATTTCAACACTTTTAATAATGTTTAGAATATGATAATCTAGTTCGTATGATCGAACACATTTTCAAAAACCCGGCCATTATCAGGTTTAACATCGCACTCCTTGATTTCAACAAAGCATGAATTATGTCTTTATTGTTAAAGCATAGCAATTCATCATCTTGAATGTTTTCCTAGAAAGTCCTCTAGGAAAAAATTCGAATTTCCAAAGGTAGACTATTATAGCAGCATAGCATGCGGGTTTATGTCTTTTTGTTAATTGAGCAAAAACTGTGACTTTCTGCTATTTTCTATGTTAAGGTCAAAAGCATAACTTAACTTTTGAATTCATTACCTACGATTCTTGAAAAATGTAAGACTAGGATAAAATATACATTGCAAAAACAAAACAAAAATTTTTTCTTCTATTAATATAGCACAGAGTTGTAACCAGGCTGGGCTTTGAAAGGGCGGACTGGGTCACGCCGGGCTTGGGCCGTAAAATTAAGCGTGAAGCGGACCAGGGTCCGAAATTTTTCCACATCCGGTTTAGAATTGTTCAAAATTATATTAATAAATATACATTCTCTTCCATTAAAATATTATATCAATTATTATGTTCAATTGACTAATTTACACCAAAAAGGGCGATATATCGGAATAGACTACTCTGATTTTTTTATTTTTTTACATCAGTTGATGCAATTTTTTACGCTGATTTCAAATCTGTAATTATTTTTCCGAACCATTAATTTTTTAAAAAGTTATTAAACTTTGAAACCTAGCATGTCCCATCCTATCTCCATGGTATATACGTGTATATATATTTTCTAAAAGAAAAGGTTCGGGAACATTTACACAAATGCTTGAAAATGACAAGAATGTTTGTCGAAACATGTCGCAATAAAACGTTACTTAAAAAATGCATAGACTCTATACATATATATATATATATATATATATATAGGATACTGATTTCTAGCTTTTAAAAAATTTTACATGGCACATTCTCAAATTAAAATTCAACATTTTTAAATTAGTTATCAATAAATGATTGATTTGTTGCATTGCCAAAGAGATATAAATTATTTTCTATGTATTAAGCAGAGGGCTTGGTTTAAAGAAAGTACTGTAAACGTAGATATTTGAACAATAAATTGATTTTAACTAACAAATTGGATGTAGTATCGAACTCATTGTTCCAGAGGCATAGCTATGATATCAATCCGTCAATAAACTGCTTATGAAAATACTTAGTTTCTGTTAGGTAAAAAAATATGTATATGTAAATAAAACTATCAAGTAAAGACTGTTTTGATGAATGTGGTAGCTCCGAAAGAGCCAATTTTATAAAAGATATTGTAACTTCCAAAAGAACTTAAATGGAAGCAACATCAAACTGTTTACTACGCGGATATTGTAACTCAAACTCAACAAAATGCCTCGAACTTGCCATCTTAACTTAGGGAGTTCTTATAATTTGTAAGCTCAATTTATTGTTCAAATATTTATGCTTGCGGTACTTTCTTTAATCTAAGCTCTAATGTTAATTACATAGAAAATAATTTATAGCATTTTGGCAATGATTTATTGATAGCTAATATAAAAAAGTTAAATTTTAATTTAAGAATGTCACGATGTTTGGTTATCGCCATGGAGATACTAAAGGACATGCTATATTTCAAAGTTTAATTACTTTTTAAATAATAAATGGTTCGGAAAAATAATAACAGATTTGAAATCAGGGTAAAAAACTGCATTTAGTAACGCAAAAAAATTGGAGTAGTCTATTCCGATTTATCCCCTCAAAAAAATCACGGCCGGTTATAGGCCTAACTCGGATATAGCATTACTGAATATTTTAATGAAACAAAATAAATGAAATCAGAAAGATGGTTTTGCACTTGAACTTAAAAGTGATTGCATATGAATAAGATTATTTTCATTGCATGCATCAAATCAAATTGAAAAAACTTACTTTTGGTGACTTTCTCTCTGGTGTATAGTTGTAATGACTTTTAAAAGAAAACAACGTGAGCACAGGACTTTCATTCATTTTTAGCTTTGGTCTACCATTTTCTGTTTTACGAATATACTTTTGTTCGAAATGCAATGTGCATACATAGGAAATGTTTGGTAGCAATAAAATTCTTCCTATTCATTGCGTTTAGCCATCCTTTCCGTAGATGATCAGTAGAACGAAAGGAAAACATTGTAGTGTTATGACATTAACCATCGTAACCTGACTTGCAATAGGGAACACGGCCTTTCTTGGCCCTGAGGTTAAACGTGTGATAGCGCTTACGTAATGCGATTGTAACAATAGAGAAGAGGCCATGAGGAAATAACACAATTAGTTATTCTTGCAAACAGCCTCATAATTGATGAGCGTGCGCGACCTATTTTACAGCTGTCATTACTAGATGGCTGTGAGCCACCTTAATAATGACACCGTGCATTTGGATTTTGGTTTCCAAAGCAATTAATTCAGGGTTGTAAATGGCTAGATTACATTTCGTGACACATTTTAAGCTCGACTATGTTAATATTAAGAACATATACAAACACATATAACAACGTTTATATATCAACGGTTCAAAGTAATATTGGTCATAATTGGGCTTTAAACATACATGCTTGTACCCTTGTAGAAGAGCTATATATTGTTCGTGTGAATTTTGTTTTATTTCAGTATAAAAACAGTTAATTTTTAGTACTATTACGCAGGGGTGTAATATAAAACAAATATTTATTGGAAAATAATTTAAATATTATTGTATTCAATTATTTATTTTGAGATTTCATAAAATATAAATAATTTATATATTTTCTAACAAATAATTTCTGTATATTTTCTGTTTACATCAGTCACAGTGTTTGCTTGTTTCTTGTGACCAATGAGAGTGGTCGCGTTTAGACGTGTCTTGTAGCATGCGCTCACTTCTCATAGATTCGAAAAGGGTGTTGTGATTGCTGCATTCAACATTAATTGATATAATGAAATGCTACATTCACCTATTCAAAAGAACTTTTCACCTTCATACTAATTGAAAAATGGTTTATGATATGAAATATTTTTATGGAACCTGCTTCTTCTACTTAATCTAAGCTTATTTTAAATATTTTCTGTGCATTACATAAAAGCAAAACAATTCTTTTGAGGTGTCATTTATATCAGACAAATGTTGAGAATGATTGAGAATGGTTACAATCTTCGAATCAAACGTTTTCGATTTTCTATTGAGTTTATTGATAATTTCATTTCCAATATATTCAAAAAATAATTTTCACCATTAATATGAAATCGCCGTCGCTATGAGATTGCGATAAATTTATAAAGTAAAATATATTCAATGAAAAAATTTTCACTAATTTTTTTTAAAAAATAACTCGATAAAATTAAGACTAGTTTCTTTCCAAAAGTATTTCATAATTACTTATGATCAAATGCTTCTGATTGGCTAATGAATTCATTAACTGCACTAAAGATGTCGTCAACCACATAAAATGAGTATAATCCCAATTTCACTCATAGTTAGTTCAAAAGCATATTCCTATATGAATGAAATAATTTTTTAAAGATATTTGCCCAGATTCTATATATTTGGATGAAAACTTTTTGAACGGTTAAAGGCGTGTCTCGATAAGCTCGACAACACTGCAAGTATATAAATCACGAATGACGTTAATTAACAGGAAATGAAGTCTACAAGCAACAATTATTGAATTAAAAATTAACCTCAACTAGTTTTAGAGCGATGTCAATTCACCCACCACTTATTACTAACTTAAATAACGATAAAATTCAAAATTAATAAACACGTCATTTCTTGCAAAAGATAGAATGACTTACTACACCAGTGATTGTACAGGAGCAACTAAAGCATAACATTGTAATTAAACTTAATTAAACTTGGCTAGTACGCAATACATGCACTGATAATTAACAAAAACCGTACTCGAGATTCATCAGAAATTGGCGTTTGACAAGTAGCGCAGAGAACGTCATTCGCAGGCATTTCTAAAAATGATTTAAACTTTCAAATGTAAACTTAGTTACAAGTAAAGTTAATTAAATTGGTTAAATTTCAGCTTTAGATGATATAAGAACTGTGTTTGATTATTGGTGATCAAAACAATTACAATTAGAATAATGTAGAATTGATTGGCAAAAACCTCACGAGATACAATTAGTAATAACTCTTTAGAAGATTTAAAAATAAATTATTATAAATAGCAAGTTTTAAACTTTAATTTAAAAGTGCTAAACTATCTACATTTCAATATAGAATGATCAGATTATGAAGGCTAACAAAGTAAGATTAATATTATAAATAATAAATGCAATGCACACTTTTTGTAATTGCATTGCCATTCATGAATTTTTTGAAATTGCATTGCCATTCATGAATTTTTTGTCCTGCATTTAATGCAACCACCATGTGTAAACTTAATTTTTACAATTGAGTTTAGCATTGGCATCGATAGATAACAAATAACTAGTGACTAGCTAAACTTTATCCGTGTCCATGGAACTAAAATCTGTCACTAAATAGCTCAGGGAACCTTTGTAAAAAATGGCACAGGGATCAAAAGGAAGAAATAAAAGCAAGTTACAGCAGAGATTTGATAACTTTCAATATTTTCAAGTGTTGAAATGATTTGAACATATTGGTAGCTAGTTGATATTAATTTTGGACAAACCAAGGAAAATTGTTTAACTAATACTAATATTAGTTACATCATGGGAAATTATGGCAACAAAATATTTACTAGTAAAAAAGAAAGAAATATAACGTTATTGTAACAATATAATGTGCGATTAATGAGTGTCTTTATTCCACTAAATTCGCTTTTGAAGCATAGAAAATTTATACACAATAACCATTTGTTGAAACTACATTCCGCTGCCTACTATATCTATCTATATTATCTTAATATAATATATTTATAGTTTTAGGAATGACTGTAATGTTTGAATTACGAAAGCATGTATATATTTTAATACAAATTTAAACTATCTTCATCAATTATTAGTATAATCAATATAATGTAGAACAAAAATCCAAATAGGGCTAGTAATTTGAAGTTTGGTGAAATACTAAATCTTTTCGGTTTCAAGGGTGGCCGAGCATTTCAACTTATCAATTTCCAGGGAGTTCCAGGCTGAACTCAGAGCAATTTCCAGGCAGTAATATGATGTCTACACACTTTGAATTCTAAATTTCCAACCATTCACGCACTGAAATTAACGCAAACTACCCATTGGAATAAATTTCACACACGAGTAAAAGATTTGTTTAGCAAACAAGATAAACTATGTAATACATAATTTTTGCTACTGCAATCCTTTTCAACATACTAAAATGTACAGAAACATGTTTTATTTTGTGCAGATTATATGCACGTGCTATTTTGTTTGTCAAAAATGTAATAAAGCATGTGCAATTGCTACAATTGAAAAAATTTAACACAATCGTTAAAAAATCACTAAAAACAAATTAATATCTTGTAATTTATATTGATATCTGTATTTAAACAACATTTTTGTTAGAGAAAAGCAAATGTTATTGTAGCAGTTAAAAGAATGTAACATTTTTTATATTAAATTTGCTGAAACGGAGTACAAAAACATTACAGTTGAGGGGTAGTACATTTCTGTAACCGTATAGCTACATAGCGTTATGACACGACTTTGTATATCTAAAAATGGAAATTGATATTCTTTTCTATATATAACAGATAGTAATAATTTTGGAATCAATATTTAACCAGTGATTTTTAAATAAGTTACGAACTTTTTTTAAATGATTACTTAAATATGTATTACACACAATTATAAACCTCACAACAAATATTTTCTTGTAATAAAATCACAAATTTGTTCTATAGAGTTTCATCAAGCTACATGTAATGAAAGAAAAGACTGAACAATTTCCTTGAAAATAGAAGATTTTCTTTTCAGAGTATTAACATAGTCAGGTTCATACAAGAAATGCATGACAATTTACCAAGTAATTTTCTGTTCTACTTCAATGATACAAAATATTTTTTTACATATTTTCGAACAAATTTTTCAACGCCTTCAAATTCTTAACATTCCCAATGCTCAGTTAATCAAAAGTTCTAGACCAGCTGTTTCTCATTCCTTAAGGGTTCATGTCGAACAAAAGGTTGGAGTAACTGCTAAAATTGAGATTTCCCGCAAAGCTGCACCCAAAAAAGGTCGCGATCTTAGGGTGCTTTCAGGTTTTAGCAGCATAAGCTGATTTTAAAGAAGCTATCACAGATACGATAAATTCCTGCAGCGTTTGGAGAGAAATAGCAAAACTTGGGCAAAATATAGAGCGATTAGAAGCAATGCAAGAAATTTTATGTAGACAATATAATATATATACTATTCTATCTGTTGTTGTATCCAGAGTTTTCAAATCAAATTAAAATTTTCAAACTTTCAAATCAAATTTTCAAATTTTTGGAGAAATTTAAAACTTTCAAATCAAATGTTGTAAAATTCGAAAAAACACATTTTAAACAAACTTTGGAGGCTAAAGAGCAAACTTTGATGGCGAAATTTACACAGCAACACTATTAAATTTCCACAATATTACCTTTATGATATTATGAAATGTATAATAAATTCAAAATTATTGTTCATATTAAAAATGAAAACCTCTGGTGTGCATAATAATGAATTTGTAAATTCATTCACTTAAAACCTTTTAGACTAATTCATTTAGCATGTTTGCAAATTTAGCTAACAGTAAACACATTTTGCAAATTTTCGACTATCATGTCCACATGCATGTTGCTGTTTTCTTACCTGGAAAAAACAACTTCAACATTTTTAAAAGTTACAGGGGCATTTACAACAAATTATATATCTAAGCAATATTTTCTTTCTGTATAAACAATATACCATTTATGATTAATCAATGTTGTACTATGTATATGTAAAACTTGCATTATGTGGTTTAAACTACCTCGCTGCTACATGTATATTTAATTACACATTAGTTAAATAAATAAGTAAGAATTATTCCTTCTAAGAAATATCAAACTTGACATCAAATTTTCAAATTTCAAATCAAACTTTGAATTTACTAATATTCAAACTTTTCAAATCAAAGTTTGAAAGGTAGTCAAATTTCAAACTTCATTTTCGTCAAACTTTGAAAGCCCTGGTTTTATCTTGTACCCAATTATTCATAAAAATATAAAATTTTCTACTTATAAATTTCCTACATTTTGCACGAGTGCGTGCATATATTTCAAATTGGTGAAATATCACACACAGCCCTTAAAACTCTAATAGCAAACAAAATGTTAAAGTTGTTGATTTGCATATTCAAACAACGAGATACATTGTCATAATAGAAAGAAAAAACCGGTAACATTTGGTTTCCAGAAAAAAATAAATCCGAGACAGTTATGAAAATAAATTTTATTAGAGTTTTGAAAAAATTGGCTGAGGGGAGATTATTCCGAATTGACATTAGAATCTCAATACTGCCAATAGTGGTGCAGCCACCTGTATGAAACTAACATTGACATAAATATAAAGACAAGACAAGTGGACGTAACCAAAAGAAGCAATACATTTAGACAAGAGAACAATTTTGACACAATAAAAAACAGAATTTCAAGGCAGTTGCAGACACTAAAGGCAGTTCAACTTTGAACTTCCAGGCAGCGCGGATGAGGAAAAACTGGATTCAGTATAAAAGTATAAAACAAGATTGTATTTCGAACTATGCTTAAAATTGATAATTGGTAATGAATTTAGATGTTTGAAATAATTTGAGCTATAAATATTTAGAAATGATTGCTAAAGAATGTAAAATTGCAATCCGAATTTAATTTATGACCGCTAATTTACATAATAAACCTCTCAGAAAACAAGGATGTCTTTTCTTTCATTTACGCGGTCTTAGTAAATATTTGCGAATTGGCTGTAGACTGCCCGATTATATGAATCTTACAAATGGGGAGAATTTGAATAATTCTGAAAAAAATCAGAATTCATGGGTATATGATTAATATTTTAACGATTTCTAAACTCCTATTATAAACTTGCCTTCTTTAAATGAAGAATTAGTCTAAGTGCTGACGGTACTTAATAAAGCCACCGTAAAAAACAAATACTACTAGGAGTAAAACGATGAGAAATTCAACTTAGCATAATTAACAAAATTCGTAGGACGTGGTCCATATTTAAGAAAGATAACGTATAAAAGAAAGAGTTGATAACAAAATTAACACTTAAATAACTGAAATGTAAATCGGATGCTGTTTCTCTAAAACAAAATTGGTCAAAAGTTAATTTATCAAAACATCAAGTTTTTTATTGTTTGGCTCATTATCTGGACATAAGTAATCTTAAATAGAACATGGAAAAACATTTTGACTAATGCTGTTAAGCAATAAAAATACGTTCGTGATTGTCTCCTTCAATTAGCTTTTAATGCACTTTTTCATATATGGACATCTGGCTGAGCCACTTAGCTTCTGAGCTGGAACTTACATAATTCAACTTATCAGACAAGTGGGCAAAGATCTTCTTCTTTCCCTTTTTTGACTTTCCATTTTGGTAGTATGAGTGGTGTTTTGATGCACAGCAGTGGTACACACAACAGATTATATTTCTCAGCATGTGTATCAACTTCAGAGAAGCTGACCGCATCACAAAAACTAGCAGTTTGGATTGTAATGAGGTAGTTAATATTTGCCTCATTTAGTGTGTCCCAAAGCCTACTGCAAAGTCCATGACTGGTTAATCTGGTTAGTGGTGATTTTGAATTGAGCAGTGGTACATTCTATGTCCAAGGCCAGTTGTCACCCAGGCAATTGTAGAAGTACCAGCTCTTCTTTAGAAAACATGTCTGTAATGCACCACTGTAGCATCATCCAATAATAAAACAGAAATAAGCTGCAAAACGTCGCAGAAGAACTAAGATCGAAAAAGAAGTGATTAAAAATATTATGATTAAATCAAGTGTGATTATTTCAGTTTGATTTTGTATATTGCAACCAAGAAAATAACATTTGTTGAAAAAGAGATAATTGTATCTGTCGATAAAACGTTTTCGACAAATTGTTGCTTACATTATTTTTAGCCGCCATCTTGGCAGACATTTAAATTTAAATCAACAGGTACTTCTCTTCAAATTACTATAAATACGATTAAAACTATTGTAAGCATTGATAAAGAATTTTACTTCAAATTCTATTTATTTCATCTTATTTACAGTTTGATTATTAATACAATGTTGAGCTAATCAAGCGGTGTTTAGTAGTGGTCTGGATCCATCACAGGGAATGATTCAAGGGTCTCTGTGCCAGATCACAAAAGTGCACTTAAGTTAGGTATAGGGGTTTTCTCTCGATTAGCTGACTAGCATTTCCAACTACATGTATTAGATAATTAACTTTCAACAAATAGTTGGATAACCAAACCTTAGGGATTATATTTATATATTTTCAGATCCAAATTAAGTGACCTATAATCAACAGATAATGACCTTACATGTAGTAATTGTAAATGTAAGTTAGGAAGTTTTTCGATATTTGTATATTTAATAAAGCCAATATATTTTGGTAATGGCTACATGTAATATTGAATGAACAACTAGTGAAAGTTTTCGGTTGCAAACAGATACAACACTTTCACACAATAGAGATTAAGTTGAGTTGTGTCATGCCTTGAGTAAGCACCAAGCTAATGTAGGGTACACATAAGCTATCTTGATTGAGCTGAGAAGTGGCACTCAAGCATTGGAAGGAATGGTGAAATTGGATGTGGAGATCCACTTCGGGCAGATGCCCACTGAAAGATCAATGCAGAGGTTACTGCTTTGGTTCATCACCTAAAAAGTGAATAGTTAATTGTGGTTATGTAATGTAATAAAAGAAACTAAGTAAGCAGTAACATTTAGTAAATCCTTACCCGCAATAACACAGTCAATGTTACAAGGTAACAATGGATCAATGGTGATAAAGCCTGGTAGAGGATATTACACCACTTCATTATGCCCAATACATCTTTATCTGAGTTCTCCACAATCACTCTCTCTTGAATAGTTAATACATCTAAGAATTCTTTGGGCTTATGTTCAATCATTAATATTCATTCCTCTTCCATAATAGAGCACTGAGGGGTTGGCCATGGTGGTGAAATGGGGCCTGTGAACTTTTCCAGGTTCTTGATGAGTTCCTGAATTGAGGTGGATAACTGTTGTGCTGATGTAGCTAAAAGCTCTTTTTCTGTGTTGAACTGCACATGCATTCACATAACTTGGTCAAGGATTAATATGGGAATGATTCTTCCTTCCTTACTAACTTGGTGAGCTGTCTTGGTAGATTGGCTATAGCTGCATTCTGGGTAGGTAAGGACTCTAGATTAAAAAGACTTCTGCTTTATCAGGAACTTTGTTGCATTTGAGTAAATCAAAGAATTGCATAGTAGATCCATGTGATCTTTAAATAGGACATTCCATGCAATAAGAAAGCATATTATGTAATAAAAAATTTTAATTTGGTATTAGTGGTGGCTCCCCACATGTATTTCTTTAGCATGTCAGAGAAAATATTCACATCCAACTGACATATTCCTAGCTTATTACAAATCATCATTGGTGACATTTTTCCAGTTATACTACTCTCCTCACCAGCCAGGCATAATATTTTTTAATTCACTCCATAGATTTTTTGGTCTTTCCTGGGGATGTGGGTGATGCACACTTGTGCAGCAGCAAATTTTTTGCCTTCCAGGTGAGTGGACAGATTTCAATCTCATGAGTGGACTGTTTAGCTAGGTTTATCTGACTAGCTGTGTCCATTGAAAGAGTAAGCATTGAAGTTTTGGTAAGGAAAATAGATAGAATCCACATAGCCCCTCAGGCATAGATGTCAGGAGTTATTTTTTCTGAAATTTTTCTGTTTTATGTCTCATACAATATATGGATTGCCCTAACAGATGTTCAACAGATTGGTGGTATTGTGTTGATGGACTATTTATCTGGATAGTCAGCCACTATGCCTTAATGTTCTGCTACACTTCTTTCATTTCCTGAAGGGAGAGGTACTCTGTGAAAAAGCAAAACTAGCTTGAAGATTGGTTATGGATGTCAGACATGGCATATTGGGATTAACTAATTCTAGTGTCTGTGCTAGAAGGTTGGTGTTGATTCTTAGTTTTTGATCCATTGCTAATCTGTGCATACCCTGTAAACATAGAACTGTTGTAATGACATTGCTGAATTACATAATAATTGCACTAAAACAACATTACAAAACAACACCTTTTGAAAATAAAATGACTAACTATCAATAAAAATGCAGTTTTTAAGAAATGTATCTTCAAATTATCATAATACTAAAATTATTCCTATTTTTAAATATTTTTTGTTAGACAGAATTATACATTGCCACTAATCCACACTATAAATGCCACTCAAACAATTCCACACCTTTTAAATGTCAATACACCATAAAACAATGTTATTACAACAGTTCTATGTTTACTGGGTAGTGTAGAGTCACTCAGGGCCCTATTTTTCCCTTTTAATTATTTGGCACTCTGAGAATAGTGTTACATCTTTTTGACCTCCTGATTTGATTATTTGGTGCCATCAATATATGTCAATTTTTTTTAAATCAATTTATTTGCATTTTTGAGTGCAGTTATTCAATTATTACTTATTCCCTCAGTTAAAATTACATGTGTTTGCTCATTTTAACTTTGCAAGGGAAATTGTGTTTAAACTATAAACAGTAACCAGGTAATAATTTACAGAATTTTGTAATAAATATCTGAGGGAGCTGTAGTAAAGTACACAATAAATTTGTCTTCCTCCAAATGTGTTTGACCTTTCTCACTTTTATTGTCTAGTAACCCCTTTTAGATGATAATTATTGCTTAACATCCAGTGACAATTTGGGAGGAAACTGCACTGGGTCTGGGGCAACAAATAGTTCCTTAACTGTGACAGCCCAAATCATGGTCACTTTAGGTTATGGTTAAGTGTAGGACAAAAGAAATTTTTATTCAATTAATTTGTACATGCACATACTATTAACACACTGCAAATATACTATGCCATTGATGAATGTGAATGTGCTTTTTGTATATTATTTATTTACATGAGCTGAGATAATAGAACTCTCAAGATAAATTGTTTATTGAGCTAGAAATTAATACTTGAGACACACAATTAGCACCTTGGTGAGTAAGGATGGCTTCATGGATATGGCTTTGACATGATGCTTTGTGAATTGGTCACTGCTGGAAGTCTGTTCTCTCTTTTTTTCTTAAGCAAATCAGTGAACTACCAATGTTTTTTTCTTTTGTTGGAATGTGGGTCACTCTCTACAATGGTAAACTTTGCAACATTGATCTTAACTCTTGAGTTTCCCAGTACTGCTAGAGTAGCCAGAGCTCCCTGTGATTCTACAGTAGGTATTCTCTTACACATCATGAGGTCTGTGTATATAAGTTTGGTAATCAAAATTACATTGGTAGGATACATATTTATTCGGCAATAAGATTCCTGGTAAAGTATCATAAAATTCTCTATCCTGAAATGTAAACTCTCAACTGTATCAGGAATATCTTCCTCAAATTCTTCACATTAGATCATTACTAATCTAATCTTTTCCACTTTAGCCAAGCAATATGCTATTTCAATGCTTTCCAAGATATTGTGTTGTTGAATCTCATGGACTCTGAAAAAATAGATGACTAATAAGTTAGCAAAATCAATATTGACACTTTCAAACTGTTGAATATCTTGCCAATTGTTCAGAAATTTGCAGAGGTGTATAATAGTGAAGTCTTTATTGAAGGACATACACACTGTACTGCACCAATAATGCCTACTAAGACCTTCACACATCTTTGAATCATTGCAGGTGATTGTGTTGACCTGGGTCTGTGCTCTGCATCCATTATGAAAGGGATTATATTGACAGAACATGACAATTTTAAGGTATTATATATCTAGTGTAGTTTATTTTTGGTCTCCTTGGAGACATTATCTCTGGTAATGCAAATTGCTTTTTGGGTGGCAATAAAATATAGGCATAGGATCTCCTCACCAATCTTATACATCTTCTTTTTCTCTCTTTGGCCTTCCTTGAACAAACTGTAGAAGTGGCCATAGAGGACTTAAAAGAGGAAGGCTTAGAGCATGGAGGGACTATCAAGTCACCAGGGAGTTGAGGTACATTTAATATATCACTAAAAGGGGTTTGATTACTACTATTAATACTAAAGTCTCTAGGGTGGACCAGTTTCTCTTGATCTTGTGGAGACAGTGATCTCCCCACACAGTGTTGAGACTGGGACACTTGTTTTGGTATTGGCTCTCCTAGCTGCCAGGCCAGTCATTGCCCAGATAATGTTGGACTCTGCTCAGCACCATCTCTGTCTCCTCACATGCCCCATTAAGTAGGGACAGTCATCTCCCATGTCTAGTTGGGGCTTTGGAACCTTCACCATTTTCCATCCTCCCACCATCCTCCTTCTCCTTCTTTGGTGGGAGGATGGAGCTGGCAACTCTCTTTTTTTTCTTGGGTTCCATTATTCCTAAACAGAGTGATAAACTTAAAGTCCCAAATATTGGAATCAAAATTTTGTTTATATCTAGCCCTGTATTGGAGCTGCATGTGAGTAATATTAGTATCACTATCATTTATAGTATTATCATCAAAATTAATATCATCAAAATCTTCCTCACAATACTCATTATACTGTTCATATGTATCATTACTGTTATCTACTAGTGTAAACTTGTGATTCTTGTCTATAATGATGTTTTCAATATCCTTAATGGCTCATTTAAGCCTTTGGAAGTGAAAAATTTTTACTGTTGTTAAGGGTGTAAGTTTGTGATCAAGTACTTTTCAATTGTGAATGGCCCTTGCCAATTGGTTACTAGTTTCCACACTTGGTTGTGATCAGCCACCTGCTGTGGAAATTATGCAAAGGCTTTGTTGCCTCTCTTATGTGGTTGAAAATATAACTTTTGTTAAAATTCCTTTTTTGATGTATAATTGATTGGTTGGTGTTATGACATACTGTAAGGTGAGCTTCCTGCATTTTGCAGATCATATATGAGAAATACCCTTTGAAATTGACTTCATGATAGTTTGGGAACATCATGGAGAAAGGTGTGGTAGCCTCTCTGCCAAACATGGCCTTAAAAGGACTTACTTTAGTGGTAGAGTTTACAGTGGTATTATAGAAATATTCCAGGATTTCAATTACCCTTTTCCAGTGCTTGCATGCATCCCTTGAAATAGTCACCCTGATTAATTTAATTAATGTATGATTTAATCTTTCTACTACACCATTGGTTTGAGGGTGGTATGCAGTTGTAAATTCATGGAGGACATCCAATTCACAGACTAAGTTGTCCATTAGATTTTTTTTTAATTGAGGGCCATGATCACACACAAGCTGTTCCATGTGCCCCAACTTGAGTACCCATTCCTTGACAATTTTCTCTCTGAATATTTCAGCAACTGTACTGCTGAGATGAATTAGCCTAGCATATTTTGTAAAGTGGTTGACTATCACTAATAGGTATTGGTAGCCATCATAGTCTTTTGAAAGTTTCTCTCAATCCATGTGGGCTACATCATTGGTTTGTTCAGCTGGTCAACTTTCTAACTCAGTTTATCACTCTGGAACATGACTGGCACTTTGCAGTAGGCATTTTTCACACTTATCAATGATGTCTATGATGTACCCTGAATGTGACATAGCAGGTATTAAAGGTGTTTTCAGTTTGTATGAGGCCAAGATGCCCTCATTTATGAACTCTTCATATGAGATCTCATTGAAAATATTCAGGAATGGCCAATCTATTGTTGCATCTCTTTGCAAAAAGGAGACCTTGTGCATTTAGCTTCCAATTGTATCTCTTAAAATAATGATTCACCACTGGATTCATTGGATAAAATGGATCTTTCACTTGCTCAATTATTTTAGACAGCACTTTATTGTGTTGTTGGTGTTGGATGATTTCCTGCTCAGTGATCTCTTCACTAACCATAATTGGTAAAATATATCCTTACCTTGTTGATCAGCATTAGTTTCAAGCAGCAGGTCATATTCAGTTAGTGGGACAACAAAGGATGAAATACCTAAATTTCTTAAGTGCATCTACTACTGCCAGCATTTCACATTTGGTACCTCCATAATTCTTCTCAGCAGCTTGTAGCTTTCAACTGAAATACTGGACTAGACTACCCTTACAGTTGATGACTTGACTCAGTACTCTACTGATAACTACTGAACTAGCATAACAGTCAATGAGAAAGTCCTTGGTATAATCTGGTGTATTCAAGGTGGGTTTTTTCTTTAACTCCTTTTTTATTTGGTATAGGTTTGCTTGTTCAGCCCATGTCCACTGAAACTTGACTGTTTTCTTTAATAATTGAGAAATGTTCTTAGTCTTCTCAGCAAGATCAGGAATAAACATTCCATAATAATTAAGGAACCCCATAAGCCTTTAGATGTCCTTTCTGGTTTTCAAGGTTTCAATTTTATACAGAAAGTCTTTTGCATTAGTATTTATGGAAATTTTTCCCAGTTCAATAACTTGGCCCAAGAAGGTTACTTTCATTTGGCCTATCACACACTTATTCCCATTAACTTTCAATCCAGCATTGTGTAACAGATCCAGTGTTCAACTCAGTTTTTCCAGGGGTTCAGGAAATGTTTGGCTGGCTACTAAGATGTTGTCTATATAGGCAGAAATGTCAGGATCCAGTATATTTGCCTCATTCTTCAGAACTTTGGTCACATATCTCTGGAAAGTGGCAGGGCATTACACAGGCTGAATGCTATATATTTCCACTCATATAAACTATACAGAGTAATAAATGCAGTCTTCTGGATATTGGATGGTCACACTTGAACCTGCCAGTATGCCTTACAAAGATCAAGGCATGAAAAGAACTTACAGTAGCTGGCATCCTACAGAAGATCCTCTATCTGTGGTAAGGTGTAGGGCACCTTAACAGTGATCTCATTTAATTTCTGAAAATTGATACAGAGACAGTATTTCTACCCTTACTTGATAAATACAGTTGGCACATTACTTCCCTGATTTATACTGCTCTCAATGAGATCACTCAAAATTTTTTAAAATTCTCCTTTGAGATTCTACAGGACTCTTTTTACCAGCCAAACAAATAGGTTTATCATGTTTTGTCTTAATGGCATGCTCTTCACCAATCACTTGTTCCACACTGATGAAACTGTAATTAAATACTTCACTCTTGCTTCACAGTAAAGTGAATAGAGGCTGATGCTCTGTAGTATTTAAATGCGGATGGGAATCAGTGTCTATGGTAGCATGCACTAAGCTTCCATTAACTTCAACAGGAATCACATTCTTCCTCATCATATTCATGATAATGAGAACATCCTGTGCTCAGTTGTCAGCTGGCAGTGCTCTGGTAAGTATAAAGCTTCATTGATTTCATCAAATTTAGAAACCCATTTCCATCAGCAATGATTTGGATGGCAGCACTTCAGGTATTTTTTATGTGGCCCTTCTGACCACATTTATAATAATGAATAGTAGAGACTTTGAATTTTTTCTTTGAAGAGTTATCACCACTTAGTAGTCTCTTTCAACTTAAATTTTGCAGGGTCCATTTTAATCTTCATTTCATTAACATCCTTATCAATTTGACTCAAATTGTGTATCATGTATATTACACTAATGGCTTTTATAATAACATGAAGGTCATCTTCAAGGTTCACATTTCAGCTCTATTTGGCTGTGAATGTACTGAGAAAATCCTCAATAGATATAGGAGAACAAGTTGTGTCATGAATATTCTTGAGACAGGTTTCTCAAATAGAACAATCTCTTGACTTGAGTAATGTAGTTTCAAACATCATCTCCTTTTTTTAATGACATCTTACACAGCAATGTTTTATACTGGTGCCTTATGTGGGGAACATGATAATGGTCTTTGAATTAGCCTATTAATTGTTGGCAATCAATTTTGGTTTTGCAATCTTACATTATATATTGATTGTAAGCAAGTCCCTGGAGATACATTGGGAATTGGACTACAGCAATGTCTTGTGTATTGTGATACTGTTTCATTGTAAGCTCAAATAAAAAGAACCATTCACCAAATGATTGGGACACTTCATCAATATGACAAATGAATTTGGGTAAAACAGAATGCTTGTTAAAGTATTTGTGGTCACTGGGTTCTATAGAAAGATCAACCTAGTAAAGCATGGCTGGCTAGTCATCACAGACCTGATAGGTGTACTAGGATAACTTAGTTCAGATACTATATGCTCAGAGACAATACACAACACAGTGGTATTAACAGGCTCCAGAGGAACCAAGATTCCAATCACAGGACATAGTCCCTTTTGTAAAGTTGGTGTGGCCACATTAGATAATGTTGATACATGCATTAAAGTAGATTGGGTGAAGGTTGGACTACAATTTACAAGCAAGGTGGCTGGTGAGGCAGACCTAGGCATTAATGAAGTTGCTAAGAGCAGATTGGGGACCACTGTGAACTGGGCAGGCATGATTTGCATGGTCTTATTGGTAAATTTCTCACTGAAAGCTTCCAAGACATTGTCCAAGACAGCCCACATAATGTAGTCAACAGAATTAGCAGGACTCAGGGGAGGAGTTACTTCAATACAAGTGGTTGCTGTTGAGCCAGTGCCTGTAGAAGCAAGATCATGAATGTGAAGTTCTAATGAAGTGATTGCTTCTAGCATTCTTTGTTCACTATTCTGATATTCAGCATGCTGGGAATTTAATTCCATTAGTAAGGATTTGACACACTGCTCATATTCCACCCTCAGTGCCACTTGCTGTGATAAAGACTCTTTCAAGTTTTTGATGTCTAATGTCTGAGTGTCTAATCACTGCATTGGCTCTCCATATGGACAAGCAGGGATTGGTGGAGCAGTAGTGGTATTGAGGATGCATTGGCTGTTCACTGGAGAAGTTTGACTGGGGAAGTAGGTAAAGATAAATTCACTAAAGATACAATGGTACAATGGGTAATGTTCTGGCTACCAGTGCTTGCACAGGGGATGAGCTGCACAGGAATCCCAATAGGAGAAAAAACAACAGTACTACTAGAATCCATAGTGTAAAACAAGTGTAACACAAAATAAAGAAAACAAGAACTTTCAGAAAAATCCATTACAATTTGGGAGGACCTTCAAAAGTCAGGTAACAACAACAGACACTAGAACAGCAGCAGCAATTAGGTGGTATGGTAGTGATTGGTAATAACTCCAACATGCAAGAAATAAAAATAATAGGATCATAACAAATAAGTTAAGAACATTTGGTGAGCATAGCATAGTGACAGTTCAGGACCACATCAGGATCACCATGTAGAATCAAGAACTGGAACAAGAACAGCACTGGGAACTTAATGTCACAGCAAGAGTGACCATCTCTTAGTAGCCTTGATTCTAGCAATAATTAAACAAATAGAAAACATCAGTAATTTGTTCAAGTAACTAGTAACTGTTTAGAGAAAACATCCAGGATTACAAATTTGTATGGCTCACACACAGGAGTGATATCCAAGAAGAGAGGTTTCTAAACTTGCTTGAAAGGTGCTACCCTATTTGTTTCATGTATTATTACCTAGCTCAATAAACCATCACAGCTGTATTCTTATCTCTCAGCTCATGTAATTACCATGCATTCATGCTAGCCAATGGCACAATATCATCACAGTGTAATCAATTATAATGTTGAATTTGAGCAAAAGGTTTGTTATATCTACATTTAGCCATAGACATAACTTAATGCAGTCCATGATTTGGGCTGCTATTGTCGGAAAATTAGTCATTGTTCCCAGCACAGAAGAGTGACTCCCAATTAGTAAATGTTCATAATTTGAGTTTAATGAATAAGTTCATATTTTTTGAATGAGAGAATGAGCAAGTCTGGAGCTGAGCCATGTCATTCCTAATGTTAACAATTGCCTTTTAAGCATATTGATCAAGCAATGACTCTGTTGTAGACTGTCACTGCAAACATAAACAAAGGCATGAATTTAACTGAGAACTTGCAATCCTTGTAAAAGAGCACCACAGTCTTGAAAATGCTTCCTGATGTCAAGAATTTTATATTACAGTTTGTTAAGACTAATGCAATCTAAAAGTGCAGCTACTCTGAAAATCCTGGATATCATCACTAGTAAACAAAACTGAAATTGTCATTAAATGTCACTTAATTAATTTTTAGTGCTGATGCAATTACATAAAGATCATCACAGTTAATTTAAACCTGCTGTTCAATTTATAGAGGCGTCATATTATTATAAGCAAAGTACTGTAACCTTTAATTGAATAAATAATTGGCAAAACCTAGACAGGGCACCAGTACAGTTTGAAGGTCAACTTGTTAAACAATTTAAAATACAAAATTATTGTCCAAATTTGCAGTAATTTGAAAATGTTAAGACTCCCTATGTTACTGTAATTGGTGAAGAAATTATTTGGGTTCTGCTATATTTATTGTAATTAATGTAAACATTTGTTGGGGTCCACCACACATTCTGAATTCACAGTTTTAGGAAACCAACATTTGGTAGTTTTAATAGATTGGGAAAATACTCAAATCAAGCACCCACTTTACAAACCAGTATCTGGTAGCAAAACAAATGACCTGATGTTCAGACATTGTACAATCAAAATCCAGTATTTGGTAATTGCTGAAATCTTTCTTTAGTTAATGTAAAAAATAAGAAATGAATCAGCATCCCAGTTGATTAGTAAATCTTCCTGATAGATAAAACATTATAGTTTGATGTAAAGGGGGACTTGTAGCAAATACATTTTTTGCTGGAAGTTTATTATATTGAATGTAAGCTAATAGAAAATGGGATATAGTAATTGACCAAGCATTAATATTTTCTTATTTCTTAAAAAAGCAGCATTTTTGGTTTCAAGTTTATGACATCAGATACCACCTTTTAAACATTCCTATTGTAATATAACCAAAATGGGACATCTGTTACAATTAAAGACTTTTAGTGCATCTCTGATATTAGTTAAGTATTCAACTATGAAAAAATTAAGTATTTTAGTGTTGTTGCTATAGTACATATTATATAACACCTTCATTACTTGACATATATAGGCTTTGTATTGCTATCTGAGTTTTGGAATTTATGTAAATGCAAGAGATTTTTGTAATAAATTTGGTAACTTTAAAACCAGCCTCAGAGTTTCTATGCCTCAGCCTTTTTTACATCAATAAGTTAGATATTTTTCAGTAAGAAATGAGTTCAATGTATTACAAAGTTAAATATGCAATGAGGGTTTGGTTTAAATTTTAGTACCAATTACTGATGTATAAAGGATTGTTCTTGTAAGAAAGATAATTTTTCATTGCTCATAATTTAGTTTATATTGGAAATCATAATTTTAATTAATAAATTACTAAGACATATTAATTAATGGAGCATCACTAATGCCAAAATATTCCCTTCAAACCTGGTGAAGATGTTTAGTTTTATCATATTTTGTTTGTGAATAAATATATTGTATTATTATCAATGCAAATTAAGCTGTTGTGTCACACTATTTGTGTGTTGCTATGTTTGCAATTTATGCTAAGTGTTACAATCTTAAAATTTTAGAATGCCCTGCATTAAACATAAAAACTAATTGTTGGTTTATCACTGTACCAAAGGATGTGGAAACCAGACAATTGTGTTCTCAAGCTGCTAATCAGGCAGATGCTCCTGACCCAACAAGAAGCCATATAAGTGCATGTGAAGACCATTTTGATTTCAGAAATGATTTGGTCAATTACTACCAAATATTGCATAAAAATGCTTCAAAAATGCTCTTGAAAACAGGTGTCATTCTACACTTTTTCTTGTCCCAACAGCAGTTAACAAAAGATATTAAAATAGTGCCATCAAATCCTCCTAAGCATCACTTTTTGATAATTTTACAATGCCAATGGTTACAAATAACATGATTGACAAAGAATGCCAAACAGAAGAAGTATATGCCAAATCTGAGGTATTTATAAATATAGATTTTATTGTGGTGATCCCCTCAATGATTAATAATATTATAGAATTAATGCAATCAATTTAGATTCAAAAGCCAGTAAATTTGCAATCTCTCTTAAGTGCAGAAACTGTATCATGTTCATATTGAACTTCTGAATAATCACCTGTATTTGCTTATTCCTCTGAAGAAAAACCTGAATTGGGATCACTGTTTTTTCAACAACCAAGACATTATTTTGGAATTGGAAGGGAAAATTTGGCTGTAGTTAATGTGTTGTGTACATATATTTCAATGTCTAATGAGATATGCTTTTCTACCCTGGACACAGTGATATTTGTTCTCGTAAAGTGTCACAAAAATATTTCAAATTGGGAATTAGCAGATATATTTTGTGTATCTGAGTCAAATATTCTACATTGTAGAGATGGGTAATCTTTTAAAGAAGTTTGTGTTTTTTTCTAATAAGGAGTTTGTCTAAACACAGATACCACCCTCATTTCAATTTAGTTTTTCAACAGTGAATTCAATTTTTCATTGCTGTGAAGTAAGTATTCAAAAGCCATCTGATCCAAATTCTCAAAGCTTAACCTGGTCATCCTACAAAAATCAAAATACAATTAATTATTAATTTTCTTGTATGCTTAATAGCTTTATAAATTTTATGTCAGAAGTGTTTGGAGGACAAATATCTGATATAAAATTAATCCAACAAAGTTGTCAAGTAGTAGCAAACCAAATTGTTGATGAGATTACAGCAAAATACATCAACAACTACAACTCTATGATGGGGTTCTCACTCTGCTTCCTCATCTCCCAAAGTGGCTATCTTCATGAAACATGTTTCCACAAAAGTCAACAGGTGAATCCTAAATAAAATAGTCCTGATTTTTTCAGACTTGACCACAGGCATAGGCTTATGGACATATTTTTTGTTTGGAACAAGCAGCTTTTAATTCCACAATATGTGTTAATTAGATGTGTTTTTTTTCAAAGAAATAAATTATAAACAAATTATTTAAGTTTTACATAAAATAAGCTTGAGTCACATTTAAAATTTTATTGGAAACTTATCAAATTTTTTATAGCATTAAAGACATTTAAATTTTCAGACTTAATCAAGAATGAGTACAATATTTCAAGTGTGGGTGGGTATAGGTAAAATAGTAATTTTTGATGGGCAAATGCAACATAAAGAAACTGCCATTTAAACATGACTATAATACAGTCATTCTATGTTAACGTGAACAAATAAATTTATATCAGCTTTGTAACAACCCTGTGTTCTCAGCTTAGATTATTTTTAAACAACATAAGTGCTGGTCTTACATTCTACCAGCAAAATATCACAACTAAATCTAGGGTGGAAGCTACTTTTAAAGTAAAATTGTTTAACTTACATTATCCTATGTATTTTTTGAAAATTTTAATTGTTTCTTTAAAAAAATTTTAAATCCTTATCATTTATGAACTAAAAAATATCCACAATTTCAAAGCACCTTGAATTCCTGCTCACTCACTAATGTGTTTAGAGGTCCCTTTGAAATGAAGTCTCTGATCTCATAATGTGATGAAAAATGGTGTGAGGAAAAATGGTGTGCCTGAGAAATCTTGAGTAGTCTACATACAGAAAACAAAATAACTTAGTTTATTTGATTCTTTCAAACTTTAGACCATTTTATTATATGAACATTAGTTATGGGAAGACTAAGTTCTTAAAAATAATGGATGATTAATTGAAATATAGATAAGATTTTCACATACCTCAGACAAGGAATAATTTTAACCATATAGGGTGAACACACATCCAAGATCTTCAAAATTCTTGATAGGCTTAATGAAAGATATTTGATAATGTTAAAAACACAGCCTAACCATTTACTTACTTTATGACAATATAAATTATAGCTTACATCCTATGTTTCATGTAACCATTGAATGACAACATGTTCTTCAAAGGTTGTTTTGAAAATATTATTTAATAAAGCTATTCTGTTTATTATTAATATAGTAGAATCTTGTTATAATGATTTTAATGGAATTGTATTTTCCTAATTATATCAGTTGATGTTCAGAAAAATTCAACATTTTCACTAAAGCAGAATAAAAAATGTGATCTCTGTCAACAATATAATAAAGCAATTAGCATTAGAAAATTTGTCATGTACAGTTCATGTGAAATGATATTATACTGGACTAAAAGCTGCATTGGTTTTTCAATTGGCAAAAATGTTATCAATAGGCACATTACACCAGGTTTGTTCCAATTTGAGTAACAGAATGCTAATGTCTGAAGTAAATTACAAGATTGCTGCATTAACCATGGAAATGGATGACCTTTCTTATCATTTGAAAAAACTGATTTCCTTAGAACTTTCAGGTGGCATCAAAAATCTAACTGGATGAAGAAGCTGTAAGTATTCTTTTATAACATATTGATTTCAATTTTGGCAATATTGCAAATATCAGAAGACCATGTAAATTTCTATGCACCTCTCTACCTAGATCAAGTAGGATGGACTCAAGCTTATTACAAATGCATATATGCTAAAATTATTTTGTAAATATACTTCTGTAAACTTCTTACTGAAGAACAGTATGAACTGAAATTATATATTTGTAAACATTATGAACTTATGCAAAATAATTCTTGTAAAATATAATCCCTGAATATAAGAAACTTGAAACTATGTAGCAATGGTACTGAAGTAGTGACTGATTTATTTGAAAAAGCATAAAATGTGTGTCCTCTGTCTAAATGTGATACTGTTTTAAGTATTCCAAATAAAATATAGTTAAACCCTGAACAAAACATCCTAGATTGTTCAAATTAAATCCCCCTTGCAAATATGCACCAAAGGATATCAAATTTGTGTGCTTTACACCTCATAGTACCCTAAAGAAATGAATTTCAAAAAAATATTTGATATCCTAAATGAAAACATTACATATGCAATTATGGAAACATGGTTCTATAACAGCCTGGGTGACTTGTTTAATTTTAAAAAAGTGAAAGTTTACAAAATTTAGTACAGATAGAAGTTTGATTCTAATTATGCCAAACTGCAGAAAGCTATTTAGATATGAGCAGGGATGTCATTAATATGCTTTAGCATATAGCTATATGCTTAAGCATATTTTACAGTTAAAAACATCAATTATAATATTCACATATTATTATAGAAATATGATTCCATCAGTATTATTCAACTGTGAATTTCACACTATATAATTTTTGACTCCATAAAGTTATTAATGTTATGCAATTAGCATTCATGCTTGTTTTGTATTAAACCATTAGTCCTGCACAACCATTCATTCTAAATCATTCATTGCGATTTGATTATTTTTTGCTTATTCCAAAATGGGATGCAAGAAGCTATGTGCAAACATTGTAGCTACCAATTTACTAGAACAAACAATGCCATGTATGAGATTACAACCCTTCTAGCTACCACCTTCATTCAAAATACTGTAATTACTATTTTATTCTGAATAATTTAGATTCAAAAAAGAATTAAATTTCTCAACAATTTTGAAGACCTCTTAAATTTTAAACATGCCACTATTTTCACTAATTTGAGTGCAGAAGTGTAATTAGTTTTTCACAACTCAACATTATCCTTGATAGACAACAACAATCAATAACAACTGCAAATCTCAAATTTTATTGATAGTTATGTGAAATAGAAACAAAATGAATTTATTCCTTTCTGGTTATTGAATTTGTAAATGACATATTTTGGCATTTTTAGAAACATTGTTATGGACATAAAACTACTAAAATAAAATTCGCTTTAATAGATATAAGACAATAGAAAACGTCGTCATTGATTTGATTACTATGGATTGAAGTAAGAAATAATCAGTATAAATTATGTTAATAAAAGTGAAGCAGTTCTTATAAATAACATCTGTGATGAATTGAATTTTGAAAATGTAAACAAGTGTATACCTATTAGAAACGGCCTTCTATTTATTTTATAGTCTTCTATTAAGTATGGATGTCCGGTAAAATCAGCAATTTCTTGGCCTGATCCGGGTATCCATCCGGTATCCGATAAAATTTAACTTGTTTACCCGATTTTACTGGATAGCATATTCTCAGATAAAACTTAATTTAAAAATGAAATTTTCGAAGAAAAAGCTATATTTTTCCATGATATTGAAGTTGTCATGCAACAATCAATTTGTTTTCCTGATACATCAAGACGTAGTCTATTTAGTATTTATACATTTTCAGTCGCAAGATGTCGATATTAATTGAGAAATGAGGCTGTTCTTCATTAATTATTAGGGCAACCAAAATTAATAAAAGTCATATTTTTTCTGTTGGCCTATTTTGCAGTAGGCCTAAAATTAAATGGTTTTCAGACCTGGGTTCCAGTTAAATAGGAAGTATTAAAGTCATAAAAAGTTATATTTTTTTAAAATACAGTGATATTTGTGGCTTTAGTGTCATTAAAATCATATTTTGGCATAGTTTCATTAAATTAAGAAAAAAACTTAATTATTTGTGCTGGATTGTGACTGCTTTAAATCATTTGAACTAATATACATATATATATATATATATATATATATATTCAATTTCAATTAATGTACTTACTGGCCTAACCCCCTAGAAGTTTAATTATTAGCTAATTGTTGAAGGAACTATATACATTATTATTTCATGAATTTTGCAACGCACACGTGTTGCACAACTATAACATTCGTATTCAGGCTAAATATATGAGGGTTGACAATCTAATTACTTCAATAACGCTGCTATCATTAAATATCAAAGTTGTTCAATGTTTGACAGAGTTGAAATTCCATTACATGTTATTACTCCCACCTTCATTCCTGGAAATTATACCTGTGAAATAATTGCCTATATCAAGTTCCGATTAGAAAATACTGGTTTCACTGCTATAATGGAATGGAAAGGAGATGGGCATTTAATGGAAATTGTATGCTGAGTTACGAAAATGTTAAGCTTCATTGCTGCAGTTGAGAGATGTTTTTCTATGTTAAGAAAGCTCTTACCCTATGAAAAAATCTTAACCACAATAATATATGGAAGTTCATGAGATGTAATTATAATTTAGTGAAGCAATTGCTTTGAAAAATTCTTTATCTTGTTCTCAGTAATACGAAAACGTTTTATATGTCTTAAATACATCATTTTGAAAAATTTAGGGCATATTTAACTAAATTCCGTCATATTTCGTCATAAAAATAACGTCATATTTTGTTTTTTTAAAGTCATATTTCCGGTTGCCCTAGTAATATTTAAACAATATATTATCCCGTATCCGGGAGTCGAATTATCCGGAATTATCGGGTATCCGGTATATCGAATTAACCATCCGGAGCCCATGGCCCTACTATTAAGAATAGTAGAAGTCTATTATTATTTACAGAAAATGTTCAGCGAATTTAAATGGCAATAGATTAAAAGTTAGCAAAATATAGGGGTTTGATAAGATCTTGATAAATAGCAAATTACAATTTAAAATATATTCAGATTCTATTACAACAAACAGATGTTCCATGAGGATACGTAGTGTTTCATATTATATAATTTGTAGATGAAAATGATGAACATATCCAGGCTGTTAACAATCGCGATATTGTTACATATACAGATAGTTTATGAAAGTCATATAGTTAGGGTGTTTACGAATGACTGAAAAATCACCAAAAACTCATAAGTGAAAAAATCAAGCATAACTACAACACTAATATTGCAGAAAAACAGGGGAAATATTCTAAGTAATTTTACGGAATATTATTTGTCAATAATATGTCAGACTCACAAATAAATGTAAAATCCATTTACGAAGTGAATATGAATTGTAATCAAGAGTTGGAAGAAGCACTTCATTACAACTTTATGTTAAATTTCAAGTGATTCTTTATTCACCTGAAGGCCTATCAAATGCTTCAATGAAGCAATTTCGCAACAATACTTAACACTTAACTTTTGCGTTGGAATTTAGTATCTTAATTGTAAAATCCTGAAATTTCAAATAAAATGAATTGGAGAATTCTTTTAAATCTATGAAATATATTTTGTAGATAAAGTAAAATATACGCAAAATCTTTATCAAATCAATGATATCGAAGTGATCAACTAAAAAAACTTGTCAAGTGTCAAGGCTTACAAAACATACTTACAAAATAAAACCGTTGACAACTACAGGCTATATGAGATGCAAGGAATAAATCAAATATTGAACTAAGAGCAGCACAAAACCGCTACATGAAATCACTATTTAGTAGAATAAATGGCCCTGAACGACTTTATCAAAAACGCACTGAAAAGGTCGTGTTCAACAGTTGCATATCTTATTGAAAATACTAATGGAGCAATATTAACCAAACCCAAAGATATTGCTAATGAATTCAAATATCTTTGACCTTCGCTGCCATTTATACCTGAAAAATCTAGATACAAAGTTCCCCAAAATTCTTTTTCATTCAGATTTGTGACTCGATATGAAGTTCTTAAAGCTATAGCTAAGCTAAAGGCCAATAAATCAAGCGGATCTTCCGAAATACCAGCATGGTGTATTAAAGATTGTGGAAAACTCATCGTTAGTCCTTTATGTCATCAATCACTGCATAAAACTAAATAATTTTCCATCAATATTAAAATTAGCTAATGTTATTCCCATATATAAAAAAGATAACCCTTTAAGATGTTGCAATTACCGGCGTATATCAATTATCTCGCCTTTTGCAAAAATTTTCGAAAAACTAATATTTGACCAAATTAACACTTATCTCTATAACAACTTGATTCTTTCGAATCCTCAATTCGGCTTTCGCAAAGGTCACTCGACCTCTGATGCCTTACTTTACGCTACTGAAAATTGGAGATCTTATCTTGATAATAACCTTTTTGTCAAAATTGCTTCTGTCGACTTGTCCAAAGCATTTGACTCCATTGATCTTCATATTCTTCTTAGAAAAATAGAATACATTAGTTTCGATTCTAATAGTATAAATTTATTAAGATGCTACTTAATTGATGATTTCAAAGAGTCAAAGTAAATGGTATATTTTTAACTGGGGTAAAGCTTATAAAGGTGTTCCACAAGGTACGATTTTAGGACCTCTGGTCTTTTCGTGGTATGTTAATGTTTTAAATTGCAGTTTAAGCAATGATTATGGAACAGTACAGTATGCTGACGATACATGTATATACACATATGATTAACAAAAAGAAACGTCCATTAGTAAATTAGAAAAAAATCTATCTCAATTGCTAAGATATTTCAACATTTATAATTTAACTGTAAATCCCACTAAGACAGAATTCTGTGTTATGTCTCCATTTAATAAAGATCATCGATCACATATTTTAAATTTTTCGGGGTCAAAAATTGCTCAAGTTGAAACTTTCAAATATCTTGGAGTAACAATAAATTAAACTATTCAAATCACATACGCATAGTATTACGCAAAATGGCAATGGAAATTAAAACTATTTCACATGTAGGCAATTTTATAAATTCAAAAATGAAATTAATGTTAGTTAACTCTCTAGTATTAAGTCATTACAAATACTGTAATATCTTATTTAATAACATAAACCACTTATTAATAAATAAAATTGATTCACAAATCAAAGGGGCAGCTAAAGTTTATGACGAAAATTATTCTACTAAGAATGGAAAATGTTTATATTGTATTAATGATGCTTCATATTTCATAAGATACTTTTCATTAATAAAATTTTGGGATATCTCAAACCAACGTTCACCTTACAATAAACTGCAATTTCCTCTATATGCGTGTTCAACTTATCATTCGAGGATATCCAAAATCAGTAAAGTGAAGTTCAAGAAGCATTTTCTTAAAAGTTCATTTATAAACTTAGCAGTTGATCTATGGAATAACTTACCAATTGAAATAAAGAGAATCAAAAAGCGTTTTAAATTTAAAAATCAAATTAATAACTACCTCCATAAACAATATATCCCTAAAATAGGTTCTACATCATGGAAAGGATTCCAGTTTTTTAAAAGATATCATTAATTAGCAATAAACTGGGTAAACTGATAATTCTGAATCCATGTTTTTTGTTATTACGTTTTTATAGTTTTGTGTATTTTATGTTGTTATTGACGCATTAAGTGTATTATTAGCAGCTATTGTTGAGGTGTATAATTATGCCAATGTACTACACTTAATAAGAAAAGCTATTCTATTCTATTCTAATATTTTTATATTAATGTACTACTATCCTTTGAAATGTACATCATTAGTAAGTTTAACGTCAATAAGCACTAATATTTATTACATTTAATGGAATTTAAGTTTGCTTCTGAGAGGAAGTAAGGGATCCGTAAGCTGGCGAATATCTAGAATGTGTTTAGTCTGCCGCGGACCCCTGAAAAAATATAACATGTGACCAGGATTGAAATAGATACTAACAACGTGTGTTTCATCATAAAGTGTTTCAGATTTATTTACGGTAAACTATTTATACCTATAATCACATGTGTATGCATATAATAGATTCCGAAATTACGTCAATTAAGTCTCTGATTATAAATAAAAATGGAATATTAGCTAAAATGTATAATGTACAAAATTGAGCATTTACTAGTAAATACCTTTTAGTCAGCCATAGACATGGATATAGACATCTAATTATGCAGTGATGCAGACTTTCCTAAAAATGTTGTGGTAGCTTTGATTACAATTGATGGTTTGAACTATATGGTTTACTAGATCAAATCGACTAATTCTTGCATAGACAAAGCTCAAACTAGTTTTCAGTACTACATTGTGAATGAAATCCAAAGGTAGATTCCGTATCGATCAGAGGTTTAACTCTAACATGCAATAGAAATTCATTCTCATTGATTTCCAAGAGTAAGTGCGGTTTGATTTCGGTTTTTTAACTAACTACCATTGTATCAGTAAAACGTTATTCAAGATAAAATCCCTAAATTAAGTTGGTATTGAAGTAAAACAAAATGACCCTTCACCATGACAAGCATTTTGGGTTTGCTCGAAGAAAACGGCATCGTTTGTCAGAAAGAGCATTATAAGTAAATGATTTTTCTGAAACTTTGTTTTCATTTTTGTCAATTGGTTCGATTTTAGTTTTTAGTAAAAACAGTGGTGCGGGTTTATTTTTGAAAAACCCCCGAGCAATAATTGAATATATTATTCTCTAACATAAATTGTCTTAAAATGTATAAAAGTTCTGAATTGGAAACGTGAAGTTTGGTATGGATTCGTTCAACTTTATAATACATTAATTTTGAAAACTTTATTCATATTCCATAACTTTTTAACTCAATTGTATGTACAACTTTAAGGTTATTTACTTGTGGTGAATTGACCAGTTTTAGCTGGGTAAGCTTATTTATTGATTCGCTCTGGTAATCACGGAGAAATTTTTCTGAAAAGGATAATCTTCGTTCTCGGTGCTCATCAGTGAGGAGTTGCCCAATTTAAATTTTGTATGGACACAATTTTAAGTAATATTTCATTATTCTCCAGGACGTAGAGCTTGAACAAACTACTTCACTAGAAACATTTCTGGTTGTTGGCAAAATTCCTTCTTCTCTCAGCCTCGTAATTGCTTCCATCACAGCCTCAGAATCTTGATCAGATCTGCAATCTCCTCTACCACTTCTTGGTAGATCGTCGACACTTCCATGTGCTTCAAACTTTTTAATCAATGCTCTTAAAGTGGATTCCTTTGGTCGACGAGAGGAATCTTTTATTCATGTAAAGAACAAAACTTTCTGTTAGCAGCAGCATAGGTCTGACTATTCTTATAAAACATCACAATCAATTCAGTTTTGTCTTTCTTTTCCATCTTAAAATAAACCCAAACAATCAGCACTATCGATTTCCAATAAATATGTAAGCAAAAATTTAAAATTGCAAAGACTTTAGAAACACTATATATATATATATATATATATATATATATAAGATTTTGCTGTATTTGTTATCTCTAGCATTCATAATTATTTATGGTATGGAATGTCTACTAATTTTCTAGATGTTTGCAGTATAAAATGTTTAACTTAATTCCAAACAAGCAATTTTCTTCAAATTCTCTTTCAATTTCCGCAAAGCCTATTAGGAAATTTGTCAATCTTGGATAAGTGAGTTTTCTGGTGAGGTGAAGATTATTAATGTGTTTAAAATACCATAAAATATGGAATTTTCAGATTCAAGATATCATAGCTCTTAAAAAATTAAGTGTTTAAACAAATAGTTTATATAGAAATCATCAAAAATTGTACAAAATCTTGATTTTAGGGTTAATAATGCATGTAAAATATGATATATTTATCTAAATATTGTATTTAGATTTATTGCTGTAATGTATCCACATAAGTACAAAAGCTTCTCAACTTCATATTGTCTTCACAAATTCCTAATATTGAGTGCACATTGTTTGGGTGCTCTTAGTATGTGGTATGTCTATCTTTTCAACGATGTTGTGGACAATGAGTGTGTGTATGTTTTACCAGTTTGGTCTACATTTCTCAAAGTTGTTTTCTTGATTTCTTACATGTGTTTTGTGTTATTTATTAGTACTTCAGTTGGAATAATGTATTCAGTCATTATTTACAAAGTCTTATTCAAGTCTACCAAAAAGAAAGCCTCAAAAAGCCAACAAAAAGCAACCACTATGTGTATCATTCTCGTTGCTGAATTCTTAATATGCTCTTATCCAAATGCAATTTACATTTTAATCTTCTTAATTGATCTTGTATATGAAATGAATTGGGGAATCATGCTAGATTCGACTTTGTATGTTTTGTCTTTACAATTTATAACAGCTTCTTCTTTAATAAATCCTGTTATATACATGACATTTAACAGCGGATTTCATCAGGCAGTTTTATCATTGCTCTCTCGAGTAAGTATACTCAGGAAAATTCTGAAGATTGAAAATAGGGAACTTTGAAGTACCCATTAAGTTGGAAGTAATAAACCTATAATTCATGAAGTTTTGTTAATTATTTAATTAAAAAATTTTGTTATAATAATTAATGCAATACTTCATCCATCATTTGTTTGGGAATTATTAATTGTGTCGTTTTGGTTGACAAATTTTCTCCATGTAGTGATTCCAAAATTCTTAGGAATATTTGGTAGTCAGTGGATGGACTATGTGATAAAGATAATTAAATGGATTTGAAATTTTGACTCCCGCAAAATATGCCTACTTAATTTGCACTAAAGGAGGATGCTTTTTTGCAATAACTTGGTTCACAATGATAACGTTTTGACTGAAAATTGCACAAATAGTTTGTTGAGGAAACAACATTATTTTAGCAAAACTACATCCTTCTAAACTATATTACATTCCTACATTCACAAGTTTGAGGTAATATTGTTATAGGGACACACACTCTTATGCTGCAACAACTAAACCGTTTGCTGAAATAGTTCTTCCTCGGTTTTTGAGTTTTTCGGTGATAAGTACTAATAAATTAAGTTCATTTATATTTAATAATTTCAAATAGCATGTTAGGGACCAATTTGATTCCTATGTCCAAATCACTCCACAAAAAATTTAATCATAAACAAAATATATATATATATATATATATATTCAATAACTTTAATAAGGGAAAATAATATACATTAGCAACATAAGTTTTCCAAATTTAATTTTACTTTATTCATCTTATACTTTAAAAAATAAATTAAATTTAATATCTATGTTCATTAATACCTTCATACAATATCGATAGCAAACTGTCGTTTGCAAGCAGTAAATCAATGCACTAAGTTAACAATTGCCCTTAATAATCCGGTTCACATATATATATATATATATATATATATATATATATATATATATATATATATATATATATGTTAATTACGTAATTAATTTTGTCGCAACACTCAATCTACGTATAATCATTGATTGGTAGAATAAATTTTTCATACTCACCAATAAGAAATCAACTCTTCATTTAAATTCGACACTCAAAAACCTATTCTCCAATCATGAATAAAACAGCAGAAACGTTTTTGCAGAATGCCTCCACCCTGCAGCTTGTTATCACAACATTTGAAAATGTTTTCTCGTTGATGTTCAACTTTATAGTTTTAACTATGTATTTATCTTCACACAAACTGCAACTTTCCGTTTCAAATACCTTCTGTGCTAGTTTAGCAAGCGTTGACTTTTTTACATCGTTTTTATTCATGTTTAAGACTGTTCTTCAGCCCTTAGTGCACCCGAGCCCTGGAGTTTGGACAACATTGGTCTGCCACCTACTTGATTCCACTTATCTAATGTGGGCGGTTATCGGTAGTTCGTGGTATCATATTGTCCTCATAACACTTGACAGGTAAGAAATGAAGTGACCTAAAAGCTATATTATTTAAAGAGTAAACTTCTAAAAATAATTTTCTAGTAAGTATAGTTTTGTTTTGCAGGCCATACACGAGCCCGTTTTGTAAATATTTTCCTAATATTAACTTTGTCCTTATACACATTTTGAAATATTTTATGTTTTTAAGTTGCTTGCGAAATATGTTGACGTCTTTTAGTTGCAGATTGTTATAACAACGATGAATTCTAGCTCATATGACATAGGCAAATATAGTGTTACAGATTCACTCTTATTATAACTAAAACTTGAAGATTATTGCAAGTTAAAATCTTGAAAATTTACCAAAACTCATCATATTGATGAATCTAGGCGGCCCACGATGTAATTTTTGTAGGCTTGATCGATCAATGAATAGGTTCAACGTAATCATGCATGTACATACGACTTAATCCAGATTTTACAGGCAGCAACAAGTGACAATGCAAAAAATACCGAATTAAAAAGGTGATATAACTCCAGTTCATGTTCAACGCTTTCATGTTAATAGTCTCTGAAACATTAAAGAGTATTTAAATCTTATATTAAACAGCTATTTTTCAGCAAATTTCAGTAGGGACAAATAATTCTGAAATCTAAATAAAGAAAATTTATATATCCACAAGAAATTCTTTTTCTAACACACTTAGTCTGAAATAATTTGACTTTGGGCATAATATAATTTTGCAGTTGAAATGTCTGCATTAGTATTAATCATAAAAATTGTACACTTATGAATTCTAATGAACTCTTTATAAAAATAAAAAGGTTTTATGGGTTCTAACAGGAGTAAAAGCCGAAATGTTTCAAAATATATCTCTATTTGTGTAAGATTTGAATACCTGCAAAGAGCTTTAAGCTTCACCTATGCGAATCACGGAAAATTGAAATTTATTTAAATTATTTTACAGAATTTTTGAATTCCGCTATTATACAGACAAAGAAATTATGTAAAAATTTCTAATGATCATATGAACTCCCTATGAAAAAACTCCAGAGTCTTTTTGTAAATACAGATTACTCAGAGCCATTGTAAAATGCCTTATCTAATTTTCAAAGTAAGATATGAATGTGGTTTTTTATAAATACAATTGTCCTACATTTTAAGTTATTGGATTTCATTTTCAGGAATTAACAAATGGATTATTCCAATATTGATTTTTATAAACATTCGCTAATATTTTGTTACATTGAAATGGTAATCTTTTCTTAATAACTATTTCAATACTTTAAATATTTTACACATAACTGATAGTTAATTTTGAAAGATATATAGATTTTAGATCTTTGTACATTCTATAATAAAATTACCAAACAATATCCATTTTTTAAAACAACAGAATAATTCATATTAGATTTCATTAAAAATTAAGTATGGGTTTTAACTGAAAGGTAGCTTATTTATTTTTCATGCTAAACGAAATTGAATATGTTATGAATTATAGATAAAGTCATTTGACCTATTCTAAAAAAGTACTGAGAATAAAAGAAAATATAAATTTCTTATTAGTTGAAATGTATATAAGAACACCTTTAACTTTTAAAGTGAATTCTAAAATTCATTTGCCTTTAATTATTACCCAATTGAGTAAAACCATAATATCAATTCGGGAATAACTTGAAAATCTAAGCAGAAATGGTAAGATATATTCCAACTGACACAAACTCTTGATATTTATTTTTTGTGGCAAATTTAAAATAATTTTGAAACTTCTAATATTTTTTATGGAATTGACAATTAATCTCAAAATCAAAGTTTTATAGAAGGTTTATTATTTAAAGCTTTATTAAAACATTTGTAAATTTTGTACAATCATATAAATATGCATTAATAGCACAAATTAAGCTACAAAATAAGCTAAAATTTTAGAATATAATAAATTAAAGCAAAATGAAATAAAAAATAATTAATAATCAAATAAAAAATCAAAATTTTCTCCACTTTTTTTCGAATATCCAAAGTTGTTTTGATCTTGAAGTAAGTTTTCTTGTAAAATCTTCTCGAATTCTTTAAATTTTGTTATTTTACACACTTTTATGGCAACTTTGAAACCATTACATGTTGATTGTCCAAAGCAATGGATGCCAATTGCAGTTTTCCAATTCTATTGGGATTAAGGAAATATGCATGTAGAAATGCTATGAAAAAATACCAAATGGTATTATAATCTTTGCATATGCAGGCAATCACTTAGAATTAGAAAAATTCTCAATGTTATAACAGAAATTCGAAGCCTTTCAATCCGTCTATTTGGAAGGCATTCTTTGAATAAATTTTCTATATATTTTGCATCATTCTATGAAATTTAAAGTTAGTTGATTAAAATTTATACAATATCAAATTACTTTCACGTTGAGTAATGCTGTCAATGGGCTTCCTGAATATATTAATATATAAATGTGCATTAAAAAGCATATCAGCGGACATTTAAAAACTGAGGTATTTCAACACCCTCATGAAATTAAAAAAGAAAATCTTAACATAATTATAAAAGCTAAAAACATCAAAATAGGAGAAGCATTATTTTGAAGAAATTAGCAAATCAATACATTTCAAAGTTTACATTTATTTTAATCAGTATATATCAAAATTATTTTAGTTAATTGTAAAGTGTAGCTTGTAGTTTTTTTAAAAATGATGTCTGGAACAATATTTCTGACAATGATCAATAGAATGTCAAAACTCTTCAAATGGTGGATTCTATTTATATATATATATATATATATATATATATATATAAGGGTGCCCTTAAAAATAAAAGTTTGAAATTTGAATCTCTCACCCTCTCACTTTTTTCCACTTATAGAAAGAAAAAGTTGAGTATATTTTTTGAAGAATATTTAGTGGTGGCCATCGAAGACTACTAAATGAAGCCATAGTTTTGTTATTTGCACCACGCTCTTTAATTATATTCTAGCATCGTCAGAGTTTGAGTGGTCATAATAATAATAATAGAATTTCCATTACACATTTGAGCTCCGAATAACTTGCTAGCGCAGACTGGAATATTTAGCAAGTGCATAAGAATTATACAATTAACACCTGCACGTGGCACTGCACAAAGTCAGATGGATGGCCAAGTTATATATCTAATCAAAATGCGGCTTTTTCATGGACAGCTTAAAATGACAAGAGCAGAGTTGAAAGGTATTTGTTGTGAATTAACCATCTTTGCTGTCAAGGTGTACTTAAGAGCATGGATGACTGCACTTTGCAGCATTGAAGCATTCCTGAATTACTTTACTTTGATGGAAGCACTACTAAGATATCCATAAACAGCTATCTCTGCTACAACAAGCCATAAACTTGGTCTCCATCTGTGGTATTTATCTGAAGAACTAATAACACTGGTCCTATTTCATTCTAAAATGTCTGCTGAAGCAAAATTGCTCATGGTTTCAGCAATGAAAGAAGTTGCTCGCGAGCATCTGCCAAAACGACCAAGAGTGGAAGCATCAATTTTTCTGGGTTCCAAATGCTTGGATCAGTTTTGCTTAGCAAATTCAATGAAATTTTTCAAACTTCTTGGATTACCAGAAACATTTCTGTCAAAAGATCCAGCTACATGGTCAGATGATGAGAAAGCTCTCAAGACTGTCTCCACTTTAGCTGTTGTAAATGATAGGGCAGAATGTGGATTTGCTGCAATCCAAGACTTCAACGAGACACTGGCCAATGGAGAGGAACAGCATCAGTCTCTTTTAAAAATTGTGTCTGAACATCGACGAAGATTTCCAGGCTGTACAAAATCAACATTTGTTACAAAAATTAGTCTGAAGTTTGAAGACGTATCATTTTTACATCAACTTGTTAGTTATAAACCTATAATTCATAAAGTATGTTGTTAATTATTTAATTAAAAAATTTTGTTATAATAATTAATGCAATACTTCATCCATCATTTGTGTCGTAATGAATAACTTTCGTCTCAAGTTTGATAATGTTATACATGAAGTAATAAAATAATTATGAATATAACTGGCTGTCTGAGAATGGAATATTTGAAATAGAATTTGAAATTATCTATTATGTAATTTGTTGGTGTTAACAATACGGCAAAAACAATTTCTTTTTTTTCATAGTAAGATGCAGCTTACCCAACATTAAAGTGTTCTGCGATTCGGACATTGCCATGATGCTTAATGATAACTTTAAGGTTTTAAATACCAGCAGCATTATTACTGCAATACATTATTATTGTCCGCAGAATTTATAAGAATTTGTGGTAATTATGTTATAAAATATTCATAATACACTGAAAAATACTGAAGATATGCCAAAATAACGAGCATAAACTAAAAAACACGAGGGCGACCTCTAAATATCAATCAATGTCAAAAAAATTTTTTACATGTTATCACAAGTGGAACAAGATTAGAGGGTGAGATGTTGAAAATTTGCAACTTCAATTTTTACCCTATCTATAATGGCCACCCTAATATATATATATATATATATATATACAGATGCATACCCAGGGCGGGACATGGTAGAATGTCCCCCATGTCAGGTTTCCAAATTTAATTTTGACTGGATAAATCAAAAAATTTTTCCATAAAAAATTAAAAAAATTAAAATCTAGGATCATGAAATGCATTTTTAGGGTGTATTTTCTCAATATTTTCAAAAATTGGGTAATGATGATGATGTCCCCCAGTCAGAAAATCCTGCTTAATGTATTTATATATATATATATATATATATATATATATATATATATATATAGATTGGAAGGGAAATTTCAAATATACCTATGAAATCTGATTTTTCAAAATTTGTTTGCTTTGTTGCTGCGTGCTATAGGCATTACCTAAATTCAAAGATAATTGAAATGTTATTTTTAAATATATTTATTATAAATGTAAGCTATTAATCGATAAAAAATTACAAATGATTACGTAAGAATATTTGAAAGCAATCAATTTAATCACTTATTCACTCAAATATATGGCAAATTGAAAACGACTATAGTTATTGTATCAATTAGAATTCAATTAATAGCTTTATAAGAAGCAAATTTCAAACTTACAAACTTTTCCTACAGAATGTTTACTACAAAGTGCTGCAATAAGCTATTGAACGTCAAACATTCTTATAAGACTTGTAAGAAATCTAAATTTTGTAAACACGTACAATCACAATTATAGTCTAATACAAATGCTAAATTTTTGAATCTCATTAGATCCCTCTTAGACTGTAAGTGTGTTCATTCTTTTATATATACCAATTTATCAAATGATAACTATTTTGTGAAATAAATTCTTTTTGTGAATTTCATTTTCTTGAGTGTGTAATATTGCTTATATTCAAGTACCCATAAAACATGTTTACTACTAGAATCTGTTTTGATTCCATAGTGATTGGAAAGCCTATTTATTTCTATTTTGTCAACGCTTAGAACGATTAAAAAATATCACGGATTCAATAAAAATTATCAATTAGATGTTCACGGTCTCAATTAAAACTGTAAGGAATATTAAGCTGGCGTCTCACGGTTAGTTTCCAGATGGATTCCAAATACATGAAATTCTTATGGATAGATCCACGGGATTTCCAATGATCCACGGATTAATAAAAAGACAACTGGCATGTTTTGAAAAGAAAACAAATATACTTTGACAGCAACACGAGCAAAATGAAATATTACAATAAAATGAAGTCTCTTGAGATATTGTTCCTACTACAATACTGTTGTATTTTCATATAACGCTGTCTTTTGGATAGTGAAATTCAGAAATGTTGCTAAAACTATGAAGAACTACAATAAAATCATTTAATTTTTAGTATGCTATGCTTTCATTTTATTTATGAATAGAGAATTGAGAAGACCTCACTAGTGAGTTTATTAGGCGTGGTTTGCTAAATGCTACATATAGAATATCTAGCTATTTCAAACACGAACTTGGCTTATCCCTAAAGATGAGTAGAATAGTTAACCTGGGAGAATTAGAACACATCTTCATATGCAAAGTAAATTTTGATGGTGCTACAATCAATACTAACGTCTGCTGAACCTAATTCAGCAGCAATTGCCTATAATTACTCTAGTAAACACTATTACTGAGCTAAAAGTTTGGAAGGAAGAAATATCCACGAGATCATGGTTTGCATTTTGAGATCCAGATCCATGGTCAAGACTAGAGGCACGAGGAAATGCTCCACTTCAACATTGATTATTTTTGTAAAATCGTAAAATGCACTTTGATGACCAATTTTTGAAATATTTGGCAGGTTTTGGAAGAATTTGTCATGTAATTGAACACATGATAAAAATTGAGATGTCCCCCGCCTCATCAGAAATTCCTAGATACACTTCTGTCAATGGCGTACCCAGGGGGGGGGCGACATGGTGGAATTCCCCCCCCCGTCAGGTTTCTAAATTTAATTTTGACTGGATAAATCAAAAATTTTTTCGTAAAAAATTGAAAAAATTAAAATCTAGGATCGTGAAATGCATTTTTAGGGTCTATTTTCTCAATATCTTCAAAAATTTTCGCGGGGTTTTGCCCCGCATTAGGAAATAACAATGATGTCCCCCCGTCAGAAAATCCTGGGTACACCCCTGACTCCTGTCAAAGTGTTTTGCAATCACTAGATGTCTCAGTTGAAAAAATGTATACTTCAGTTCCAATCAGTATTGCGGAAATCAAGTACTGTGGAAAATCCGTGCTTGCTTAAAAACACTAAAGCCCCAAATCCAAAATACAAATATGTTGTAATTTTAGACTGCATAAGTCACTATTCCGTAAAAATCAAGGTGTACATAATTATGTAACATAATTATGTACACCTTGGTAAAACATACTGCTTAGATTTTTCGATGTTCCAAATAATAAAATAGGCCCAATTTAATTCCAGTATTGTATATTGAAAAATATAGTTTTCATAATAACGAGGGCGTTAGAAAACTGTTAGAATTTGAAGAAAAATAAATGTAAATCAGCAATATTACTAAATATTTCAGAAAACAGTAATATTTTTTATTGCATTTATAAATTTCAACTTTTATTACAGCTATGATTTCTGAGTGCATTTTAGGTAATTTACATTATAATTATGGAGTAGTACATACCTCTTTCTTAGAATCCAGTACGGCACGGCGTAGGGAATGTTCTTATACATATTTGTTGCAATAATGCATTTTGACGAAGTTAATGTTGTTACTACATTACATTTCGTCAGACCAGGACTGTCCCAGAGGGGAGGAAGGGGGGATTCTCCCCCCTGGGCCCCATGAAAACAATGCATGGGCCTCCTCGAACAAATTTAAAAGTTATTGAATTTTGTACTGTTAAATTTCCTTAAAAAATTATTGTAAAGAGTCCTTTGAAACGATCATCCATATATTTAATGCATGAAAATTTTAGTATATATGTGCATATATTAATTTGGCAATGTAACCACATATTTTATAGGAAAAATTTAAAGGGGGTTTACATTCTATTACTATAATTCATTCTTTGTTCGGCTTAGTTTTAACAATAAGCGAATAATATTGTGTCGCTCTTCTGCATGTATATAATGTATCAATCATTAATAATGATGCAATGTGTATGTTGATTAAAAGTGGTGAACTCCGTATAAATAAAACTGAACTATTCAATACATGATGGCGAGAAAGTAATAGCCATCATAGCATACATAGTTAGTTTCAATGTGTTATCACTACTAGAGGGCATGAATGCAATTTTGTTTGGTATATGTTTAAATTGGGTGTTTTTAGATATAATCGTCACGTTGATTTTTGTCATTGCTTAATTTATGTCACATTTAAGTGGCGCCCAAAAACGTTTGAAAGCGAAAGCTGTTGCTTTACGAAAGTCAGCCGCTGGTTCTGCTAGTATATTTGACTTTGTGAAGGTAACCACAAAATCGTCTGCCAATACAGATCACGTCCAAGAACATGTTGATGCTGTTTTATTACTACAACATTATTGAAGTTCAGAAGAACAATTTTAGCATTAACGTTTTTCCTTGATGTGCATTTCTGTAATAACTAAATATTTTATGCGTATATTTTTGTGTATTTTCTTTTTGAAATATAGCCTACATATGAAAACAACGAGATAAGATTTGATGTATATATTAAAATATTTTATGGTCTATGTGAGGTAAGGAAAATCTTCACTAGAATGGCAAAAAGCAGGGAGGTGCGCAGGTTTCTATGTTAGCCGGGGCGTTCTTGACAAACCAATGACTCATCTGTAGGATAGGCCTACTTGAAGCAGAAATGGAGCCGGCAATTTATCGGCCTGCAGCCGCTAATAAATTTCTTGAAAGGCCGGTAAAATTACCGGGCAAAATGATAAAAAAATTCTTGTTTTATCTTATAAAGTGAGAATATTCTGCATAGTTTTCGAGAAATTCCTATGAAATTCTAAATTCAAAAAATGTTTATAGTTTCAGCAATCTACAGTTTTGCAATTAGAATAATAATTAAATTTACTATCTGGAATCTCTCAATAATTTACTATAAATTGAATTGTTCTGCTTATTTGGAAAGGCAATTTGACTGCAGTTTTTTATGGAACTTAGTAAAAAATTTTACAGTAGCTGCTTATAATAACGAAAGTGCAATCTAAAAGTTTACACTTAATATTTGAGAGGCCTCATATAAATCAATTAACTTGAAAGCTTGTATTTTCCTAATATTTGAAGAGAAGCTCAAAATAAATTTGAAAGATTTTAAACTTGCAAAGACATTCAAACAAATGTCAGTTGACATTTCTACTCAAGGAGTAATTCTGTGTGGCTTTAGAGAAAAGTTTCTTAAATATATGTATTTGTGTAGGGGAGACCGGAGCAAAACGGGACTACGGAGCAAAAAGGGACTTCGTATTATTAAATAGAAAAATATAACAACGCCATCTTGTTATGGCGTTATGCATTTACACGAACCTACTTTATTCATTTATTGCACGTGCAATACGTTCACAGGAGGTAATTGTTTGTTTTTCTACTTTTTAATGTAATATTGTTCATTTAAATTAATCTATATAAATATAAAAAAATTTGTTCGAATATTCTGGAAAGGTGTTAATGTAAATAATGCAAGCATGTCGCAGATGTTCACAATAAGCGAACGCAAATATTGTCCCGCTTTGCCCCAGTTCATATTTTTGCATGCAATTCATCAATATTTGATGTGACATTAGATTATCCGACATTTTTTAATCACATGTATTAAAACTGTTCATTTTAGGATAAATCAATATCGTACGCAATTATAAACGAAAGAGTTCAAGGTTATCTTGGAATACCCAACATTTGGAGGAAGCCGTTCAAAAAATTAAGGACAATGAAATGTCTTTACAGTCAGCAGGTCGCTCACTCAACATCCCAAAGTCTACCTTAGAGCGTCATCTTAAGGGCAACATTCTTTCTCCTGGAATTCCAAAGCTTGGAAGATTTAGAAGTATTTTATCTGATGATCTTGAACGAGTGTTGCATAATTATGCATTGAAAATGCAAAAACTTTTATATGGATTAACTCCAAAATGTATAAAACGCTTAGCTTATGATGTTGCCCTAAAATGCGAATTACAACATCCATTTAATAAAAGTACACGAATGGCAGATGAAGATTGGCTAAGAGGGTTTTTAAAACGGCATCCTGATCTTTCTTTTCGTCACCCAGAAGCCACAAGCATCAACAGAGCATCAGATTTTAGCGAGAATGAAGTTACTCGTTTCTTTGATTTACATAAATATGAGTAGGACTGTAATCAATTTCTCCCATCTGCAATTTACAATATGAATGAAACTGGCGTCACTTGTGTTCAAAACCTCCTCGCATTCTTTCACAAAAGAAGTGACACAAATTGGACGCATCACTGGTGCTGAGAGGGGACAAACCATAACTGCCATATGCTCTATGAGTGAATTTGACCATTACATACCGCCTGTAATGGTTTTCCCTATGAAACGAATGCTTGCACAACTAATGCACGATGCTTCAAGCTGTAGTGTTGGTTTTGTTTCTTATTCTGGATGGACAAATGCCGAAATATTCGTCAAGTGGATTCAACTTTTCAACAAGCACCGTCCAGGCAATTCTAAAATACTATTAATTCTAAACAATCATGACAGTCACATTTCTCTAGACGCAATAGATTTATGTAGTGAATCTGGCATAACAATGTTGTCTCTGCCGCCTCATACATCGCAAAAACTGCAGGCTTTGGACTGAACATATTTTCGGTCACTTAAGAATGCATATAATAGGGACGTCGATAGATGGATGACAAATCACACTGGACAGAGAGTCACAAGCTATGAAGTTGACGGAATATTTCGAGTTGCATATGAGCAAACTGCGAATGTTGAAAAGGCTGTTAATGGATTTAAAGTTTGTGGTGTTGCTTCATTCAATTTAAATATCTTCAGTGATGATGACTTCATAGCTTCAACTGTCCATATCAGTTCAATTTCGGAATCGTCAGCATTGGGTGCAACTGTGCAACAAAGCACTGCTTCTTCTTCTACTTCTATAACTGCAGATGTCGCAACTCCTCCACAAACTCCAATAGCTTCTAACGGCAGTTCAATTCATCGTCCTGTAGCTTGTACAACCAACAGATTCTGTTAGCTTAAACTTCTATAAACGAAGGCGACGCTCTCTGCAATCTAAATTGTTGACTTCATCACCTTATAAAAGATGCGTTGTCAAAAAACAACGGCTCGCAATGAGAAGATTGCCAAGAAAAGTAAAAGTAAAAGATTTCAATCAGATAGATCTACAGACACCTACATTTGCTATATTTGCGGACGAAATGTATGTTAATCCAATTACAGAAGACTGGATTATGTGTGGTGTATGCCGCAGTTGGATGCACGAGAAGTGTTCTTCATATGAAGGTTCTGGTAAATTTATATGTAACCAATGTTTGTAAATATTTATACACTTTTAGCATATAAATACGTGTGAATTTCATTGATACATATGAGAGAAAAGCACAATTCTAATTAAACTTAATTGTTGAATTAACAAGTGGCCGTGCATCACAATAATGCTCGTCTGAACGCAATTTCATCAAATTGATTTACATCAAAAAGACGCACGTCTGAACTCTCCCAAATTTTGACTTATGCTTCAAAAAAGCATACATCAAAAAAATGCTCGTCTGAACGCACTTTCATCAAAAGATGCAAATCAAAAGGTTCTCGCCTGAACGCACCTTTACGCAACAGCATGGATGATGACCGCCTATCAGATTTGATTTGCTTGCATATCTACAATGATGAGCTAAGGAAACTGGAAGCAGACGTTATTATACACAACTTTATAAAACAACATGGAAACCTGAGAATTAGGTTGTGCTGAACTGTAAGCATTCTACCTTTCTTGTACATATGACAATATATACTTGTTTTTCTGTTTTTTGGCCCGACTTGCAAAACATATGGCTATTAAATTTGGGTCTGTGGAGAAATGTGGTTGCGGTCTCATTTGTGTTAATACTGCAAATCGCCGAGCCATGATTACAGTAGGTCTTGAATGGACCATGTTGCAATGTCCCCAATCATGTATTCAAATTGATATTTATTGGCTAATTCAAAAAGTTCTCAGTAAAAATATTCAAATATTGAAAAAATATCTATTTAAACTGCATCTTTAGGATCTATGTTTTCAATATATGGTTACTCAATATTTCAATATTTAGGTTACTCATTTAGTAATAACTGGGATGTCCCCCATCAAAAAATCCTGCAACGTGCTTGCTTAGCCCCATAATGTCCAGGTTGACAGATGTGTCCCCAAACTAAAGACCTCAATTGCTGCAACATTAACGTTTGTTAAACACCATTATTATCTTATCACCTCAATTACGTCAAAAATAGTTATGTAGTGGAATTATTCCAAGTTTTTAATATGAATGTTTTAAAAATTTGAAAACATACTTAAAAAATTGCAAAGCAGAAATTATGGGGTTATTAGACAAATAGGCAAAGGCCCCATGCCTTGCATGGTCATGTATGCAGTGGCTGGGCTAGAGACATGCAGACTTTGCAAACGCAAGGTAACAAGTAGGCACAGGGCTCTATAAATATGTTTTTGTCTCAAATATAGGTTAATTCAAATTTTATGCATGCAGTCTAGGGTATGACTTAAGTTTATTGTACAAACGAGTAATATTGTAGAAACAAATAATATATAAAACTCATTTTGATTTCGTAGTGGCTATGAACTCAAAATGAGTTTTATATATTTGCTACAGTGGGGCGCCTCTTGCTTCATATATGCACGTAAAATTTGCAGACCATTCCTAATGCCTATATTTCAAGCATCGTCTATACTTTAATTTTTTCTACCATACCATTATGGCTATGATAATATGGTACATTCAGTTATCAATACAACTGGCATATCTATAAAAAAAAGATATGAACATGTACAATGTACAGACTTGAGGCAACCACAAGATTTTGAAAATTGCAGCACTTATTCCAGATAAAAATTATTTTGCAAAAGTAAGTATGTAATTACATAACAATCTCTTTGAGCATACATGACCCTTTGGCAATGCTTTCACAATATTTTTATCTGCATTACAAAGCCTTCTCTTCATTGACAGTGGAACCACTGTAACAATATATTTATGGTTTTTGGCGCTCAGAATCGCTAAAGCTGTATGTGTTTTTTCATTGGAATTATTCTGACAGTTTCTTTAGAAAGGTAGTAGAAATTTGTTTTAGAAACTAAGGACAGTTTTCTTACACGAGCTTGCGCATCAGTTCAACATTTGCTGGGTTTGATGATATTCTTGATCAAACAAAGCGAAATGAATCAAAGAAAGACGGTTGACTTTCTCTGAATGATTCCATACTCAACAATGAATCTTAGAATGGCTCAGTGCTTTGCTGATATAATTGTCCTTCAATTGCTTAATGATCTGTATTTTTGATGTAGCCACAAAATTTTTTAATTCGTTGCACTGCCATAAAATATGAAGGCAAATTGGCTCTCAGAAATGCTATTTATATCTAACAATGGAAATCTTCTCATTGTTGTTTTTAGCCTTATAATATTATGTCGTCAGGGCCCCCACAAATGGATTTCCTCAGGGCTTTCCATGATGTTAATCCGGCTCTGGGTATGATGGTTGGTTTAAGAAGAAGCTAAGAACACTACTAACAAAGGGAAACGACCATTTTTCCATGGACATAGCAACGGCGAACACTTCCATGTGAATTATGGACCCTTGATAAAATTAGGATTTTCTGATGTAAGAATTAGGGGCAAGGGCTTTCTTGATTTTTGGCTGTTCAAGACGCCCTTTAACATGGTTCTCAGCAAGAGAAAAGAAAAGACTCATTAAAACTTGATTTTATTCAGTTTATAATCATATGTACATTATAATATGCTCCATCATCAAGATTATAAAAAAGATAAAGCAAGTGATCGCATTTTTTCTAGTAGAAAATATCACTAGCTTCTTATTAAGCATGCCAACATCACATTTTAAGTAATTGCAGTCAGAAAGAAAACTTAGTTTTTTGCTAACTGTATTCTGTTTGCGAATGTTTAGAGGTAGTCCTTGTTATCAGTCTGTTCAAATTTTTCTATACTAAAATGTAGCTATAAGGTATTGTATTTAATTTAAATTTCAATTCATACTGCTACACCAGTAAACAGCCTAGAGTAAAACGATTAGCCTAACCAAATATTTGATGAATATGACCTACTAAACACTTAACTAAGGTTTGGATTTTTATGTATTTACATGTCTTTGCAAACCTTTTGGGATGGACACATTTTTGAGAGAGAAATTCACAGATTGAGACATTTTGAAAAAAATAGAGGGGCATCTACCGACAACACAGAGTATTGGATGAAGTTTACAAATGTATGAAAAAATTCTGAGCTTGAAACAATGTATCAGAATTTGGGAGTCTAAAAATGAAGGCTAAATTTTGAAATTGAAGTTTGCTCTCTGTAATCAGTGGGGATAAAAAGGGATTTTTCTTTTACTTTGGTGTAATACTTTAACCGAAGAGACAGATACAAAGCATAAAAATTCTCATAAGCTGCACACAAATTTATATGATTAATTTGATGAATAAATGATGGTATTTTATAAGAGAATGTTTCTGCATAAAATTTGTTTTTTACGGATTTTCTTACATTTTTAAAAATATTTGTTTCATATTTTATGATAATTTGCTGTATTATTTACATATATATAAGAAGCCTAATTATAACATTGTATTTAGAAAAAACTCAAACATGCAACCCTACTAACAACAATAAACTATTTCTCCACCAATGGTCCACTGGTGGCTATGAGTGGCTGTAATTGCCACTCATGCCACTCATTCCCCACCAGTGGACCACTGGTGGTGGCTACATGGGATGACTGATACAATTAGCTCTATTTTTCCAATTTCTATCACCAATATAGTATGTACCTTCTTAACAGAAAGAAAACAGTATGCGAAATTAAAAAATGATTGGGTATATAGAGAACCTTGTGGGAGACTGGCGTACTAAGCAACGAAGAGGTGATGAAAAAAGAAAACAAAGAAGTTCAAAACTTTTTGATTTTAAGTTGATTAATAATTTGTGGTTATGCTTTTATATCAATTAACCATTTTTGTATACTAAGCAGTATTAAGATATTAGTGCCATTTGGCAAAAAGTGTTTGACCAAAATAGTTAACTGAAAATGCTTAGCTAAATTAATAACACGTTGCGTAAACTACCAGATGAAGATTACTTATTAAATTAAGATATCAATGATAGACAGGTACATGTTGTTTTGTTGTAAAAAAATTATCGATAAAAACTGTGAGTTCAGAAATTTGATAAAATAAATCACTTAGATATATATTTGCTTTGTATCAGGTTTGATTATGTAATGCCAATGGAAGGCTAAAACATTCAGGCACATGAGTAGTTTTCAGCATTTATCAGCCTTTGGGTGGCTGTCTCTCAGCATGCAGCAATTTACATCAGCTTCTTCATTAGTGTTACACCCTGTTCATGAAAGTGTGTCTATAGGATAGGTGTATGAATAGGAGTTTTTCTTCCTCTAGCTTTCCTATCGGTTCTATTCACATTATAACTTATGTCATCAAACAGTTGGATAGCTGACCATAAGTTAACCATCTATTTTAGATTCAAATTCTTGTATGGTATTAAACATAATATGATTTATTACACTACCAGGTGTCTATGAGCACCCTTTTAATTATGTTACAAGTAATACTAATTAATTTATGTATTTAAAACAAAAGCTATTTTTAACATTTGAAATATAGTCCAAGAATGGTGATTCCTTGCCGTTGTATTTTCCTAACTCTTTAAACTTACTATTTAGACAATTTGCAATGTCTTTAGCATTTACTATTTGTTTTCATTAAATTATTATTTAAATAAATATTATTATTATCATTATTATTATCTTAATCAGCACTGATAAGCTTAATATTTGTCAATTTGAAAAACAGTCAAATAATAGAATATATTTTTTTATTTTAACCTTGTGTTCTTTTCCCGTAACTTTGAGAAAATGTCCCTTTCGAGTCACAAATATCGGATTCTGAGAGTCAGTCCAAAGCAAAAAAAATGTTGAATAATATATAATTGTAAAAAACAAGTAAGAATCGGGCTTATCATACCAGGGGGAGGGCGGGGGAACGGGTGAATCAGATCTGACCCGCTTATCCGATCGGGCTACAGGTGATTTATAATCGCTAGACTATAAATGCAAATATGTATATTTAAGGAACAATTTGGGAAGTCAACATTTGAATTTTTGAATTTTTTAATGATTTAAACTATTTTGTTTTTTATTGACTTAGTATTTCAATATTACGCTTTTAATCAACGATATTTTTCCTTTAAAATCTTAAGATCTAAGAAATACACGTCTGCATAAATTTTTCTTAAAAACTATGAGCTACATGTAAGCATGCTTCACTCAATTTTAACCCGATTTAAGCATTAACGACCCGACCCGAGCCCTCCCCATTTAACAACTATGCCATAATGTAGAATATGTACCGAGCGGAGATAGGGGTAGTTTAACTAAGGCTTTACCAGATTAGTGTATACATCATCCTTTTCATAGCGGGTACGACTCCAACATTATCCTTGCAATTCGATTCAACACATATATGTACTGAGACTTAATATCTAGCTACAACAATATTTGTAATTCAACCAGAAATAGAACTTGATTTGGATCAACAAAAAATTCATTCACAGGGCCGAGGCCTGACGCCGGAAAACTCAATGGAGGAAGTATCAATCAACGTGTTGCAGTGATCACCAGTGACCGTGGAAATGGTTGTGACACATGAATGAATCTCAGTGCACGATGTTTATTACGTGAATTTCTAGTGTTGCTTTCCTTCATGAATTTTATGTATTGATTGCTCTTGTTATTAACCATTGTAACTAAGAAAAATTCGCAACCCGGCTGCATTTGCTTGTTATTGTTCTTACATATAAGTGACCTTACAGATAAATAAAGATAAGATAACAGTCCTACGTACATGTGAACAATCAATGTGGCCTGCAGAAAAGATGTCTTAATCAGTCCGTAAAACAAGTAAACTTTGCAATTACTTAAGTTAACAACCGTTGTAAACATCTCATAGGCACCTTTATGTATAATAGATAATATTATACCGTAGGAATTTGGATCTAAAACAGAAGATTAACCTAGATAAGAAGAGCTATCCAGCTATTTGATGACATATTCTTATTTCAATTAATGAATCGATTGGAAACTAAACGGATAAAAACTCCTATTTGGATACCTAACATATGAACACATTTCGTAGTCAGGCTACCAGCTGCACCGCGGTATGAATAGCTGATGTACAGCTTTTCCAGAATTCCTTTAAATGAATTTAGGAAACATCTGGAAACTACTCATATGATCGAACGTTTACCTTTCTGTTTCCATTATGAATCAAACCTGACGAAAGACAAAATAATTCCAAAGTAATATTCTTCCTCATCTAGTAATTCCTTTACATCGTTTTTAAATTCGAAATGTGCAAACAGGTAAACAAATAACATGTACCTGTCTTTGTTACTTGGTTCGTACTCTTCATCTGCCAATGATTGCACAACATCCCCACTTAATTAGCTTAGCGTTTTCATTAATAATTTGTCAAACGCTTTTACATAACTACACTTAAATTAAATTTGCAAATTATTTACTGATAAATATGTATAATTCAGAAAATATAATAAATCACAATTAATCAGTTTTAGTCCTTTGTTCCTTTTTCGTATATTTGATTTTCTGCCGATACAATAAGGTTTAGCCATTTGCGAACACCTGTAATCACAAGGAACTTTTATGATAAGAAAGTGAGTGTAAACAAAACGCTTAGGATTAGTGCGTAGAAATATTTAAAAAACAGTAGCAATATTCTAAGAAATTTTACTTAATTTTATTTGCCACAATTTTATTTGACTCACAGAAATAAATATAAAATGCATTCTCAAAGTGAATGTGAACGACAATCTAAAGCTGAAAGAAGCACTTCATTACAACTTTGTTACATTTCAAGTGGTTCTTCGGAAACATAAAGGCATTCACAACAACACGTTGCATTTAAGTTTTGCATTGAATTTATAATCTCATTCCTAAATTTCAAATATAAATTCATTGAAAAATTTTCTTAAATTTGTGAAATTTATTTTTTAGATAAAGTAATATAAACGCAAATTCTTGATCAAAGTCATGATTGCAAAGTGTTTGATTAAAACAGGGTGTGCCAAAATCCTTGGCCCAGGAATCAATGATAATTTCGCAAAACTCAATCCTGTTGTCACAATCTCGTGTTCGTGAAGAAACTGACATGGTAATGTTCAGATTTGAAAGAATTGTCCGATTTGCTTGCGATTTCCTTGAAAGATTATGAAGGATCTCATCCACTGCTGCAAACACATTTTCTTTATTCTTGTCAGAGGTAGCTGACCTCCAGGACTGGCAAAATTGTATTTTTTTACAAAAAAACTTTTTAAATGTTTAAAACGATGTTTTTTTGTTCTTAAGCAGGCCTACCTCAAGGAACTAAAATTTTACTGAAAAACATATAGTAACAAACATTTGAATTATGATAAACATATCAACATTTATTTTTGCTGTAGAAAATGTGCTATGAAAATACTAATGGAAGAAACCCAAAAATTCATTTCCATAAAGTTCAATATAAATTTGAAAAGAAAATATTTAAAAAAAGCATTGCAAAAAACAGTTGTTTTAAACAGTGCTTAAAACATGCCAACCCTGCTTACCTCGGTCTTCCAGCCTTTGAACAATGACATGTTACACTATCTGTTTCAATAAACCTACTCTTGCAAAATCAAACAGTGCTGGTGTTTGGAGCTTTTGTGTTGTACTTGTTAAAAAAAAACTTTCTAGTTTCTGTGCAATTATCATAGGCAACTGCACACAATAACAAAAAAACTCGTTCTTTGATGCTCAAGTCTTGTGCCATAATGAACTCAGTAAAAAGATGAATAAAGGCAGATATCACTACATTTAGAAGGAAGCAAAAGCCTTCATATTTGCTTTCAGGATTCGTTTATTCAATCAATACAAGTCATACAAATTCTAGCGCCAAGGACTTTTGACACATCCTGTATTTCTATATTCATGTATTGCAAAGAAATAGTATATTTCAACAAAAACGAGTTTAAAGTAAGAAATTATCATCAGTATTTACCACAACAGTTCATTGATTCTAAGCAAACTACTTGAAGGTAAGAAAGAATTTCGAAGTTATTGTATGACAACCTTATTTGAAATCTCCATCCCAAGTGAGATTGTGATATTATTGGTAATTTTTACAGTCATTATGCTTATTAAAATCCATTGTTGAATGAAACGGAGCAAGTACAATTTACATTTCACAAAGACAGATTATTCTAAGATTGTAAGAAATTGTGTTATCACTCTAATGTCTGTTTGTGGCAAAGTGAATTACATAAGAGACTTAATGAGAATTGGAATTTATACCAGGGGTAAGATAATATTAGTTGCTATCAGATTTAATTAATTCAAATTCATTTAGGTTTGAGAGGTGAGTATGTTCAATGCTGTGAGCAACATATTTAATATTTTCAAAGTGAGTTATCCTTTTGTTATCCTGTTCATTTTTTTTGTGGGCGGGGATCTTAGTTATTGTGCATGGTCCTTCCCAATTAAAAGCCAGTTTGCAAACTTGTTTGTCATCTGTGAGGATGCCAGGAGTATAAATGTACACTTTATCACTGATCTTATGCAATTCTCTGTAGATTTGCTTGTTGAATTTCTGTTGTTGTCAGATGGCACTTTTTTCTGCATTTGTGCACATAGATTCATGCATTTTCTGTAATTTATTCATGAGATTCATGACATATGTGTTGTCAATTTTTCCACAGGAACCTTTAAAGAGCATGGATACAGGAGTTGGGGCCTCATGGCCAAGCATGGCTTTGTATGAAGAGATCTTTGTATTTGAATGAGTAGAGGTATTGTAAAAATATTCAACCATTAGGAGTATTTCACGTCATTGCTTGCCACCAGCATGGGTTGTTATAGTTTTCATGAGTTTGAGTGGTGTCTGATTTCTGATTAACACATTGGATGGCGCCATTAGCTTGTGGGTAATTGATCATTGTATGGGTGTGAAGAATTTCTAATTTTGTGGTGAGAGTCTGCAAGAGTTGGCTCTCAAACTGCTTGCCTTGATATGTTATTAGTTGCCTCATGGGTCTTAAGATGCACCAACCAGTTGTTAATGATGGCTTCTGCTGTTGTTTGTGCCTTAATGTTTCTAAGGGGGATCATCTTGCAGTATTTTGTAAAGTGATCCACCATGATGAGTACATAAGTGTATCCTTCATCATCCTGGAGAGTTGCTCAATATGTGTGTTTATGATTTTATTTGTGTATTCTGTGGTGATTTTCTCAAGTTCTGTTCATTGACTGGGGAACCACAACATGTTTAATAGCATGCAGGACTAACAATTATTAATAACGTCCTTGATGGTTTTTTGTAGATAAGTGGTGACAAAGTTTTTGTGTATCATTAGTTCCATTTGGTAAATGCCTTTGTGACATTGCTTGTGGACTTTTTTCACAATTTCTCATTTGTAATACTCTTGTAAGGCAATCAGATTTCTTTATGTGGCACTTGCATATAATATTCCAGAGTCTGTTAACTTCCAGTGATGTTTGTGAGAGTAGTGAGTTGCCATAGAGTCCATTGGAGAATTTGGGTCAGAGGACAAGGTCATTTTTTTGTGCCATAGCAATCTCCTCAGCTGTGATTTCATCTTTTATCATGATAGATAAGATGGGAATTATTGGACATCCATTGCAATCTGTATTGATATCTGGCATACTTTTGTACTGGCATTGTGGTAGGAAGTGAAATTCGCATGCTTGTCCTTGCTCCTTCTTTAGATCCCATTGGTATTGAGGTAGAGCAGTCCAGATATGTGCATTTGTGTGTAAGTGACCTTTTCAATTTTTGATTGTAAAGTGGAAGTCATTAAGATATTCAATCCACCAAGATATTATGTTTGATCAATGTCCTGCATATTTCTTCAGCCAGCAGAGGCTACTGTTATCTGTTCTTACTGTGAAATTTTGTTTGCCAATAAGAAAATGGTGGAACTTTTTGAGTGCCAGCATTTCTAGTTTTGTTGCTCTATAGTTATGTTCACATTGTTTAAACCATTGGATGGACAATTCCTGGCAATTCTGTCGTCAACTCAGTGTGGCGCCAATAGCTATGGTGATGACATCACAGTCCAAGGTGTAGTGATCATTGGGTGTTGGTGAGTTGAGTGATTTTATTTTTTTCATATCTGACTTCAGGGCATTGAGTTTTTCTTGGTGTTTCCAAGTCCATATGAATTCATTTGATTTCATTAGGAGATTGGAAATGTGAAATGTTTTCTCAGAAAGGTTTGGTATAAGCATGTGATAGTAATTAATAAAGCCAAGTATTCTCTTTACGTCCTTTTTGTTATGTGGTGGTTGTATTATGTCAAATATTTTTTTGGCTTCATCTTTACTGGTGATGTTGCCTGGCATTATATTCCATCCAAGGTATGTGACCTTTTGTTTAGCAATATTACATTTGGTGGCATTCATCTGAAGGTCAGTGTTAAATATCAATTTCAGTGTAGTGTTAAGTTGTTGTGCATGATCTTTAATGCACTGGGAGCCAAATTATATATTATTGATGTATGCTGCTATCCCTTTAGAGAGCTTGTAAATTTGTTGTTCAGTAATATTTTTGTCATGTAGCATTGGAATGTGGCAGGAACATTATATAGGCCAAAGGCCATGTGTAGCCATTCAAAGAGACTGTAATGTAGCATCATCCAAAAGATAAAACAGAAATAAGCTGCAAAACATCGCAGAAGAACTAAGATCGAAAAAGAAGTGATTAAAAAATATTATGATTAAATCAAGTGTGATTATTTCAGTTTGATTTTGAATATTGCAACCAAGAAAATAACATGTGTTGAAAAAGAGATAATTGTATCTGTTGATAAAACGTTTTCAACAAATTGTTGCTTACATCATTTTTAGCCGCCATCTTGGCAGACGTTTAAATTTAATTCGACAGGTACTTCTCTTCAATTTACTATAAATATGATTAAAACTATTGTAAGCATTGATAAAGAATTTTACTCCGAATTCTATTTATTTCATCTTATTAACAGTTTGATTATTAATACAATGTCAAGCTAATCAAGCAGTGTTCAGTAGTGGTCTGGATCCATCACAGGGAACGATTCAAGGGTCTCTGTGCCAGATCACGAAAGTGCACTTAAGTTAGGTGTAGGGGTTTTCTCTCGATTAGCCGACTAGCATTTCTAACTACATGTATTAGATAATTAGCCTTCAACAAATGGTTGGATAACCAAACCTTAGGAAATATATTTATACAGTTTTAGATCTAAACTAAGTGACCTATAATCGACTGATAATGGCCTTACATGTAGTAATTATAAATGTAAGTTAGGAAGTTGTTCGATATTTGTTTATTTAATAAAGCCAATATATTTTGGTAATGGCTACATGTAATATTGAATGAACAACTAGTAACAGTGTCTGGTTGCAAACAGATACAACACTTTTACACAATAGAGATTAAGTCGAGTTGTGTCATGCCTTGAGTAAGCACTGAGCTAATGTAGGGTACACATAAGCTATCTTGATTGAGCTGAGAAGTGGCACTCAAGCATTGGAAGGAACGGTGAAATTGGATGTGGAGATCCACTTCGGGCAGATGCCCAATGAAAGATCGATGCAGAGGTTACTGCTTTGGTTCATCACCTAAAAAGTGAATAGTTAATTGTGATTACATAATGTAATAGAAGAAACTAAGCAAGCAGTAACATTCAGTAAATCCTTACCCACAATAACACAGTCAACATTACAAAATAACAATGAGTCAACAGTGATAAAGCCTGGTAGAGGATATTACAGTAAGGAGTGATAAAGGCGGTCTTTTCAATATCTTGAGCTCATATTGGCACCTGCCAATATGCTTTCCATAAGTCTAATATTGAAAAGATTTTGAACTGCACAGCATTGTATAAGATGACATTGACTCATGGGAGTGGATAAGTGATTTTTTTCATGATTTTGTTGAATTGTCTAAAATCAATGCAGGGGCAATGTTTGTTTCCTTGCTTGATAAAGACAGTTGGTGAGGCATATGGGCTGTGACTGCAGTAAACTATTCTATTATTTAGTAGGTCAGATATAGTTTTTGCGTACTGATCTTACATCTGTGTGGGTACTCTCCAGCATGCTTGCTTAATTGGTTTGTCTGAAGTTGTCTCTATGCAGTATTTGACTTCTACTGCTTTGCCCACACTGATTTCTTGGTCATTAAAGATTGCTGCATTCTGTTGTAATATGTCATTTATGATGTTCCTTTCTTCCTGTTGTAAGTGAGGGTGAGATTCAGATGTGAGAATAGGTGCTTTGGAAGTATTTGCTTCTCTAGTAGAATTGCTTGAGATGAGAATGGGTTTATTATTCTTGGAGTATTTCTCTAAGGGTATGCCAATAATTGTGATATCTTTCAATCTTAAAATGATGCGTTTATGGGAGTTATTTAATATGGCTTTTAAAGTATAGTTGTTGAGTATGGTGATGTTTGGGTTCCATCTGCCATATGCATTTGTAATAACTACTTTGCCTGAAAGAGGCTTCTTTGATACTATTTTTGTTAGTTACAAGTGGCAGGGCTTGACCCTTAATTTGTCAGTTAGAGAGAATTCCAAAGTGTTGGTGCCCTTGGTTGTGAGAGAGACTGTGACATGTTCATCTTCTTTTATGGTGAGTGTCCAATTAAAATAATCAATGATCCAGTTGTTATCTGTTAGAAAGTCACAACCCAATATATTTTGTATGGAAGTGGCTGAATTCTAGTGTTGATGATGTGGACATCTTGATGGAATTTAAAGTTTTGTATTGTTAGAATTGCATCTTTTACTAGACCTCTAACATTGACATAGTCTCCTGAAGCACTAATTAAGTGGGCTTCATTTGTAGTAATGTTTTTGCATGTCCATCCTATATTATGAGCACAGGTGTCAGCCTTGATTGTTATGGAGGCACCAGCGTATACTGTAGCTTTGATGTTGCAGCTGTTTACTGTTACAGGGATTAAGTTTCTTTTGAGTATATTGGTGACAATCAGAAGATCTTTTGCTTGGTCTGAGGAAGTCGCCCTTATTTAAATTATCTTTGGTTTAATGGTTTTGCTTGAGAGTTTCTAGATCTTCAGCATTGTAGTATCCATCATCATTAATTAAGTAAACAATAGCTTTGCAGTCTTGTTTGAGATGCTATTTTTTCCACATTTTTAGCATTTAACAAATGAGAAGTCTGTGGGTTCTCCTCCATAGCCTGGTGTAGTGCTTTTTAAAAAAATTGTGTGGTATGGTTGTGGTTGAGGAGTGCCACATTGTCAGTATATTCTTTCATTGTTTTCAATTGTCAGCTGAATTTTGACAGCTTTTTAATGAGTGTATTCATATCATTTTTGATATCAAATTGTTCTCATAGAGGAAGGGAGGCCAGCATGTACATCATAATAAGCAGTCTACCTTTAGATATAGTTGATTATATCTTCATCTTTTTCTAGTTTGCATGTGTAGAGTTGCATTTGATACTGCTTTTGCATGCATTCATTTTCAAATTGTTCATTCATGGCTGTTACCAGCTTATTGTAATCTGTTTTGATGTTAGAATCTAAGTTAAGGTACACCTGTAGAGCTCTGTCTTTTAAAAAGAGAGGCATTTGTGTAGCTCCATTCTGTTTGTTTCTGTGCTGTTGGTAAATTTAAAAAAGAACTACACACTCTCAAAATGTTTGTCCTATTATATTGAATTTTTCTGTGAAATATTGAGGCATTTTTTGCAATTTAAAATTGGTCTTTAGAGGGTGGTCCAGTAACATAGTCATTTTCTTTTTAGATTTTGTATCAAAGATATTATGAGGGCTTACTGCCAGAGGTGAAGTAACAGTTGGTGAAATTGGCTGGAAGCCAGATGGGCTTGGTTGAGGTGATGAGGGCATGAATCCTTGTGTTGGTTGGGAATAAGCCATAGAAGCTGCTGCTTGTGCTGGTTGACTCAGGTTAGACATTGGTTTCATAAGATTAGTTATTGTATCTAATATATTAGTATGGAATCTGTTTAAATTCTCTCACATAGATGTTTTGAAGACAGAAAACTGTTCCTGTGTTACAAGGTTGGGGGTGTTCTGAGAGTGGTTGGTTGATGTTTGGTGATTTTCCAAAGCTTGCATTCTAGATTCCATTGTATAATCATCACCCAGGCCAAGATGTGCATTAATTCAGAAATATTTAGAGATAGTGAACTACAGTTTCTTTCAAGCAGGGTAATGTCTAACTAATTTAACTTTCATTGTCTCATGTACACTGTGTATCTCTATCTATACTAAACTATATTCAGTATCCAGGCAATATAAGGTAACAGCCAGTGTTTAGGTAACTGTATGAGAGAGACTCCAGTTTGTAATGGGCCCACTGCCCAAAGTGTTATCTGATCACCAAGAAGCTATCCACCATGCTGTATTAGAGTGAGGTTCCATCAACAACTCAGCTCATTCTCAAAGACTAAACTTATTATGTGTACCCTAACTAAGTGGTAATAGAGTGAGAATACAATTTGACTTATTATCTCATTCTCAATGATATGTAACTTTAACAATGTAATTACACAACCATTAAGTAACACTAGCTGCTGGTAAGAAAACTAAGTAATAAATAAAGCAGCTTCCTACCCTACATATAAACTTTTATTAAAAATCGATAATGATGGACACACTAGCTGCCACGAGATAAAAAGAGTTAAAAGATATTTACAATTAAATACAGCTTCCTAACCTATGGGAAAACTAGATATAAGACAATAACAATATATACAAGTTTGTTTTCAGTCTATTTATGGGTCTACTACAGTTAGTAATTTGGATCTAACATAAGATAATAAATAACTAACACTCCTACTGTTGGTGATCTTGCCTTATTGTGAATTTGTTACTACATGTAGTTCTGCAAGCAATCAATAGCCAGCTAGGCAAGATGTAAAAAACATAACTTAAATGTATTGTTTCAATCAAGGCAACAACTATCCAATTCCCTCACAACAGCCTGTAGTAGTTCATTACAAACATGAAATACCTAGCTGTGCATTTTTAATAAATATTCAAACCAATACCAAAAGATAAGTGAATTATAAGGAGTTTATTCTCCATCAACATTTCTTTTTACATTTCACATATTTATAGCAGTTTCATAAACATATTTATTGTTAAACAAATACCTGCTTTATTGTCCACATGTGATTTGTCAAAAAGTTAAGGTGGCAAATAATTGTTTTACAAAATTGACTACAAATTCAAATTACATGACTTGGTTTTGTGTTAATTTACCAAGATACAAAAATAATGAAATCAATTAATGTGTGATTCAATCTTAGTTTCTTTTCTGTAGTTTTTTGTTTCTTTGTTGGATTATGCTACATGCCTCCCTCAGCTTGCATTGATTTTAGAACTGCTTGCTCTCCATGCAGTAGTGTATCTGCTCTCTTAATTAACGTTTGTGCTTGTGGTTGTTCCCACATTAACTTTGCAAATTACAGTTGTTTCATGAGTTTAAGCACTCTCTCTTTCTCTGTTGTTGTTTCCACATATCTGATTATTTTTGTTGTCTGAATTGACTCTGTGATTGACATTACTTGCCTTAGTTTGTTTAATTTTTCTTTAAATAGCAGATAGAATTTTTTATACAATTTTAGTCCTTTTATACTAATCATCAGTGTCATTAGAGCATCTGCTCTACTAGTATGAGCAAGTTCTTCCTTTAGCCTAGTGTTAGGATAGAAGAATTTGAACACATTGAGAAGACTTTTTGTGTATTCTACATCTTTATAGAAGAAACTCATGTTATTCTTAATTTCTTCTTCTGTGATTTTGTCAGGGTCATTTTTATTTATTCTAATCATTGTTATTATCTCCACTCTTTTTGATATGTCATAATATCTGTACTCTTTGTTCCACATATCCATCAATACAAAGTTGTTCACTCCTGAAAATAGTATAATAGTTTTTAATGATCTTTTTTCTATCTCATCTCTTAACTCTTTTTCAACACTTTCATGTTTCTTGTACTTCTTTCAAATGCTCTTGCCATTGATTGATGCTACATTTGATGTGCAGTTGTGTAATTTTTCGATATCTTTTACTGTCACTATAAATTCTATTGTCTTAGCTTTTTGGTACAACTCCACCATGATCCATGGTTCTACCAATAATCAATAAACTGTTTGCCAGCAATCTATTTGAAAATCAAATTTTATTAGCTCAGTTATCATAGTTTTGTCCTGCATTTTCTCTTTTAAGAATATGTTTTGGACTTGCATACTCATATCATACAAGAATTTTTGGTATTTCTTTTTCTGTTGTAATTGCTATAATCACGATTTGTGCTCCATGTTGCTCTGTAATTCTTAATGTTGATTGTATTTGTTTTTCCAGTTTTTTTGTGTACTCTTTTTCTTTTATTATATGTATTATCACCAGGTTATCTTTATCCAAGTTGATTTGCTCAAATTTAGAGATTTTTCTCTAACTACTATTGTATTTTGTACATCTGCCAGCATGAAGTTGTCACAGAAATTTCTCTTCTACATGTATCAGATAACTAACTGTCAACAAATGGTTGGATAACCAAACCCTAGCAATTATCTTAATATTGTTTTAGATCTAAATTGATGACCTATAATCAACAGATATAATGACCATACATGTAGTAATTATAAATGTAGGTTAGGAAGTTGTTCAAATAGGATTTATTTAACTAAGCCAATATATTTTGGTAATGGCTACATGTAATGTTGAATGAACAACTAGTAACAGTTTCAGGTTGCAAATAGATATAACACTTTTACACAATAGAGATTAAGTTGAGTTGTGCCTTGTCTTGAGTAAGCACTGAGCTAATGTAGGATACACATAAGCTATCTTGATTGAGCTGAGAAGTGGCACTCAAACATCGGATGAAATGGTGAAATTGGATGTGGAGATCCACTTCAGGCAGATGTCCACTAGAAGATTGCTACAGAAGTTACCACATGGCTTCATCACCTAAAATTGAATAGTTAATTAAGGTTACATAACATAATAGAAGAAACTAGTCAAGCAGTAACAACAAGTAAATCCTTACCCGCAATAACACAGTTAATGTTACAAGGTAACAGTAGACAAACAGTGATAAAGCCTGGTAGAGGATATTACAACAGTACTTATAAAGTATAGTCACTCTAATGTCTCATTCATCCTCTGTGGATAGCTGATAATTGTGTTGACCATTGGGTGATTTTCTTTATCTAAGACTATTGGTAAGTTTGTATCTTCTGTTTTTGTTTGTTTCCTGATTAAACTGTGTGTTTCTGGGGATAGTTTCTCATATAAATTATATATCATTTTTATCTTTGGTATGAAATATGGGTGTAATTTCTCTCCATCTATTGTTGACATCCTCTTATTATGATCTGCAGAGTGCATTGTGCTTTCCAACATCATTTTCATGCTTTCTGAGGGGCATGTAGCATCTCCTGAGTGAGTGTTAGAGGCCTTCTAGCACTGGTGCTTGGTCTGTACTCTATTTCTGAACCACTGCTAATGGATTCCAGTTGGTTCCCTTTTGATCAGTTTCCTTCCAGACATCCCCTTAGCATTTGACCAGGTGGATATTCTGTAGTACCATCAGCCTTTAGTTGCTTTCATATTACTTCAGTTCTTCCACCACTTACACCTTCCCCTGGATACTCATTCCTCCACTTGCCCTTTAGTTGATGGTTTGGACTACTCCATGTGTTAGTGCTGTTGCTTTTTGTCACTCTGCCCTTTAGTTGACATTGAGAACTACTAAGTGTTTGATCTTCTCTGCTACCATTCGTCACTGTGCCCTTTAGTTGGTGGTGACGACTACTAGGTATTTCTTTCAGTTCATCTTGCTGACTAACATTCTCTTGGTCCCTCTCTGCTCAGTGTGTTCATCTCATTCTCTTCCATGGGCTGGATTGGCATTGCATCTGATTGTATGCTTGTTTGGATGATTGTATTTTCATCTTCCAATTTCCTAAACTGAGATATTAAATTTAAATCCTATGTTTTAGGGTTATAGTTCATATTATCTTTTGCTGCTTTTCTAGGCATTACTCTCCTTTGTAATTCGCCCCTCTTGTATATCATGTGTGAATTCTTCCTCAAATTCATTTTCTGGAAGACTATCTAGTTCATCCATATCATACCTATTTTCTCCTTCATTATGTATTAATTTAAATTCTGTGTTCTTGTCTAGAGTTGCTCCTTTGATGTCTGTGATTGCTCTTTTCAAACTTTGAAAATGTAAAATTTTATCATTACTTAGCATATACTCATTACTATCTAATACTTTTTTGATCATATATGGCCCTGACCATACACTTTTTAATTTTCATACTTGATTAATGTCATTTACTTTCATAGGTGTAAATGGGTAAACTTTATTGCCTACTTTATGCATGTGTCCATATATTTCTTTATTATAATTGCGCCCTTGTCTCAATGCTGACTTCTTTATGTTATGACACATCATTTCATGAATTGCTGTTATCTGTTGTTTGAGTTGTTTTACGAACTGATTGTTTAACTTTTGTGAATAATTTGAAAACTGCATTGATAATGATGTTGCCACCTCTCTCCCATACATCACTTTGAATGGAGTTACTTTAGTTGTTGAATGCACTGAAGTATTATAAAAGTATTCAACCAATTGTATCACTTCTCTCCATTTATTTCCTCCTATTCTGGATGTGGTTACTCTTATTAGTTTTATCAATGTACAATTTAATCATTCTACTGCTCCATTCACTTGTGGATGATATGCCATCATCCTTTCACTTCCAATTTCAAGTAACTTGGCAAGTTCCTGAAACAATGTACTTTCAAATCAAGGTCCCTTATCTGTGATTATTGTTTCCATTGGACCTATTTTTAATATCCATTTCTTTAATATGATATTTGCTGTCTCCTTGGCTGTTGTGTTTTTCATGGGAATCATTTTAGTGTATTTTGTAAAATTATCCACCATCACTAGTAGATATTGGTATCCCTCTTCATCTCTTGACAACATTTCTATATCAGTGTGTACTATTTCATTTGGCCTCATAGCTATGTGCCCCCTGTGCTGGAAAATGTTGTGTGTTATTTATGTAACATGTACTGCATTTATTTATGACGTCTTCCATTACCTTCCTTATTTCTATCATGATATATTTTGAATTGAATGTCATTTCAGTTTGTATAATTCCCAAGTGTCCTCTCTCATGAGTTTTTCTTATTATATCTCTTTTCTAATACTCAGGTATTGGAATCTGATTAGCTTTTCCAGTAATGTACAATAGTCCATTGTTGTTTGTTTTCCAAGTATATCTATTGAAATAGCTTTTCACAGTCTTGGACATTTTCTTCTCCTGATTGTGTAATTTATCTTTTATTTCTTTTAATATTAGATCTTGGTTTTGTCTCTCTATTATTTCTTCTTTGGTTATTTCCTCTTTTATCATAATCAGTATGATTGCCTCTCCCTTTTTGTCAATGTTTATCTCAGATAACTGTTCATATTCATTGTGTTGGATGAATTGATTCTGTCTTATTACCTTCCTTTTTTCCAAGATCTCTTTCATACAACAAAGTCCAGAAGTTGGCATTACAATGAAGTTTGCCTTTTCTGTGCTCAATCATAAAATTAAATTCATTAAGATATTCTATCCAACATGAAACTATTGATGACTTATTGCCAGAGAATTTCTTCAGCCATGCAAGGCTGCTGTTATCTGTTCTCACTCGGAATTTTTTTCCAATAAAAAAATGTCTGAATTTCTTTATGTTTCTATCAGTGCAAGCATTTCCAATTTCGTGGATCTGTAATTCTCTTCACTTGGTTTCAATTTTCTGCTGAAAAATTGTATTGGCGCCTCCTTTCCTTCTTTTATTTGACTAATTGTTGCCCCTATCGCCACCTTACTTGCATCACAGTCTAATATAAATTCCTTTTCATAATCTGGTATATTTAATGAAGGCAATTTGGATAGTTCATGTTTTATCTTGTCTAACTCTTCCTACTGTTCCCAAGTCCATATGAACAGCACTGATTTTTTCATTAAGTTAGTCATCTTAGCTGTTTTTCCTGCAATGTATGGTATAAATGTCCCACAATAATTAAAGAACCCCATTATTCTTTGCAGATCCTTTTTATTATTTGGTTTCTCGATTTTTCTTATCATCTCTTGTGCATTATCTTTCATACTAATTTGCCCTTTACTTATATTCTTCTGAGGAAAATGATGAAAATTGTTTCATATCTCCTATGCTAAGCTTCTCTGATCATTGTATTATATTCATGAATACTAATATTTCATTTCCCAATATAAATGATCTGAAATTCAACGATATTGATAAATCAATTAGTAAATCAAAATTTTCGTTTAAATTGATAGATCATGAAAACCTAACGACATTTTACCAATGTTCATTGTTTTCATTTAATGAGATGTCAAAAGATACAGAAATATACACAAATTTCTGGTACAATGAATTATTTAAAAGTATTCGACTACATTTTCTTAAGAAGAGAAATAAACGAAATGATTTTCCATCATATTTTACGTCTCACACAATTCATTTATTTAATAGATGCAATTCTTTATATAAAAACTTCTAAAACCAAATGAAATCTATTATCAATTATGTAACGATGTATTTTTATCTGCTGAATTAGATAAAGTTTTATTCATTGAAAGTCTTTGTTCTACAAAAATATCAATAACTGTTTTAAATTTTTACAATCTCTGAATCAATCACCCATTCCACTCCCAATATATTTGGAAGAAATTATTGCTGAAGATCCACTACATGCTAGCAATTTATTTAACAACTACTTTTCCTTTGTTTACGAAGAAAACGACGAAATTTTTTCTTCTTTTGAATTATAAACATATAATTAAATTCAAATAAACTTAGATATGGTTTGTAAAGCTTTAGATATGATTACTCCTAGTGGATGTGGTTTAGATGATATACCTGCTAAATTTATATATGAATTTCGAAATGAACTTTCCATTCATATCGTAAATCTTTTTAAAAATTGCATATAGAATTGCTCAATTCCAAATATATGGAAAAAATCTTATATTACTCCAATTTTAATAAGTGGATGTAGAACAAATGTTAAGAACTATAGACCAATAAGTATTTTGCCTAAGATTGGAATCATATTTGAAAGGATTATATTTTGGAATCTTTATCCCATCATAAGAAATTCTCTATCAAACAATCAATTTGGTTTTACCAATAAAAGATCAACTGTTGCACAATTATTATCATACTTAGATATTGTCTATAAAGAATTTGATGAAAATAAAATCATATCTACATTATATATGGATTTTAGCAAAGCATTTGATAAAGTCCCACATGGAAAATTAATTGAAAAACTCCAATTATTCAAAATTGGTGGAAATTTTTTAAAATTATTAGCATCATACTTGAAAAATCGTCGACAAGTGGTAAAATTTCGTAATACCGTAACAAAGAGCTGTATTATTACAAGCGGTGTTCCACAGGGATCAATTTTAGCTCCAATACTATTTTTAGCTTTTATAAATGACTTACCAAATTGTTGTCAATCACTTTGCTACATTTTTGCTGATGATGTGAAGATTTCAAACAATAACTTTCAAGAATTAGTGGTTGATACTGAAAGAATTATAAAATGGGCTGCAACTAATAAAATGAAATTTAACTTCCACAAGTTTCATTTAATGAGTATCAATTCTTCATACATTGTGCATAAAATTGAAACTGAAAATCTTCAGATTGATACTTCCAAACATGTGAATGATTTAGGAGTTAATATATCGTATAATTTATTGTGGTCATATCATATTTTTCAGAGAATTAAAAAATCCAATATAACATTATTACAACTACGAAGAAATTTACCTTCAAGTCTACCATCCTCTACTAAATTTAAATTATTTAAATCGATTATCATGCCAAGTTTATTTTATGCCTCTCCTATTTGGTATGCAAACTCCACAGATATAGACAAACTTGAAAAATTTCAAAAAAAATGTTTAAGATGGATTAGTAATATGGCATACAAAAATGCTTTAATTTACTATAAACTCCTACCAGTTTCATTATTTCTTCAATTAAAGGATGTCCATCAATTAATAGATCTAATCCATGGAAGATATGATTTAATTAATATTTTAGACTATGTTTCATTTGAATTCAAAAGCAATCAAAAAACTAAAAGTCTACTATTGTTATAAAGAAAACGAAGAAAAATACTAGTGATCATTGGTATTTTAATAGAATTTGCCGCATTGGGAATTATTTAATTCGGGAATACAATTTTGATTTCTTTGGAAATCCAAAAATTAGCAAAAAGAAAATGTACGATATTCTTTATGAATTTTTAGAAAATTCATATAAAAGTAATGGATGTAAGTGATTCTTTTTATGTTTATGCAGTAACTGCAAAAAATCATTTAATTTTTGTAAATATTAATAATGCTTTTTATATTTATGTTATTCTATATTATTGTATACTTATCTACAGTTTAATAAAGCGTAGTAGTAGTAGTAGTAGTAGT
>CABFPE010000678.1:5433-30209 GCA_900660155.1 Hofstenia miamia | reverse complement strand
CATTTGATGAATGGCTTTGAAGATGGTTTATAAATTATGAGTCTTTTCATAATTGATGAATGGCTGATCATTTACACTATATACTGTGAATAAGGGTTATTGATCCAATAACAGGATGCTACCACTCTGATAATGTTGAAAAGTAACTATATCAGTATAAATTAAAATATTATGCAGTCCATTTAAGATCTCAAACCATTGACTATTCGATAGTGATGATAAAAGCCCAAAATGTCACCTACCTGATTTAATTCAAATTCATAAGGCATTTCATTTTTTATGACTACTCTTCCACTGATGATTTCAAAATCCAATTTCAGTACTGTTGTAAGCATTGGCAAATTTTGTGAAAAAGTGCTAAATAGTTTTTCAAAACTTTTTTCATTATTTGTTTCAGATTTAACAACTGTCAATTCAATTTTCGTTAAGACTTGGTTAACAAAACTAAACACATCTTCTATTTTTTTCACATGAACGCTCTTCACATAAATATCACAATTATTTCCATTTGTGTTGATAAAACTCCATGATTGATCTCGCATATTATTGAATCCTATGGGAAAGGTGATATTTAGCAAAGCCACATGAGATGCATTATAGATTGGTCTTTCCAAATAAATTTTTCCATATTTGTGACTTACATTTCTTTTCCAGCATTTTTTTTACTTTTATGACATACATTTCTTTTCCAAAGTTTTTTACTTTTGTGACTTACATTTCTATTTTGACGTTTTTTCACGTTTGTGACTTACATTTCTTCTTTGACGTTTTTTCACATTTGTGACTTACATTTCTTTTTTGACGTTTTTTTTACGTTTGTGACTTACCTTTCTTTTACAGCATTTTTTTTACTTTTATGACTTACATTTCTTTTCCAGCATTTTTTTTCTTTTGTGACTTACATTTCTTTTCCAGCATTTTTTTACATTTGTGAATTGCATTTCTTTTTTGACATTTTTACTTTCCTTGATGTCAATCCTTTGTTTCATTACTGATATACATTTAATTTTTCAATATGTATGCAAGAAATCAACTGATCAAATTAGTCAAAAACATTGTAAAAACTGAATATTGTGTTAAAATTTTAGATAGTTTTTCATCATTGAACAAAATGAAAATTTCATGATGTTATTAGTATAAACTTTCAAGAATGAGCAAGAAAAACATACATACATATAAATACGACTAATCTTTGTTGTAAATTCAGATTTTATTTTCGTATTTTAAAGAATGAATGGTTTTGTTGTTTAATATCACATATAAATATAAATTTTAAGACATTCTACAAATCAATGATTGTTAAAGTACTTGAAGTTGTATCATAGCTCTTGAATATTAAAATAAAAAATTTATACTTATTGAGAAAGTGTTAACATTCACATTTTTCTTCAGTCAATGAGTAAATTTTGATAATCGCAAATGAATACATAACGCCAATTAAAAACGAATCAATTAGATGTCATGAAACTTGCAAAACGTTTTCAATTACAAGAAGACTAATACATTTTCAGAAAAAATACATTTACGCAAAAATGATTTAATTGATTGATTTTACAAAACACATGGCCGTACATTATAAAAACACAACAGCAATCGTTAAATGATTTAAACTACATTTTGTACATTAGGTATTAAAACAACTTAGGAACATATTCTAAATATAGAAATAAATAGCATAAATTACAATGATCAGAAACTGATAAAATAGAGTTTCTAAGGCATAGCATTGGAGAGAATGCCAAAATATAATGGATTTCCAAGTATTTTTCTACTATTTGAGAGTCTAAAAATTTAATTTTCCTTTTGGTAATTTTTTGTCTTTTCGAACAAAATTACTTGCCTTTGGGAATATTTAATTTTCCTTTTGGTGATTTTTTTGTCCCTTCGAACAAAATTACTTGCCTTTGAGAATATTAAATTTTCCTTTTGATGATTTTTTTTGTCTTTTCGAGCAAGGATATTAAACATGTACAAACATTATGAAATTTTTATATTATTTCTTACTCACATGAGATGAGACGAAGTTAGTAATATCAACTTTTTAAAATACAAAAATAACTTTCATTATTGAATGAATTCAACCGCTTGAATCTTTGTGAAAACTGAATAATGTGTTAAAATGAAGATATCTTTCCGTCATAAGCATTGAACAACGTTGTAAAGAAGATGTAAGTCACAAATGTGAAAAAACTTTGGAAAAGAAATGTAAGTCACAAACGTGAAAAAACGTCTGAAAAGAAATGTAAGTCATAAAATTGAAAAACGTTGTAAAAAAAGATGTAAGTCACAAATGAGAAAAAACATCAGAAAAAATGTATATTTGTGTATCAATAAACGATAACAACCAATTTATGGCACTAATAACAAACCATGTTATCAACAATCTTGAAACCTTTCATATAAAAATTCCTACTTGCAAATATTTTATTCTTGAATTCAACGAGAAAAACGTATTGAAAAAATATTTATTTTATTTTTACCAGAGACGGTGATTGATAAATCGTTTTACTTTATTAACATTTTAGTTTTGTAGCATCTTTCATTTACATAATTGTATAAATTGGGAAAACATGTAATAATTGAGATTGTTTTTCAACTTGTGAAAAAATTCTAGTTTTATATGATTTGAAAATGTTTTAATTAATTGTGATAATTTTTAAATTGATTTGGATTTGATGTTTGGTAGATAACAATCTTTATGATTGGACACATTTTGACATTTGAACAATAGATAAAAAATTACGCATAGCAGCATAATGGAATTTTACATGCTTGTACTGTGTTTACGATTGGATACATTTTGACAGTTGAACAATAGAATATAAATAAAAAATATATTGACATTGTCTATGAAGCATGTAACTTTCTACACGTATGAATATACACAGCTGACATAATGGAATTTCACATTTATGAAAGAGCTATTCATAAAGATTTCAAACTTTTTGGTAAGCTATTTTTATAATTGTATCTCAGATATTGTTTTTGATTCTTAACACTTTTTACAATATTATCTCTAGTTAGTTTTACAGATATTTACTTTAAAAACATAATTTTATTTTAATAAATTGCTGCGAATTTACTGTCCAATGTTAAATTAATTATATACTTTATCATAAATAGAAATGTCGTTTGTTTGTTAATAAATATTTTTAATTGATTTTGTTTAAACTTTTATTTATCATGTGTTTTATACTGTGATCTATCACTTAATTTTATAGTCATTAATTTAGATACGACCATGTGAAATTCATAATGTGCAAATACGTATTGTGTTTGCTTCCTACAGAATTCCCTCAAAAACAATGATGATAAACTAACACAATAGACAAATTTAATAGTACGATATATATTATTATTATAAGCAAAGTGTAGAATAAATTGCATTTTTCTTGTCTTAAACACGTATGTGGGTTTTACCACGTACGTTTATTAAATATTAGAAATTGCGAGTTTTTGCATAAACTAGTTCTGAAAAATTATTTTGCATTATTACCGAAATAAGCCATTACACTTTTAACGAGTATTATTATCTCTCAGATTCAAACATTTGTTATTAAATTTTACCGAATAAAACAAGTATGAAAATAAACATATAAACTAAATTAATGTGGCATTTCCAATATTTATTTATGTTAATAAAAAAAAGCAAGTATGTAAACTAAATTAATGTGGTATTTCCAATGTCATGTATGTTAATAAAAAAACAAGTATGTAAAATATGTATATAAACTAAATTAAGCCACATAAATATGCAAGTCACATACATTAACAACATTCAAGTATGAAGTATGTAAAGAAAATAAAACATGTAAGCTAAGTTAGTCCACGTAAATAAGCAAGTAAAAAAATGTTACATTTTGAACAATAGATTGCAATAATCTCATGGGATTCTTGGCTTATTAATTATGTAATTCCAAAAACCAATATGAATAAAAAAATTGGCTACATTTAAACAATAGACTACAAACCAATGTATTTGCCAACAAATATTATAACAAAAGAAAATATGTTCCAATGACATCAGAGATACACGACGGCCAAAGTATACAATTACATCATGCCCACGAGGGTCACAAAAGTTCAAATTGCGTTGTCGTCTCGGCCTATATTACTACTTGCACGAACTATGAAAGTAGAAAAAAAAAGTTTGACACTATGTATCCTTGTCTTCAATCACGGGAATTTTTAGATATCTTAACAGAATGGAATGTAGAACTTGGAGTTCATATGACAAAGCTGTGTGCTGAGTTGAATTTACTGAAAAAAAATCACTCTCCTTTAAAAATCAAGGAAAGAGACCAAGAAAAGATATAGATTCATTGTGCCAGGAAAAACAAAAGAAGACAAATATATTGAAAGTGAAGGTGCGTCCTATGATAATAAATATGTTAATAAGTATTCTTAATTAGGTTTTTCTTTCTCTAATGTTCAAATTTTGCAATAGTTGGCTGTCAGTCAGTTAATATTTTTTGAACTCGTTGACAGAACAACTTGAAAATTTCTAATTTCATTTCACTAAATCCGATCTGTGACTTAAAACTTCTTAATTTCAATTTATTAATGATGAAGGAATTGATTTTTATTTTAACTCTAAAATTATATACAAATTCAAAAGAGCTTCTGCAATAAGTTACAGAGAAGTTCATTATTAGCACGTTTTACTATGAAAATAGTAATTACATTTAGTGCCAGTTACCATTTGATATGAAGATATTGTAAATAATGCGCAATCGAAAATATTCTGTACATTAGGTTTAAAATTTTCACTAATTAGGCACTTTTTACTTAGCGCTGGATGTACACATACACACTACTAAATTATTCAATACCAAATATATACAATGCATGACAATATCCTTATAGTCTTAACAGCAAATATTTTGAAATATTAAGAAATTCATAACTGAAACTAAAAATTTGAATACAACTGAATATTTCAATGTCTTGCCTCTAGATAATTTAGCATTAGTATTTTTAAATATAAAATTAGCTCTCACGAACCTAATTGGATTCTTCAAATATTGAAATGATTCATAGCACACAAAATCAGTATATAGAACAACATGGGCTAAATAGGTGATAACATCTTTAGGAACTGATTTAAATGTTGACTTCACAAAGCGGTCCAATGAAGTCTGTGCGCGAGAAAACCAATAGATATCCAACTCCACCAAGATTGCTTTTTGTACATCAACTGTATAATGAGCTTTGAAATATTTGAATATATATATATATACATATTTATATATATATATATATATATTCGCGGCTCTTGGCTGAAATAGTTGCATAGGCAAAATTTTGCAAACATTTGGAATGAAAAGGGCAACTAACTTAATTTTGAAATCTAATAAAAATAAAAAGTATAATCGATTTGCAATATGTAATATCATTGGTGTTTAAAAACTAAAATCCATACGTTAACAAGTGTAATAAATGTAAAACAGCATTTCGCATTTATAAAGTAGTTCAATTCGCCTATTTTTACAGAATTTGTCAATAACTTTTTCAAATAAATCATGTTTATAGCGAAAATTTATCAACATTTTTTCTTCTACTGAAAGAAGTGCTAAATTGGAAAGTGTTTCCTTTCCCATAGAATTTCTTTTGAAATTTTTGAATTCTGCCAAGAGCTGAAAAGTTCTATCAGATGTTGCTATCTGTAAGTGGTATAGTGCGCATAAAATGACACAGCAACATCACATTTGGAAAAATATTTAGAAGGTTGAAATTATCAAAATATTCCATAATTTTCCACAGTGATTTATCTTGAAATTCAGCAGTTGTGTACAGCACAATTAATTCATTTTTTAAACCTGTAGGATCAAGCAAAGGAAATTTGGTTTGCAGGCTTTTAAATACTTCTTTTGGAAACGCTTTGCTATAATTGCGCTGTTTTTCTACTTTGAAAAGTGCTAAGAATTTGAAATTATCGAAATATGCGAATCATGATTTCATTTGCGATATCAAATATTTCATTAAAAGGTTGCTTTTTTTCAGTCATAATATCGATATATTCCGTTTTTTGTGGTAAATAAATTCATTTAAGTTCACCAAATTTAAATATGAATCGCATTTTTCAAGCTCAGTACAAAGAAATTTTCTTAAATCTAAAATTGTTTTATAACAGTATTAAACATCAAAACAATTTTTTGAAGAATATCGAATGCAATGTCAGTTCTTACAAATTTTTTGAAAATACTTCTAAAAGTACAAAAAATCTGATGCTTGAAAAAACCTAGTTTTTTATGATCTGGATATGATAGATCTAAGTCAAGACTGATTTTAAGAAGTTCACAACGATCAGGGTTTGAGTTATATGAAAAAGCGACCGGATTTGAAATCACGAGATAATTGCAACTCTGCTAATACAATCATTATTATTATAAGGCTGACACCCTGGCTAGAGCACTTTTGCGTCCTGTTGCACAACCGAAGTGTTGGGGTTCAAACACATGCTCTCAATTCCTGCTTGCTTGTAACAGCTTCAAGAGGAAGACATCCCCTTGGATTTATGATTGGAGATATCAGGACATTTCTGTCCAACAAAACACCTTAGTAATTATGTGTATTACACGATTGTATAATCGGGTAATCCCCGGTAATTCCATCCTTATAATGCTAGAAATAGCGAAAGACATATCTGAAAGAGCATCCCAATAAGCTCATACTGCCACAATGTATCTTTAGCCACAGTAAAAGATTAATTATATTAACTGTTTTAAAAAATATTTCATGATTTTTAGAAACTGCCAACATTCAATCGGTATCAGGTGATGCTGAAAAGCAATTGTCAATAACCAATTTATTCGTGAAACTGTGTATTTTTGTTTGAAATGCTTAATGCAGTTGCAAAGGCAGGATAATATTTGCCTAAGTTGACGATTGATTACGAGATTAACACTAAATTCTGTTTAATATTGCGAAATCAAAAACCAAAATTAAGTGTTGCCTAAGCCTAACTTGGTATTCGCACATTAGCGGAATAACTCAATAATATCAAATATCTGCTACACAAAATTATGGTCATAATTAAGCCATCGCGTTTCTTGCCTAGGTTTCCTAATCGAATATGAACGAATAATATAATATATATAAGTGCACTTAGGTTTGAAAAGTACCCATATGTAGAAATACAAAGGAGTACTTGAACGGCTAAATATCTTTGTTTCCAGATGTCCACAGTTTCTGCAATGTCTGTTATATTTTAATGATCACATTGGAAATTAATAAGTTATAACTAAATTATTAAGGAGTAGATTTTTGTTATTAAGGATTTAATTTATTTAATAAGATTAATAGCATAGTTTCTCCCTATTAAGATTTCGAAAGTTATTTTATTCCTTAGATGCTTGTATTTTGAATATGTTACATTTGCTTGATTTTGTAATGCTGTAATTATTTTAAATGTGTATGATTTATTAGAATGTGAAAAATGTGAGAGGCATAGATCAGAATTAGTTGATTTTCTATGCCAACTGGTTCCTTTTAGAAATATTGTTTAAAAATAATTGTTTAGTTTTTCTATTAATAATTGCAATTAATTTTTAATTTAATTACGTTGTCTTTAACCTCAGTAAAATGGGACAGTATGGGACATTTGTAATTATTAGTTATGCTAAGTTGTTCTTCAACTATTTCAGCTAATTCTATCTTTTTAAATCCTATTTATGTAATCAATTTTAGGAAATAGTTAGAAGTCTTGCAAAAATGTTCTATGTTGATAACAACTGCAATTTATCTTACAAAGTTACTTTCAATTTATTTAACTCATAAAATATATTATATATAATATTCAGTCATTTATCAACACAAGTGATTTGTCGAAATACCTTGTAACTACTTAAAGCCTCAAACTAAATGTAATAGTTGCATTACAAAACAATTAAAATGTATTTTGTAAGAAATACTCAATCTGCACTAAATGCTTTAACAAAATCCGAACTAGTTGAAATTGTGTTAAATCAAGCTGAAAAACTTAATGACATGTTTGTAACGATCTACAGGCTGTTGCGAGGGATTAGAATAGTTGTTGTCTAGATCAAAGCAATACATCTAAGTTATGTATAGGTATAAGGGTTTTTACTTATTGCCTAGCTGGCTATCGATTGCTTGTGGAACTATATGTAGCAACAAATTCACAATAAGGCGAGATTGCCAACAGTAGGAGTGTTAGTTATTTATTATCTTATTTTAGATCCAAATTACTAACCATAGTAGACCCATAAATAGACTGAAAACGACCTTGTATATATTGTTATTGTCTTATATCTAGTTTTACCGTAGGTTAGGAAGCTGTATTTAATTGTAAATATCTTTTAACTCTTTTTATCTCGTGGCAGCTAGTGTGTCCATCATTATCGATTTTTAATAAAAGTTTATATGTAGGGTAGGAAGCTGCTTTATTTATTACTTAGTTTTCTTACTAGCAGCTAGTGTTACTTAATGGTTGTGTAATTACATTGTTAAAGTTACATATCATTGAGAATGAGATAATAAGTCAAATTGTATTCTCACTCTATTAACCAATGTCTAACCTGAGTCAACCAGCACAAGCGGCTGCTTCTATGGCTTATTCCAAACAAACACAAGGATTCATGCCCTCATCACCTCAACCAAGCTCATCTTCTACATCACTTACATTACCAAGAAAGTTACTATTATCCTGTTACTATTCTTTAATGTTCTCTAACTTAGTCTCTTGGAATCTTGTGAAACTTAAACATAATGGAACGTTGTTGTTGTTATGTATCTCTCTTGCTCTGTATGTTTTATCTTACTTATCTACTGATTAACTGTGACGCGGAAAAGAAGAGGAATTACTCCCTAACTTACAGAAAAGTTTTTTTTGATTAATAGAATGAAAAATCTGAAGAAACCAAGGCAACATACAAAACTAATTAAACCTTGCAACAGGAAAAGATCATTACAGCCGAATTAATCATGATGAATAGAAAGAATAAAAGGAATCAATACCAAATGATCCCCGCAACTTCAGTGAGATCACAATCACTAGAAAGCTTATCCCTGATGACAGATGTCGAAATGCAAGGTACCCCTACAAGACGAATTAAATTCGATTGAAATTTTACAAACGTTAAGAAGGAATGCCAAAAACAAAGTGGTACTAAAAAACCAAATTTCAAAACTAAATGAAAGATTTGAGAAAATCAAAAGAGAAAGAGAAGACATAATTGATGAATTCAAACAGGATATGAGTGAACGACTGGAAGAGCAGAGAAATATTTTCCAAACACAAATTGAAATATTGACACAAAAATTGGTTAAAGCAAACCAAAGAGTGGTTGAACAAATCAAAAGATGGGAATCAATGTATAACGAATTGGAAGTAGAAAACAAAAATCTATAAGAAGAAAATGAAACTCAGCAATTAGAACTTGAACAATTGAAAGATCAATTGAGATTAATAAAATTGTCAGAAGATGAAGACCAAATATTGAAACCAATTCAAATGGAAAACATTCTTGTAATATCCTCTACCAAGCATTATCACTGTTTATCTACTGTTACTGTATAACGTTGGCTGTGTTATTGCGGGTAAGGATTTACTTGTTATTACTGCTTGACTAGTTTCTTCTGTTAACTTACATAACCTAGAATTAACTGCTCACTGTTTAGGTGACGAAGCCATGCGGTAATCTCTGTAACAATCTTTTATTGGGCATCTGCCCAAAGCGGATCTCCACATCCAGTTTCACCATTCCATCCGATGCTTGAGTGCCACTTCTCAGCTCAACTGATATAGCTTATGTGTACCCTACGTTAGCTCGGTGCTTACTCAAGACACGACACAGTTTGCAACCTGAACTGTTACTAGTTGTCCATTAAATATTACATGTAGCCATTACCGAAATATATTGGCTTATTTAAATATATTCTGTTCGAACAACTTCCTAACCTACATTTATAATTTACTACATGTATGGTCACTTTATTGGTCAATTATAGGTCATTAATTTGAATCTAAAATAATATTAATATCATTCCTAGAGTTTGGTCATCCAACCATTTGCTGACAATTAATTATTTAATACATGTAGAAATGAAATGCTATTTGACTAATCAAGAGAAAAACCCCTATGCCTAACATATGTGCACTTTCGTGATCTGGCACAGAGACCCTAGAATCGTTCCCTGTGATGTATCCAGACCACTACTAAACACAGCTAGATTAGCTCAACATCGTAATAAATAATCAAACCGTTAATATGAAACAAAATAAGAATTCCGAATAAAATTCTTTATCAAACTCTTACAGTGGTTTTCAATCTATTTATAGTATTTCCAAAAGAAGTACCTGTCGATTCAAATTTGAACTTTCTGCCAAGATGGCGGCTGAAAATAATGAAAGCGTCAGTTAGTCAAAAGGTATTTTTATCAACAGATACAAATATCTCTTTTTTGACACATGTTGTTTCTTGGTTGCATATTACAAATAAATCTGAAATAACACTAATTGATTTAATTACAATATTTTTAATCAACTTCTTTTCGATCTTAATCTCTTCTTGCAACGTTTGCAGCTTATTTATGATTTTATTTGGATGATGCTACACGCCCCCCTCAGCTTGCGTTATTTTCAGCACAGCTCATTCTCCATGCACTAAAGTGTCCGCCTTCCGAATTATCACCTCAGCCTGCTGATCGGCCCATGTTGTTTTCTCGAATTCAGTTTGTTTTGTCAATTTCAGAACCGCCTCTCTTTCTGTTGTTACTACGTTGGCGTATTTCAGGAACCATGCTTCTCGAATATCTTCTGCTATCGGCGTTATTTCTCATAATTCGTTGATTGTCTGTGAAAAGATGTCATAGTATTTGTGATATAATTGTATTCCTTTTATCCCGATCATGAGTGTCATTTGCGCATCAGCTCTACTCATGTGTGCTAGATCTTCTCTAATTTGGTTGTCAGGGTAGAAAAACAACTCCAAGTATTTGCCACATCTTTGTAAAAGAAACTGATGTTGTCCCTTACTTCTTTTTCTGTTATATTATTAGGATCATTTTTATTGATCCGCATCATTGTGACAATTTCTACCTGCTTCGTGACATCATAGTAATGGTATTTCCTTTCCCAGATGTCTGTCCACACTATGTCATTTACTCTGGAAAATAGCATTATGGCTCTCAGGTTTCATTCCTCTATTTCCTTCCTGAGATCTTGCAATTGTACATTGATGGGTCTTCCTTGTGTGTACAGCTGATCTGGCGTTATTGTGCCTTCGATATAAACCCTTTCTTATTGTCATTTCGTAGCATTATTTCTTTTGACTTTTTATAGTCGTCTCGCTCTATCATGGCTTTCACTTTTCTTTCCGTATTTATGCATGACTTATACTCATGAAGGAATGTCTTTGCCACCTTAACTTCTTTCGGTAATCTCCATCATGGGAGGACCATCGGTATTGCAACAGTTTCTGGTGGTGTGCATATCAGGATTTTTGTTTCTATTTGTCTTTCTATGTGTGGATACGAGCCTTCCATAGTTGATGCTGTAGCTAGGCCTATTGTGGCGGGGTAGTTCATCTTAGCTTCCGAAATTGTATCCCAGAACGCCTGTGTTAATCCCCTCTGGCTCAATTTCAATCGTATCTCTTCCTTGATTTCCACTCTTGATGTAATACATTCAATGTCTACAGCCAATTGATTATATGGTTTTAGTAGCTCTTCTAATTCTGTTTGTGTGAATGCTTCAGTAAACATTAATTTCATTGTTGCAACTGTTTGTTGTTCTCTGATGTTTTGGAAATTTCTCTCCTTGATGTCTCTAGCTTCTCTCTTAACTTTGATTTCAACCAGGAACCACTCATCGTCAGTATCAATCCATTCTATTGTTTTGGCTGGACTGATCTCTCCCCATTTCTCGATATTTATTCTGTCAATGGTTTGTTGTGTTTTGGGAGATAATAGTAGTCTGGATGATGTGAGTAGTCGTTCCTCCTCTAGCATTTCTGCTTGGGATTTCATAACCATTTCACAAACTTCTACTGGTTCCGTTATGCCCCCTCATTTCATCATCTCTGCACTTCGAATAATCTTAGTAAATGTGCACTGCAGACTATCTCATTCATAGCGTTCCATTTCGCGATCAAGGGTTCTCTGCACGTTTTTCTGTGCTATCATTTTCCTGATTTCGGCTGTGCTTGCGAGTTTCCTTTTTATAATTTTCCTTGTTGTTAGCCATGGTTGGTTTTGGAGTTGCTTTATCCGTGTCTTGGATGTTGCTCCCCACATATACTTTCTCAAGGGTTCGTCAAATATCATGACTTCACTGGGGCATATCCCCGTTTATTTGTGATGCTTACTACTGATATTTTTCCCATTGGGTTTTCATTCATTATTGTTCTGCTCACTATCTTTTCCATCATTTGCACTGGCTTCTCTGATCTGTTCAGTGACTCTAGTTTCCCAGTATGACCTTTTAGTAGCCAATTCTTCGTTTGTGTGTTTATCAGAGCTATTGCTATTTCATATTTCTTTGCTTTCACTAGTTTGTGGCGAGTGTGTTGCAAGATCAGTAGTTTTGTTTCTGCATCTTCTGTTGTGAATATCGCTAGTATCCATGCGTCATTCTATAGCATATCTCAGGTGTGTTCTTTTCTTCGAATAGTAACTGTTTAAAGTCTTTTTTTGTATTTAATTTGTAGGCTCTGTTCACCTCTGTCAATGCCATTTCTACCGATTTATGAAACTTCTGTGATGGTGCATCGATCTTTATTTCTGGCCAACCTTCCTCTATCTTCTGTTGCAATTTCATATTCTTCCAAATCGTTTGTATTTGTTGTAAATGTTCTTGTTGTTGCGTCAGACTACACTTTATGAATAATGTGTTGGCCTTTTCTATTCCATCCATATCTGATGTTAATTCTATTGTTTTAGTTTGTCTGTAGAGGTTGATCGCGATGCATGGGTCTACCATAATTCTGTAGATCTGTGCCCAGTAATCTATTTGTAGATCGAATCGTATTAACTCTGGGATTGTTCTGGTTTTTGGTGTTCTCTCCCATGGGAAGATATTCTCACTTGACAGGCATGCTTCTTCTAGGTGCTCGGGGATGTCTTGTTGCGTTGATATTGTGATAATTACCACTCTGATATTTTGCACCCTTGCCATTCTCGTTGTGTCATCTATTTTCTTTTCTAAGTTCTTTGTATATTCTTTTTGCTTTAATATGTGTATAATTGTAAGGTTTTCTTTGTCGATTTTTACCTCCGGTATTTCTGCGATTTTCTCTTTGTAGGGCATTATCACTTGCGTTGTATCCAATGTAAATTCATCATCAAATACGATGTGAACTGTACTGCGCATGTATGTGTAACATCCTCCACCTGGCTTATTTGCACCGTGTATTATTGTTGATAATTAGCACTCAGTAAATTGCGGGTGAGGAGTTACTAAGTTATCGAATCGCCAAACTTTACCTTTTTAATTAACTAGTTACGTAAATCGAGTATTAATTATCACTGTTTAGGTGATGGAGCCGTGTGACGTTTCCTCTCTAGTTCTTCTGTGGGCCACTGCCCGAAGCCGATCTCCACAGCACAGTTCCCCTCCTTTACGAATGATGATTGAATCCACTGCACCATCTCAGCTCAATTGGAACTAATTATGTGTACCTTACTTGAGTTCAGTGCGTGCACTCATGTTAAGTTGTAACTGACTTAAACTCAACTTTGTACAGTGTTTGTTGATTTGTTCAAGTAAAGCAACCGGGCATTGATACTAACTGCGTTCAAATATTATTAAGGTAGCCATTACCGTAAACTTATTGGCTTAGTAATCTAATTAATAAGATTGCAGTTTCCTAAACTTACATTTAATAAAGATACATGTAAGGTCACTTATTCAGTCAATTATAGTCGAGTCTCCTACTATTAAGAATATGTATATTCCTAGGGTTCGACTATCCAGTCATTTCAAGCATTGATTATTTTGTACATGTGTAGATCGATAGTCAGACTAGGCGAGAATCGAAAAACTCCTAACCGTAATGTAAGTGCGGTTTCGTGACTGGCACAAGGACCCTCCGAATCGATCCCGTGATGGGATCCAGCCACTACTAGACACAACTCGCCTAGCTGCACATTTTATTAAATAATCAAACCAGATAAGTGAAGAATGAAAAATAAAATAAACTCCGAAGAATTTATTGTTATTCAAATTTCTAGTTAAGTTCAAAGCTATTTATTTAAAATTTCTAAAATACCTGCCGATTTTGAATTTCAAATAATTCTTCTGCCAATATGGCTGTTCATATGTAAGCGTTATTTCGCTCATAGCAATTTGTAAAATGTTATTTGATCGGCTAACAAGTTTCTCTTAATTTGCACAATATTATAGCTTAGTTGCATCTTTACAAAATGAATAGAATCATAACTAAATTTTACAATAATATTTTTGATTGTATTTAATCACTATAATCGTTCGACGTTAATCCTTCATTTGTTGCAGCTATTCTTTTGGGATGATGCTACATATGGCCTTTCTAACGTTTCATTCATTTCTTGTGGATAACTTATGATAACATTTACTTTTGGTCTGTTGTTTGCATTGAGCACAATTGGTAAATACTTCCCTTCGATTTTCTCACAACTTTTCGTAAGTGAGCTTTTGTTTCTGGGGATAGCTTTGTGAATGCATTATAATGCATCTTCGATGACCCCATAAAGTAAGGGTGTAAAGTTTCTCCATCAATCTTCGACATTCGCTTTTCTCTCTCTTTTGATCTTACAGTTCGTTCTGAAGTCGTTTCTGAGGAAGCGTGTAGCTGAGTCATCCTTAGTGGTTGCGTACTGGTGCTCGGTTCACAGTCTGAAGGCTGTGAATCTGTGCTAATATTTTCTACTGATTCGCCCTTGAATCGGCTCACAGTTACTCCTATTGGCACTTGACCAGCTGTGGTTCTGGATGAGATAACATCAGCCTTGAATCGCTTTTGTATCTCCACAGTTCTTCCACCACTTACACCTTCCACTGGAACTCCTCGTGTCTCACTGCCCTTGAATTGGCGTTGTGGACTTTGGGAGGGAAAATTGTGCTGCACACCAGTTTTCTGCATGCCCTTGAATTGGCGGTGCAGATCCCTGGTGGGAGAGGCTTTTTGTCTGTTGGTCTCTCTGCCCTTGAATCAGCCTTGAGGACTACTAGGACGCCTTCTCACTCTACGTTGTCTGTTCATTGGTTCTTTGTTCTCATCCCTTTTGCCCTCAATTCAACGTCTGGTTTGAGAACTTCTTCGCACTCTCCTTCTGTTTGTTGTTGAGAGCTCCTCTGGTTGTTGGGTTCTGCACACTCTCTTCTTCATTGGGGGTGCATCATTTTCTTCTAATTTCCTTCATTATATACCTCTGAAATGTTGCTGGTGCATTACAGAGTCCAAACGCCATATATATCCATTCATACAGCCCATATGGAGTTATGAATGCTGTCTTCTTGATGTCGTCTTCTTCCATCTTCACCTGCCAGTAGGCTTTGCATAAATCCAGTGTTGTAAAATATTTGTGTTTACTAGCTTTGTAGAGCATATCCTCTATTCGTGGTAGGGGGTACGAATCCTTTTTTGTTACCTCATTTAATTTGTGGAAATCAATACATAGACAGTACTTGTTTCCATGTTACGAACACAGTTGGTGCTGCGTATGGGCTCTCACTTGGCCGAATTATTTTGTTGTAGATTAATTCTTCCAGTATATGATTGTATTCTTCTTTCAGTTGCTCAGGCACCCTTCTAACTGGTAATTTAATCGGTTTGTCTGTTGTTGTGACGATTTTGTGCTTCTCGCCTACTGCCTGACCTACACTTATCTCTCCGTAGTTGAATATATGTTTGTGTTTCTCTAGGAGTGTTCTTAATTGCATGATCTCCTGTTCTTCTAAATGTTGATAGTCCTCGTTATTTATTTTGGGTATCCTGTATGTGTCTTCTTCTTCTGCTTTCATCCCAACGCCCTTGAGTCAGCTTTTGGGAGTACTCACAACTTTGATGGTGTTTGTCCACTCGCCCTTGAGTCAGCCATATGGAGTACTATCAGCTTTCCTTTGCAAATCCTTGAATCGACCATGCAAATTACTTGCTCCATCATCATCTTCAATTGCCTTCCAGATGAGTCTGATGTTAGTTTTAATGTATTTTCCGTATATTCTTATCTGAGATCTTTTCAGGTTCACATTCCAGTTCGTAGCATTGAGAATCAGTATCCTTCCTTTCCCGTGTTTTATCATGCAAACACTAGATGGCATTGAAACTTGTTTGGTATTAATGCCTTTATTATCATATAACAGTATATTGGCTGTGATATTGTCTTCTGTCTCGATTGTGTGCATTTTCCACTGATGCTGCTGTAGATGAATGTCTTCTTGTAGTTGAAATGTAACCGTTCTCTACTTCTCCTGTTCCTCTTCGATTTCCATCTCCTCTTCTTTTACTTTTATGGTTTTATTTGTGTAGTTAATGACACAACCATTTTTTGTCAAAAAATCGTTTCCTAATATAACTTCGTATGGCAGTGAATTGTTATGTGTATCCACTACTACTAGAGGTTGTTCAAATGTTGTGTTCGTGATTCTCATTTGTGCAACGTTTATCATTCCTTTCGTATTGATATAATCTCTTGTTACAACTCTTCATATCTTCTCATTTGAATCCCAGTTTCATAGTGCATTCATCAGTAATTATAGATGTTGCTGCTCTGGTATCAATTGTTGCTTTTGTCATCACTCCATTAATTGCTATTGTTATCATATTCATCATATCAAGGTTTGTTAGGATCATTATCAATGCATGGTTGTCATGAGTTGGCACTCTACTTAGTTTTCCGACTCCTCATTGGTTGGTGATACTTCATTGATTTCGTCTTCCATCTGTAATACATCCTCTTTGTCATAGTAAGCTTCTTCATCTCCAATAACGTTTATTTGTTTTAGGCAATCTGGTTTTTTGTGTCCTTTCTGTCCACAACCATAGCATTTGACATCTTTCTCCTTTACTTTCCTCGTCCTACCATCCTTTCCTTTAACCTTTATTATTTTCTCTTGTTTCGCTTCAGTATAGGCTTTGTTGGGGATGCACAGCTTGAGATTGCTTCTCCAAGTTGGTCCATTTCTATGCCATGTGGCTTTCTCATATATTCAGGCTTTGTTTTCAATAGTCACTTGTATGTCGACTGCTTTCTTGATCATCCTTTCCAATTTGTCGTCGACGTCACATTTAATCTCGAACTGTGTTCTGATGCTTTCAGGCATCCCCTTGCAGATGTGTGAAAACAAGTCATATTTCAAATAACTGTTTCCTCTCGAACTGAGCATTAGTAGTTGCTCGACTTGTTGCATGTAGTTTCAGATGTCGTCAGTTTTCCTCATTTTTGTTGCATTCAAAATGATTCGGTACTGGTTTTTGAAACTTTCATTCTCATAATAATTGATGAAGTCTCTGATTAGTAATTGATAATTTCTCTTTGTTTCTGCATCCAGAAGCAAGTAGTGTTGGGATGCTGCTTCTGTTAGATATAATGGGAGTCTTGCTGCTGCTGCCTGTTGGCTCACTTTTTGTTCCGCCAATGTCAGTTCAAACATTTGCAACCACTCAGCAAATCTGGGATTGTAGCCGTCTGCGCTTCTGTTGAATTTGGGTAGTGTCGCCTTACATGGTATTGCGTTGCTGGCTGTTGCTTGCGGTAGGGTTTAACTCTCATACTTTGGTTTCTTGTGATTTGTTATCGTGTCCTCCTCCTGCAGTTGTGTGGTCACTGCTTTTGTGATCTCGTTAATAATTTTCTGTTTTTCAAAGTCAGAATCTTCATCTGATTCTTCATATGTTACCTCTTTGTGGGTTGGTATGTGTGGTGCCTGTAGCTCACTCTCCTTTCTGGAATGGAATTTGATTTCGTGAGTTTGCATGTTGTTTCTATTCTCCTCTTCCATTAGTTGTAGCAATCTCAATTTATCTTTCAACTGTTCCAGTTCTCCCGCCTGTAGGTCACTATCCTCGATTAATTGTCTGTTTGTTCTCTCCAGCTCTTGATTTTTTTCTTGCCATTGCTGGTTTTGTTCTAGAAACCTTTTATTGGACTCTGATAGTTGTTGGGTAAGGGTTTCAATTTCGTTTTGAAATAATTGACTTTGTTCCTCAAGCCACAGTTCCATATTCACTCTAATCTCACTCAGTATCATTTCATTTTGTCATTCAATTTCTTTGACGTTCTCAGTCAATTGTTCTACTTGTTGTCTTAAGATTTCTTCGTTCTCCTGACTCTTCCTTAACATGATCATTATATCCAATGGGTTTGTGTCTGGGGGTTCGTTTCTGGGGGTGAACTGAGGGAGTGTAATTCCGTGTCCGTTGCTGAGTTCTTGCCAAAATATGGCGATGATCATATCGTTCTGGGGGTTACTGCCTTGACTGCAGTTTTCTTCACACTTCCTTTTTTTCCTTTTGTCATTTTTCTTCTGGTTCATAGTGGTTTCCTATCTCTAGGTCGCCATCCAAGGATCCCAGTGAAGTGCTTTTGTTTGTTTCAGGGTATCTCTCTTTCTATTAATGGTTGTTAGATCATGTAACAGTTTGCTGCTTTTGTACTTTCACTTGTAGCTTTTGTTGTCGTCTTGCGGGTAGTTTAACTGAATGTTTCTTCTTTAGAGTTGCTGTTCTTGGCTGTCATGGTCGCCATGTAATATTCTCTACCAGGCATTATCACTGTTTATCTACTGTTACTGTATAATGTTAGCTGTGTTATTGCGGGTAAGGATTTACTTGTTATTACTGCTTGACTAGTTTCTTCTGTTAACTTACGTAACCTAGAATTAACTGCTCACTGTTTAGGTGACGAAGCCATGCAGTAATCTCTGTAACGATCTTTTATTGGGCATCTGCCCAAAGTGGAAGAACCAGAAATGGAACTAGGAGCCCTGAGAAAGAGAATAGGAATGAATTGTGAGAAAGCACGAGACATTGAAATCAAAGAAGAGGAAGAAAAGGAAAAAATAATTCACGAAATCACTCAAGAAGGGAAAAAGAGGGTATTGATGGAAGGAGTAGAAAGCTCAAAAAACCATTGTATGAAAAAACAATATTGACAGAAAGGAGAAATGATGAACCAACGCCATGTAAGGCTCAGATCCAAAAGTTAACAGGTAAAATAGATAGTTATTCTCCAACATTTGAAGAATGGTTGGAACTATTTGAATTAACAATGAAGGAGAGACAAGTGGAGTGACACACCAACATTATTTAATGCTGGACACAGAAACTAAAAGAAACTATAAGCAATTAACAGGAAACTTTATCACGTATTATAAAAATGAAAGTTTTAAGAACAAAATGAAGGAAGTTTGATAACATTAGAAATTATGTGTCACAAGTGGAATGATTACTAACACCTACTACTACTACTACTACTACTACTACTACTACTACTACTACTACTACTACTACTACTACTACTACTACTAGACTTCAACATTTATTTTTTACCAAAATAAATACAAATATTATTAAAACTAAATGTATGAGCAAATTTAGGTTGACCAATCTATATAATTAATGCATTTAACTATTAAAATATACTATGGCACTTTAAAGTTACTAGAGTAACATTTTCCACATCCCAGGTTGTTTAGAAAATATTCTTTAAGCATTGTTTTTGTGATAGTGCACTGCCTTATTTCTGGAGGTAAACCATTAAAGATATCAGCACCTCTGTTGAAGATACTGTTCCCTCCATGGCGATTCTTTATCACTGATGTTTTAACATAGATGCTTCGTCTGTGATTATATTTTAGATTTTTGCAGAAAGGTGTTGGTGAAAAAGTAATATTGTTATGTAGTAGAATATTATAGAAATATAATAATGTGAGATAATTAATATAATTAATAGGTTTCATGATTTTGTATTCATTGTAGTATTTAGAAATATGAGTAAAACGTGGGATTTTGCAAATTATTTCCATAGACCAGTTTGTTACTTTCTCAAGTTTTTTCCAGCGTGTTGTATGCTCATTGTTACATAAAATGGACCCATAGCTGACAATTCCGTAGATTTTGCTTCTTGCATAATTTATCAAAAAGTTTTAGGAACACAATTAATTTAGTATCTCGGTTGAGTATTAAATCGAGCCACTCTTGCAATTTTGTTATCTATTAGTCCTCTAAAATTCAGAGACGAGTTTATTGGCACTCCTAGATATTTAGCTTCGTTGCAATTGTATATTTTGTTGGTTTCTATTTTTAAATGCAGACTGCTAGTTTCTTCTGATTTGGGCTGCAACATTACAAATTTTGTTTTTTCCAAGTTCAAGGTAAGCTTACTACAACAACAACTACTACTACAACAACAACTACAACAACAACTACTACAACAAGAACTACTACTTCTACTAAAACAATTTATTAATCAATGTTAATAAAATGTCTATAAACTAAAAGAATAAATAAAGTTAGCACCATAAATAATATTAAAATATTGCCTCCCTCAGACTAAGGCACTCTAAAATTTTCAGAGTACGCTTTTTCAACTTTAGAGATATTAATATAATATTGTTTAAGCAATGGCTTAGGCGTACTCTCATAAAATCTAATTTCACGAGTTAGTTCATTGTACAGATCAGCTACCCTAACGAAAAAACTATTAATTGCGTAACTATTTGTATAGTTGTATCTCTTAATGTAGTGCTGTGTTCTAATATTGATCTTCACATTCTTATTAATGACCTCTTTCTGGAAAGATTTGTCTTGATTAGTTATAATTTTGAGAAACTTTAAGCAGGCTAAGTCTTTACCAAGTTGTAGGCTTTCATTATATTACTTTTTTTGTAGAATTTTGAAATATGTGTGAACCTGGGAACTTCGCTTATAATTAGACCTGTTACAGATCTTGTCAATTCTCTCCCAAACTGTTTTATACTGCCCTATTCCTAGTAGANATAATATTGTTTAAGCAATGGCTTAGGCGTACTCTCACAAAATCTAATTTCACGAGGTAGTTCATTGTACAGATCAGCTACCCTTATGAAAAAACTATTAATTGTGTAACTATTTGTATAGTGGTATCTCTTACTGTAGTGCTGTTTTCTAATATTGATCTTCACATGCTTATTAATGACCTCCTTCTGGAACAATTTGTCTTGATTAGTTATAATTTTGAAAAACTTTAAGCAGGTTAAGTACTTAACCAAGTTGTAGGCTTTCATTATATTACTTTTTTGTAGAATTTTGAAATATGTGTGAACCTGGGCACTTCACTTATAATTTCATTAGACCTGTTACAGATCTTGTCAATTCTCTCCCAAACTGTTTTATACTGCCCTATTCCTAGTAGACAACCATAACTTATCATTCCATATAGCTTACTTCTTACATACTTTGTTGTCATATCAATTGGCAATAATTCTTTGATAAATGGAAGGGAAGAATTAAATGCAGCAATCATTCTAATTTTCTGTTTGAAGAATTTTGAGAAATTTAGATTGTAATCATTGTTAACTCCCAAATACTTAGCTTCACTCACAACAGGTATATTGTCACCATCTACATACAAATGATATTTATCTATCTGGAATTTTCTACTCGTTTGTAACGTCTTACTTGTCTTTAATGTTAATTTGTTTTGTTTGAACCAGCGACTTGCTAATGATATTTCCTTAGTCAATAAATTTAATGCTTTATGTACGGATGTATTCATTGAAATAATTTGCAATCACTGATGGCATCACTTAGGTCATTAATAAATATTGTAAATAACAGTGGTCCTAATAAGCTTCCTTGTGGAACACCGCGAATCATTGGCAAAGGCTTTGAATGGACATTATTTATCTTAACTATTTGTATTCTATTACTAAGAAAACTTCTTATTAGATCCACACTATCATTGCTGAATCCATACTTTAATTTAATTTAATTATCAAAATATCATGGGGTACTCCTGATTATTTAGAGCCTCCTTCCATAATTCGGTGCTTTTAATAGAGCATCGATAGTAGATTTTCTGAAACCATATTGATGTTCATTTAGTATTCCACTGCTTTCTATGTATCCATAAATTTGTCAATACAAACTCTTTTCGCAGTATTTTGGCTAATAGATGTGTAATTGCAATAGGACGATAATTTGTAACTTCATTAGGGTCTCCTTTTTTATATACTGGCGTGAAAATGCACTTTTTGAATTGTAGTTATGTCTTATGCAGCTATTTAGAATAAACGTAAATATGGTCAAAGTACGTCTCACAACAATCTTGAATATGAAGTTAGGAATGTTTCTGGGCCCTTTTGATTTAATTTCATTAATGTTATTTATATTGCATAGTATCTCTTTTTCACTTAAAAAATTTAAGTAGAAATTATTTTGCATTTTGTTAATATTATCTTCATATCTCACTAGTTCGCCTTTGTACTCCCCCATACTAACAAATACTGTATTCATAAAATTAGATATTTTGCCTAATAACATTCTTAATCCTAATTTGCTGTATGCTACTCATTTTAGCCCGATTGCCAAAAATCGAGTTGATGTATTCCCATTTCTCTCTTTCAGTACTTAATTTTTGATACCTGGTTTTCATTCGATTTTTGAAGTTAGCCTTTTGCCTTACATTCAGACGATTTTTTTGAAAATTATATTTCCTTAAGATCCTTACATCCTTATTTTGTGAGTACAATTGGAAAAGTTCATCTATCTTAATTTCTTCCTCTCTAGTATTTTCATCATTCATTGTTCTAGGTTTATCAATTATGTAAAAATCACGAATCGGAGCAAATCTATCTAGAATTGTTTCAATATTATTTAGATAGAATTGTACCATTATGTCTATGTTCTCTATTTTGTAAACCAACTCCCAGGGTACTTTATCTATTTCTTCCAGGAACAATTTTAATTGAAACCCCTTCATTGATCTCTTTTGTATCAGTATTCTCCTATTTTTCTTTTGTATTTCCTTATCTATTGTAACTAACATATTGTGGTCTGAGAAGTTACAGCTAGCTACGTAGGTATCAAAACGTTCAATATTGTTAACTAACACATAGTCGATTAAGGTAGAAGAGCTTTCTGTAACTCGAGTGGGTATCTATTTATTTGTTATATATATTATGCTCCTCTATAAAATTATAGATAAGGTATGCCTCTTTCCTATCAAAAAGATTTGTATTGAAATCTCCGCATATTATTAGGTTATCATAGGCTGCAATCTGTCCCACTTCATTAGATTTATGAATAAATATCTCTTTTTGGTATTTTTTGTGAAGTATATATAAGTTCATACATAAGTTCTCGTTTCCATACTTGTTTGATTTTAGCCACATGCTCTCAACTATACGGTGATCTATTTCAATGTCTAGAATTCTTTTGAAATGAAGAAATTTTGGCGCAACAATGAATAGGCCGCCTCCATACTGTTTCCTAACCTTCTAAAACGTATCAAAATACCTAATGTTGGGATTCCATATATTAATATCAGTATTATTATCAAAGAAAGTTTCTGTAAAGTAGTATCATGTTCTGTAGCCGAATCTTTCATACAATTCACAAGTATTTGCAAATGAGTTTCTAATATCATGAGCATTAACAACAACTATTTTTAGAAATTTATCAAGATTAGCAAAGTACTTCTTGTTCTTACTAAGATTAATATAAGGCCCAGGGTTTGGATGTATATCATTTCCTAATAACAGAAGTGTCATTTTAATTAAACAAAAAATTAGCCTGAGAAAGGTTATATATAGATACTTTACAAACAATTTTGAAAAAAATGTTTTAGGATTTTTGCGAGAATTGAATTTCCGGCAAAACTGAAATGAATTCCATCTCTAATTTATTTTCCAGCTTATTAACGTCTTTATCACGTTAAACGTGTGCCATGATCGTTGAAAGGGCGGCTAAATTTGCTTTTGAAATTTATATTAATGTCCTAGTTTGTAATACATTGAACCCTTTTAAATGACTAACAATTCAGTTAAGTTCCTCTTTTCGGAAATGCAGACCATTTTTCATTAGGATATCATTTGTTGCTGCAAAGATAATGATTTCTTCCTGCTATAATTGTAATTTAACTTGATATTTTTGTATTAAGTCCCTTTTAGATTCTCTTGGTGGGACTATTTCGGTAAAGGTGACTGATTGCGCAATCCCATTACATTCCTCTCGAATTTCCAAAGGTTTGTTTTAATTTTCAATCATCTACAATAAGTACATTACTTCTGCTGTCAATGTTCTTTGGTTTATAACTGCTAAATTTTCTTTGTCTATTATGTAGATTTTTTTTAGCTATTGTCAGTCTCTGTTTCCTTATCTTCCTTTGAAATTTGTAAAGGACTACTAGCAGAGTCTTTGTAGCTATTCATTGGACTTGAACTTCTATCTTGGAAATTTTCTTTTTGCAGATAGTTTTTAAAAATTATTTCATGAATATGAATCATCTGTTCCTTATTTAATTTGTAGAACATATTCACCAAATAAGTCTTGCTTTTTGTCTTTAACTCCTGTTGTAATTCACTTTTGTCAGCAAAATCATCATATAAAAAGGAGATATATGTCATCAGACTGTTCATGATCAAAAGTGCACAATTTTCCAAAATTTGGACTACTACTACTACTACTACTACTACTACTACTACTACTACTACTACTACTACTACTACTACTACTACTACTACTACTACTACTACTACTACTACTACTACTACTGGGAAACGTTTTGGTTGGAAACAATTTTGCTGCAAATTTTTATGCAAAATTTACAAGATAATTAAAGAATTTATACTG
>CABFPE010000677.1:391848-404712 GCA_900660155.1 Hofstenia miamia | reverse complement strand
TCCTGCCACTGCTTCCCCACCAGTGGTCCACTGGTGGGAACTGGTGGCCGCCCATGCCACTCATTCCCCACCAGTGGACCACTGGTGGTGGCTACATGGGTTACAGTGTGACTCCACCCAAATCAAGTCAATCCGAAATTGTACTCTTTGTAAAAATATCACTCAATCAGCTCCATAGCTATTGAAGCATGCCCCAGTCCATCAGGCGTTTCAATGACCAACTTGCTTGCAGCCCTTGATTTATTTATAAAATGTAAACAAATATAAATATAATTGTTCTTCTATGTTTGCCCTAAATGTTCTAAAAAATTGTTTTGCTTAATATATGAATTCATGAAGAATGTTGCAAAGATAAATGATTTTGGACTAAGCAAAAAATTAGTTCAATTCATAGTAATTTAAATTTAATATTAATATTGTGATGAGGAATTTCTCGCTATTATATTCTACATCATCAGAGAGATTTTCTGATTTGTTTTCATTGTTCATTTCTCAGGAATATTGAGCGTTTTAATTTCGAAGACTGATAAAATGCTCTAAATATTATAATCAAAGCACTGTTTGTCGAAACTACTGCATAGATAATCCCCAGCATTTGTCTTATTTGCATCTGTTATGTTTAATTATAAATTTGAATTATAAAATGTCAGATTATATGCATGTTTAGAGAACGGAATTGCCTGTAGAAATATTTATCAAAATTCTGCCCACGTGGTAATAAACGCAGAGCTAAGCAACCAAAAAGAAACCATTCGTAATTATTATGCAGTGTAGTTGGGGCATATAGGCTTAAGGCGCAATCTGCTACTTGGTTCAGCAGTTAATCACGGTTACTTGACGCCTTAAGCCACAACTGTCTCCATTGATTGAATGTGCCTGAGGAATTGCGCTGCCAAGCAGTGCCTCGCCGTGATTGATCTATTTTAGATGGCCCTATCCGCCGTTCTAAGCCCGAGGGCGTTCGTATTGCGCGCTAGTCATCACCAACAGCAAATAGCGCGTGGATAAAAGCCACTAGCCGGAAGCAAGGTAAAGTCGATGCGGTGTGTTTCGCTTTATTATTGCTAAGTGTCCCGTGTGTACTTCTTCTGCTGGTGTATTTATTCTTTCATTTCATTGAATGGCATTTGCAACAACTGCAGCTACTACTGCTGATATTCTTCGTCGCTCACACCTCAATAACAACCATTCACTTTTGCTTTCAGCTGCGCTTACCAAGAAGAGAGCGTCCACCACAGGGTGCGACGAACCGGATTCTAAGATATTCCGTAGTCGTCGCAGTTTTCATTTTAAGGATCGCTTTGAGGATCAGACCCCTCAGCGGAATATGGATATGGTTAAGCAAGAATTGGATAGTCCTTCTCCAGAACAAGTTTCCCCCTGTGGTGTACCTATCCCTGCTCCAGTCAATAGAACAAATGCTCCTGTACATATAGATGTCGGGGGAGTAGCTTTTACAACCACCTTGGATACACTAACCCGGTTTGGAGACTCTCTTATTGCTAAATTGTTTAACGGAAGTGTTCCTGTAGTTCTTGACTCACTTAAGCAGCATTATTTTATTGACAGAGATGGTGATGCTTTTCGTCACATACTAACATTTTTACGAACTGGTCATGTGCATATTGCAGACCGTACAGAACTATTAGCATTGTTGGAAGAAGCCATTTACTTCGACCTTCAGCAATTGGAACAGATTGTTAGAAACCATCTGGAACTTAACTTCATTGCAGTTTGCTGTTGTGGTAACAATGTTTCTATAAGTGGTGAGGAAGAATTGTGCAATAGACTATTTCCTGATCAAAAGCACGATTCATGGGATCAGACTCCAGTTGTTGAATCGAGATTCAAAGTTTTCTCCCACTTAGCTGCTAAAGGTTTCACAATCTCTTCATCTATATCTCTTGCAAATGGCACAATTGAGTATATATGGTCCTCATCATATACTACGTTTGATTGAATCATGACTTTCTGGATTTAATTTTAAATATCTTATTTGCTTAATTATTTGCATTGTCAAAGTTGTATGAATATATTTCTGTAATGAATTTTAATTTACTTTAACACAATTTTTAAATTTCACTAAACTGTCCATATAAAACATTATTTAATACATATACACTTTCAATAAACTTTTATATTGGAAAACGTTTAAACAAAAAAGTGTCAATTGGAATTATTTTTTATTCATGTGTAATAAGTAAAAGTTATGATATTTAAAATTTTCAGCAATTATTCTTACAAAAACTATACATTTTAATGCATGTACAATTTTTATACAATGTGAAATATTGCCATAAAGCAAATCAACCAAGTACAAATATTAATGTAAAATCATACAATCTGAGCTTGATGTCGAATTAAATTTAGAGAATATCTATGTAGAAATTACTTAAATTGTTTTATGATTGCTTGCAAGGAATTCTTCTCTATGTCTAGATCGCTATTGAACTGCAACTAGGTTTTAATAACATCAAATGATGGGCGTTTTCTTCTAAAGTTTTTCATTATAAAATTTCAAATAAATATATTAATGCCAAGCCTAGCACTATGTTAAAACAGTGAGTGAATGTAATGCAATACATATATATATATATATATATATAAAATTTAAAAGAAGAACATATACAGGTGGTAGATACTACGGAAGGAGGATTTGAATATTGCACTAATATATCATTTTGTGTCACCCTGAAATTTATGCAGAACAAAGTACACTACTTTTGAACTGACGATTACTATAATATAGTCGAAACGTTTTTGTATTAATGTCAATTAAATATATATATATATATATATATATATATAGGTTTTTCATTTATATGTGTCTTAGGCACAGGCAGGAGATTCAGTCATCTTAAAAGCTTTCCTATCAGTATATTTTTTCAAATATAATGGTGATTCTGCAATTGTCGAACCACAAATTTTTACGTCTTAACCACAGGCAATCTGATAGAATCAGAGCTGAAAATTGAGTGGATCAATTCATAGGTGTTGGGTTGGTTAATGTTTTTAGGAAATATGTTTTTGTTGGGATTCCAAAGCTCTATTTCACCTATAGGTACGCAAGAGAGGGCATGGTGGAATATTCCCGTTAGGATTTTTTAACTGATTTTAATTCATTAAATGAAAACAAATTTTGAAAATAAATCAAAAAATGCTAAAAACTAAGGTGATGAGATGCAGGCTCATGGCATATTTTTTCATATTTTGACAATTTCAAGAGGCTTCATCCCCAGTTTGCGTTACTCAAGTTGATTACAATTAAGTTGTCCCATATTAGAAAATAATGCGTACGCTCCTGAGCAGAATTCCAAGATCTTTCTGAAAATTGTTTTATCCTTAATTTCAATTTATTGATATTTTCCAGATTTTACTTATACGTATTTTGAAAAAAATGGACTCACGTAAAATACAATATTAACATATTCCAGTGTTACAACAATTGAAGAAAAATTTGAAAAAATTAAAACATCATTCTCTTAAAATTGTGTATATCTACGGAGTTATTTCATAACTCTAATGGTGGAATACTGACAACTTGTTTTTTATAATGTATGTAGTATTTAGTTTAGCAAAATGTTATTTCGTTAATATAATTGTTGCCAAAAAAAATTCCTCAATTTTGTGATGTGTTTGAAATTTATAGAGGATAAGATTCTAATATAATGCTTCAAAATGTAAATGTTACAACGCATTGTTTACGTATTCTAGAGTATTTGCAAAAATTTTTTGACCTGTTGTGTAATTAGCCAAGTAGTTTTTTGCCCCATTTTGCAATATATCGGGTTCGGCCTTATCTATCTGTGGCACAACAATAGTAGAGTTAAGCTGCTACGATTTCGGGGAAGCTTCAATTAATATTCATGAAATACTAGTACGAAGGTACCAATGATTACTAAATATTGTTTAGTAATCCTTGAGCAGTGCCTGCTATTCGTCTTAGAAAATAATGTTAGCAAACAAATGAGCAATCGTGGGCTTTAATTCAAATTCTTTCGTAAAATCACCAAAAAAAGTTAGAAAATGACATGTATAGTGCCGTATTTATTATAAATATATTCCAATTCCTAACTCCATGTATGCAGAAATATAAAACATACACGGAAAGGTCAATAAAACCATCATTTTTGCTCCAATTAAAATCAATATATTTACACTTAACCCTGTTTGTCACATCATAATTTTGTTTGTTGAACTCACACGGGACAGAGTTGGAATTGGGTTGGGTCTAAAGTTGGGTAGGACTTTTTCAATAGGCTAAGTTTAATTATGCTTTCGAATTTGACAAAGCCTGGTTAATGTATTCCAAAGAGGCGCTTTTCTTAACAACAACTATAAAATTTCAAATTGGGCAACAAAAAAAGTAATTTCATGTAAAAACACAACATGGTATAATTTTTGAAAATATTTCCACAAAAGTTCTATAGCAACTGGATGAGCGAATGAAATTACTTCAAACAGTATCAGAATACGTCTCAATCTATGAAAGTAAAGTCAGGGAAGCTCAGACATATCAGGATTTTTAAAAAGCTAAAATTCAAAAAACTTATAGGGGCAGAATCAACCCCTCTGTGGCAAATAGGGTTAGACTGTAACTACATCAATCTCATTTACAAACAACATAACAACCATTATATGATCGTTACATGTGCTACTCTTTTTCTTTAACATTTAAACATAATTCGAAATTATTAAAGTTGTTAATGTTGTTGTAAGATTATTTTTAGGCACTGGGCAATTTTACTATGCCTAGGCTAAGTTCATTTTTACAATTTTTATTTTTAAACATATTGCTATCCTTAGATGAACTTCATTAATTTTTCATTGATTACAAATATCATAGAAAACTTACCAACCAAGTTCAAAATAGCCTTCACTCCACCAATCTTGAGTAACATTACTAATTATTTCTGTGGCTTCATTTACAGTTTAGATTAGTAGACGTAGACAAGTATAAGTGGGTTGTAAGGAAAATTTTACATCTAAACAAGGCTAGAGCAAATAAAGAGATTGCAGTGTCCCTAACTGTATTTTGCAATATGAAAATTTTATTTTTGTTTGATAAACATTTAATTCAAACGTTTTAAACTTGAAAAACAGACTACCGGGACGCTGGGTTACTGAACATGAATCATGGCCCAATTGCATCTTCAGAGTATGAACACTTGTATGTAATCTCTCATGTCTTGTTATTTTTCCAATCTTTTTTAAATTGGTATATGAACACACTAATTTGTTTCAAAGTTAAATTCTTTGTGAAATTTTTTTTTCAATGCGAAAGCATTCATTTTGTATTTACTGCAGGACGTCTTCAGAAAATTTTCTGATGGATGGATATCTCAATGGTGATCAAGTAGAGTAATGAATAATGTTGAGCAGTTCTTCAAAAAGTAGTGAAAAAATATACTTCTCTATGATGTATTTATACAATTTTAGTTTTTTAAATATTTGGGAAATATTGAATTTTAAGAAGAAAGCTTAATATTCTACACCTGAAAATGACTACATCCCCCATTCTACAAACTGAATGTTTAGAAGTGCCATCTACTAACATAAAAGTAAGCATGATACACAAGGACTAATTAGGCATCTATTTATGAAAAGCAGATACAATATTTATATAATGATTATATATTTATATATATATTATTTGTTATTCCCATTTATTATTGATTTTTTCGGGTCGAAATTGCTGTGGAATATATTGAAAAGAATAAATCAGCTTACTATGAAATGTAGTGAGGTGCTATGGCTCTCCATAATGTACAACACCGTAGTATTATATGTAATATCGACTTCCAAAGCATAAAGAAATTTTATGTCTTAAAACAATTTGCTAAAACCTGAAAAGTCATGAAATATCAACACGTTTAGTATTTTACAGTAACTCCAAATCCTTGTCCAAATGCACCTGGGGTGCTATATGGCCCCGCAAAGAACACTAACGGTTAAATACTCAAAATTACAACTTATTCACTAAGGGACTAAATTAAAAGAAATCACACGACTGTAATACTTTTTTTAAAAAATTATAATTAGACAAACTTTAGTAAGTCCAAAAATAATGAACCATGCATTTATAAAAATATATTCAAATATTTAGGTTTTGAGCTATAGAGGCATTTACCAAAATTCATTTAGCGATTGAAAAATTGGAAGTTGTGAATTTCCACTTGAAATATTTTGAGTTGGCACCTTGTCGTCTGAGAATGACTTATAATTTGTTTTCGACCTTTCAAACTTTGGATTAGTTTACAAATTTATTAAATTTAATCGTCCTTCCTCTACAAAATCGTCCTAAATTTTAATTATAAAATTATAATCGCCCTTGCTGTAAACAACTCATTAAAAAACAAATTAATTTGAAACTGGAGACGTCACCCTTCATTTTCACTAATTAGTTGCTAACAAAAAATTGCGCTTGATGTTTCAGTAAATCATAGTAAATATAATATATTAGGATGAACAATATATATGATAATAAATTGAAAAAATAAATGAATTACTTACGCGCCTACTAGACGATGTTCAAATGATTTTGTTTTATCTTCGCTTTAGTGAACTTAACAAGATTTTAACATAACATGTAGAAAAATCAATTAAAAATATAAAAATATATATGTGGCTTAATTGTTTATGGATAATGTTCAGGCTTGAAAGAATTTACATTGTTTTTTTCAATATTAAAACATTATTTAAGAGTAACTTTTTTTCGTTAACAATTTATAATCTCGAATTCCAATGTTTCAGTAGCAAGCTTTACAAACAAATAGACAAATATTAATGAAAATCATTTGTAATCTTTATGGAAAATAAAACTTCGTTCTTTACAGAACAAATTTCCTGGTCTTTTGTTGCAATCAATATTTGGTACTAATCTGATGGCTCCTTAACATTTCTCACGGCTCTGCCATGTTTTAATTATTTAGTAAAATAAACGCAATTCGATTACATTTATTATTTAATAAATTTCTTCCAAAAGTAGTTAACAGATTGTGATTAAAAATGCAAGTAGATTAATAGTGTAAGATCGTGGTACTGTCTATTTAATGTCTAATATAGATTTTTCTTCAGTACTATTTTGCAGTTTCTATAAAGATCATCTGGAAAGAAAATGAATAGCTTCCATCAGGAGTGAACTATATATAAGGTCATCCAGCCAGAGCTGTACTCCAAAATAATTATAATTCACAAGGGGCTCTAAATTTGAGTACTGTATTTTATATTTAATTTGACCAAACACAATTTCTCAACAAATAAAATCCAGCAACTCAAACGGTAATATAACTTTAACTCCTTCGAGGAAACTTCTGTATCCAGCCGAACATTCAGGGTCTATTAAAATGCGGTTAGATTGGATATCAAACTGCTCTTTTCAGACAATATTTTACACATATATAGACGAAGACCCAAAAAAAATTGAAATCAATATACCTATGTGCATTGCCATCCACCCTAATATTTTTTCATTAACTAAGCAGAATAAAAATAATTTTCAATATTTCATATTAATAGGCTTCTTACATTCACCCTTATACCTTATCTATTACAATTTCTTTCTCATTTATTGCATAAATGTTGTTAATTCTAGCTACTCAGAAAATGAGTTTATTTTATAACGATCGTATATGTCGCATATTGAATAGAAGGTAAATAAACACCACAGCAGATATGCCCGTCTGTATGTTGGTTAAAGGCATTTTATCCATCGGTGTTGCCAATCAAAATACCAATCGTAATGTTGTAATAAGCGTTTCATGTCACTTTAGTGATCATACAGAAAATCAATAGACGCATATACACTGACACATGCACGCGCATATATATATATATATACGACTAAGATATGCTAGAACAACTTCTAGACATTTTTAGTATATTTGAATTAATAAAATTCATTAAAGGAATTTGTAATATGTAAAAGTCATGTAAAACATATACATGTTTGCATTACTTGTATTGATAGGAATGTGATTTAGAACCTAGTGAATCATATAACATGAAGTGTGTTTTACAACTTTTAGCTCTGTGCTTTGAAATGGAGCTGTAATAATAGTGAAAACTTGTAAATGCATATATATTTGTAAAAATTACAATTATAAATATATATTGCACTTCAAACAAATTTACTTGAAATTCTCTTAAAATCAAACATTCCAAACATAAGTCCAAGTATGGCATGGCCTATTCAGTGTAATCCTAATTAAGCTCATTTGAATTTTTCGATCTTCTAGAGCAAAATTGACCACTTTAGAAATTTATAATATACTTCTCATACTAAAGTTGAAAAACTTAAATGGATTTTTAGAAGAGTATATGGTACTAATGTAAGCTTCAACACCCTAATTTTATTTTTCAACACATTGTTTATCAATTATATTGTGTTCATTTCATTGAATTAATCTGTGTTCTCCCTTTTCCAGTACATCGGTCCATTTCCCTATCCATAACACCATTTGGTAATGCATATTTGCTAATTTTCTATTGCATTTTTGGTTGCCTACGCCCATACCAAGCCGTAGCTTAAGCACTGGCTAACAATTGAAAATATTGAAATTGTAACTGCCAGATTGAAAATATACCTAGATGTTCAGCAATGGGGGGAAAAATTAGTAAACTGATGACAGAAATTTTGAAAGAATCCAAAAGAAATAAATTTTCAAAATCAATGTTGAATCACAAATACTTATTTAAAATTCAAATATTCTGGGATGGAGTGTACAGTGGGAAAGTTTAACAACAAAGTTATGTTCGATGATATTATGCGTGAAGTTAACCAATGTGCCCAATGTGACCCATTTTTAATAGCAACAGACGAAAATGCTTTTAAAGAAGCTTTAATCAGACTTTAAAAATATAAGGAAATACATTTTGACAAAATATACTTTGCTATATTTTGATCTAATTCTGCTAAAAATCTATCATAAAGTATTGAGCTTAAAATCAAAAATTAACTCAAACAAAATTATTGCGTTAAGTAGCTAGGCGTTAAAATAGAGAAGTACTTAACTTTCGATCCATTTTTTGCAAATTAAAATTTAGAGAATGGTTCCTGGAAAATATATATTTATCATTTAAAAAAGTCTTCATCCGTATATCAGTTAAAATATACTCTTTGCTTATCCCAGTTAAATTTCTGTTCATTTATATTTTAACAATCTAACTCTTAAGCCATCTGGCCTTTAAGATTATAATTTTTTTACGACATGATAGTTCAACAGATATAAAATAAATGCAATATTTTGGCTCTTTTTTATCAAGTAAAAGCTCTACACATCTTATTTAGATGTAAAGCAAAATGTTCATTACTAATGTTTTTTAATTATTAAAGTAAGCAGTCGCTCACATACATTTATATCAATTAAAAACTATAATGCTATTGATCTTTGGAATAACCAAGATTACAAATCCCAATCTGAAACTAACAAATTTTGACAAAAATGACAAATTCACGCATTCCAAAATCACATAAGCCTATATAATATTTATAATATTATTTATACATTTTGATGACTAGTTTGTAGTGCTTGCAATGTTTTGAAATTTTATGCAACAAGTTGCCTTTGTTATTTTACTGAACAGCAAAAACCCATAGTTAATTATTAAATGTGAATGATTGTAATCAAAATGTGAGATATTCACTAACAGTTTGCCCTACAATTGTATTCACTGGTTTCAAAGTAGCTCTACTGGGTGTTCACAAAATCTGAGAACATGGGAATTTTACGGACACATTTATTAATTTATTTTATTCTTGCTACCAGATCGAGCGATAGCATAGGCACACACTTAAATCAACAGCAATGTGAATCTATATATTTAATGTATTCGCAAGAAGCCTTAAATTATGCACTGGAAATCATAATGAACAGTACTCAGCCCTTTTGGGTGTTCTGTATGTGTTGGGGTGCTAGAAGTGGTATTCATTTATAAGACCCATTGCCTTTAACATTGTTATAATCTTATTCTAAATCTACTTATTGCTACTATTATTCCGTTTTACAAAGAGGGAAAATAACATGAAATCAGAAAAAATTGCTTCATTGCAGCTGCTAATCAAAAAAATTATATCACAGCACAGATTTAAAAGTTCATGCTTAAAAAGCATTTTATATGGATAACGACAAAGTAACCTCACAAGTTTATTTTTATTTGCTTATTAGTATATCTGTATTCTAAGAATATCCGTCTTGAATGTGGTTATCTCTATCTCCATAAATCTCCATAAATATTAAATTGGCCACATAACACTCATGTGTAGAACTCTACACATTTTAAATGAAAGAGTTAAGTCAGAAAAATCAACCCCATAAATCAGGTTGTCAATAGTGTGCTTAAATCTACATCTAATGTTGATTGTTTGGTTAATATACGACTTAATGATAGGCTCGTTAAGGCTTAGATACGGTTGGCATAAGTTTCAAGTTGACACTAATTTCGAATTGTTTTTGTCAGCAGAGACAGTTCATTCAAATGAGCATCGCTTTGCCAATTGCATAAAATATTTACATGCGTTCTAACTAACAATCAGCTGTTCGGCTAATATGGACGGCATTAGCAAAGACTTGGACGAGTTGATTTTGACGAGTCATAAAAATGAAAAAGCAGCGTTGGAGTCGATTCTGGAGCATTTATATCAAAATAGAGAAAATGTGGTAAGAGCCATAATACTTCATGCCGAATTCAAAACAATCACCAAGCGCCTTTTTCATTTACTTGGTTGTCAAGCCGATAGGTATGTAAAGTTTTGAATGTATTATATTTCAAATGAAGTAAACTTCTTTTCTAACGTACAATATTTACCAACAATCTATAAGGTAAAATCCTATTAGTTTATCTTAAACGATTTATAGGATATTCAGGAATATTAAAATCATGTTCCAAGCAAAACACTATGCAAAATAATATATGTATGAAAGTATGTGTAGATATTCCTCATAGAGCTACAGATGCACACTAACTTCCTGATTTTAGTTGTTATGATTTGCAATTGTCACAATAAAAATATTCATTTATTAATTTAATCAGAGAAAATGGCAACGAATCTTAGTTAATTTCTATTCAAACCACTCTTTGGTAAGTTTCTGAAAATATTCTGGTGAACTGTTGAAGATAAGCCTCTATTCATTTTTGAAGTTACATTTAATTAATCAAATATTTACAAATTTAACAACTATAATGTATGATGTTGTAACCAAGAGCGATCTGTATTCTAAGGGCAACCAGCCGTAAATTCAGGTTTCAAGTTTGACCATTAATATTTGGCTGGATGACAATGAGTATAGATTGCTTTTGGTTGTAACATAAATTCGTGTTAAATATCAATATTCAATATTATGATTTAGATTAACAATCATGACCTAGGTGTAATGAAATGCAAATGATTGCTTTGGAAAATGGTGAAAATTTATATTTTAGCCAAATACCAGTGCTAATTAATAGTAAGTCAAAAATTATGTGGTGTTTCTCAAATTACAGAATTGACTTATATCAAAGTTATATCTTGTAAGTATACTTACTATTATATAGATGTTTCGACTGGGAGAAATCAATAAAATGCAATATTTATGAAAATATTCTATAATTTTTAAAAGTCACAAAAAACGACTCTTCAGCAGCTCAAATTACCTTGACAACCGACCTGCCTTGCTCTAAATCCACATTTCAATCCGCCCCAGTAATGCATCACCTTTTAATAAAAGGTGCAGATACAAGAGTTTCTATCCAATTTTATTCAAAATAAAATCACTTTTCTTATGAATCATTTATCAAAAACACTTAATTTTTAAGGAGAATAAAAATATCACAATATTTTATTAACAGCAAAAAGCGCCATATGCAACTGTTTAAAGTCTATGTAAAAATCTAAATATATAATGAAGTAAAATTCTATATTTTCGGAATGATTGGATTGATATCTAAAGCTGCTTAATATTTTTTGCAGGCACTACGTGAAAGGTAATCATTTAAAAATAGGTTTCCTGCTATGCACATTCCCTCCATTTCCATTTAAATTCATGACTTGAGGGCAATGATTTTACTCGTGAATGAAGACGAGCAAAATACAACACAGCTGGCTTCTGTGTAGATTTAATCAGTTAGACTATTAAAATCAGCATACACACCATCAAATATTAATTTTTCTATCATTTACTGCGTTCAGAAATTCGTGTTAATTCTATGCAGCACTAAGCTACCTACACCCTGTATTTAAGCATGCTCTGAGATAACGCAACAAACTTAGAAATGAATTAAGTTAGTAATATCTTTCATATTTTTTTTAACATAATGCTAGTGAAAAATATTTGCAATGAATAACTGAATAAATATTTTAACTGACCAAATGATTCTGCAGAAATTGAGTTTTGAAAGCACTCTAGTTATTTCCTAAGGTGTTAGGTCAAGTAGCGTACATTCTATTTCCAAAATTTATAATTCCTATCATTTTAATTGTCAAGATATAGCTCTAAGTGTGGCATCGCTTCTGATGCAGGGATTTCCATTGTATAGTTGTTGCATGTTTATTTTAGAAATGCTTAAATACCGGTAATGGTTTTAGTGCAATTTTTTGAAGAAGTCAATGTGCATATAGTCGAGAGAGGTGGTTGCGATGACATTATTTAGGGAGTGGTTTTCCAAGTTTTCTATTGTATTATTGTTAGTCTGCGGTTAGTATATAAATAATACATACCCAAAATTGACTGAAAGCTATTTTTGTACATTGGAATCATTAAGTATAATTTATAAACAAATAATTAAATTATATATATACATATATATATAAGGCTGACATTGTAATGTTAAGTAAGTATTTGCGGAAATCGTTAAATTGTGAATAATCATCTATACACATTGATTGAT
>CABFPE010000677.1:366944-391731 GCA_900660155.1 Hofstenia miamia | reverse complement strand
TTATATATATATATATATATATATATATATATTTATATATATAAACCAGGGGGCTCTATGTTTGAGAACCGATATTTTTATATTATATATTGAACAAATTTTGTTATTCAACAATTGAAATACAACACCACAAACCATAATATATATAAACCCTGATATAAACTCATGCTAGTCTTTGTCAAACATAGGGCGTTCAATATAGTTGAAAAAATAACAACCACAATAAGCAGCTTACATTGAAAATCGTTGGCGTTTTGAGGGTAAATTTTAATTTTTTGGCAATTTGTGATTGTTTTTTAAAACAGTGCTAATCGGAATTCTACAAAACGTTTTAGTTCGTGATCATTTTTCTCTCTCAAATTAACTATAATCAATTAATTTATTAATTATTTCTCCTTTTAGAAAGCCTATGATTTGTTTATAGATGTTTTCTATAATTCTTGGAATTATTTGAAACGACATTTTTGTCTATTTCGTATTGTAAATTCCAATCTCGGATTCTTAGGAATAAATAGCAAAAATATTTTAATAGCAATTTGCGGAAATATAGTGATCGTGAAATTATAAGCGTGCTACATTGGAATATTCCAGGTTAATAAATAAATATGATAAAACGACCCTTTCAAAATATCTAAGTATCTTATAAAACTACCAAAGGGTTTTCTTTTTCAAATCTTTGTTACCACATCAAAGAGTGGGTATAAAAATTATGTTATATTTTTATCTTTGCAAAAGGAAAGACCGCAAGATTCTTATTTAAAATTCATAAAGTCACAATAGAATGAAGATCATTTTAGTAGTGGCGCAATTGTAAACAATAATCAAAGCATAAGATCTAAGCAATAACAGTTGCGCTGTAAAAAATCATTTTAGTAGTTTTTTGAAACAAGAGACGCATTAAATGGGCAAACGTTTTGGTTCTTAGGTTTTAGAAAGTGCTCAAGCAATGGTATTGTTTCAATTTATCCAATATTGGTAATAAGAAAATGGTTTTGCATAATTTAGGTATTAGAGAAAGAAAGAATTTTGTATGAACTTGCTATTTTGTTCCATTGCCGCGGGGTGTTAATGTTATGCCAATCAATGTGTTTTACTGGAGGCTGTCGCACGCTGCTTATCTCTAATTTACCCTTCAGCATTTTTAGCTAAGATGCATTATAACGTTAAATATCCAGCGGCAAGTCTCTATAATATAAACCGTCGTTTGGAAATTCATTTAATATCCATGCTGATTTTGAGTAATTCTAGTTGTTCGGATTTTATACACAACTCTACAATCATTCTTATTTCATTTTAAGTGTATTACTACAGTAGAATAGTCGATTACAATTTTTTGAACATCTAGATATCAATTTCAAGGTATAATGCTCAGCGGCAAAGACCAAAAATGCTCATTAACCCTATTAATATTTAAATTTCAATCTATGTGATTAAACTTAAAAAGCTATAAAGTCAATTAATGTTTACAGTTTGTGTTTTTCGCTGCAAAAAGTAATACATGAAAATGCTTTTAGGTATGTCTAGTTTTGTATCTAAAATGAACCCAACACTTATAACATAGCAACATCATATCAAATATTCTTTAATTTTAAAATCAGTTTTTCTTTGTATCTTTCAGAAGTCCTGTCATGATGTCCACAAAGGTACTCATGAAATGGCATTAGTATCCTCCCCATCATTTTGTAGGCTCATAATTTAGGGCTTGTAATCATGTTTTATTACATAGCTTATCCTAAAAAAATATTCCTTTTAATTTTGCCTTGGGTTTCGGATGCAAATCAAAATATATATTTCTTATTGCATCCTGAGACAATCATCAGAAAGAGTATATGATTATAGCAGAACGACTTACTTCAAGTCTAAAAAATTTTAACTCTTAATTATTTTTTCACATAGTGCATGCACAAGGTTACACCTTTCTCATACAAATTTCAGCCGTATCATATTTTCAAAAGGAATATTCAAAATAAGCTTTGAGGGAAATTCTGTCATTTTGAGTTTCTCTGTGAAATTAAATTCGATAAAAATAACTTGCGTTTATTTCAATTTTCAAGTAAATTTTAAATATTATTTTATTAGTGCATAGACAGATTTTTAAGACAAAACTTGCTTTCAATTTTACCTTTCGATGTCTATCTCAACACATTATTAGGCTTATATACAATCACTAAAGTGCTTTGTGTAGTTATAAAAAGGTATATTTAACTTGGGTAAATTGAAGCGGATTTTATAGTGCACTATAACTTAAAACATTTTCACCTTCGTTGTTTTTGTTGTCAGGTGGCAAAATCTGTTGGGTAAAATGTGATGCTACGAAACTATAAGTTATTTAACCCACTTTCTACTAGCTTAATTTTCAATAACATACTGCTTTGTCCACATTTTTGAACAATTTGTCTACGCCTATAAAGAAATATTATCAATCTTTGACATGGACACATCTATGGGGTTGTACGCACTCATGTAATGATAAAGTTTTGTGCTAAATATTATTCCTGAGCTCGAAGTATTTTAAAAAAATTTCAATGAGAAACTTGATTTTGTAAAAACATTCAAATAATGATTCGGTCTAATGTCAATGGCAACAACAATCACCCAAAATATCATAAGTTTGCTTTCTGGAGAAAAACAGTGTGAGCCTTGCTCAGCCGCACTTGGTTCGTGAGTAGTTAGCGTTTTGAAATTTGTTAAGCAAACCTTTCCAGATTTTGGAAAATTGCTAGTGGAATTTGGGTTAACAAATTTAACAAACTTAATTTCTCTGAGACAATTGTAATAAATGTGATTCTATTCAACGGCTTTTTCTCATCCAATGTTGCAATTTCACATTATTAGATCCTCTTTGTAATCGTGTATTATCGAAATACCTTGTAGCAAACGCCTCATGTTCATCCAATATCACATACAATCGATTTATTAAGTCTTGAACTATTAAAGGTAGTCTAGACTACAAGCAATGTCTTTTTAATGATTGATAGAATCTTTGTTCAGTTATATAATAAACAGATGCTCATCGAAACATGCCTCATTCGAATAATTGTTCATGTTTAAACGGGTGAAAGACATTTGACGCTTAATTTGCAAGATGGCCAAATGTGTAATTATCTTCGATGCAATAATATTCAGTATCAAACTTTGCAAGTAATCGAATCTTATTTGAGTCAGAGCAAATTATTGCGCAATACAAACTAACGCATGACAAAAAATAAAACATGAACAAATAACTACAAATTAATATGTACAATATATAATAATATAATCAATGTTTTAGTGAATGTTTGCGTAGGTGCTCAATGTTTGATGTGAATGAAGTGTATTACCGTCCCCTAATGTATTCTGTTTTATTAGAAGAAATTGTTTCAATTTTTTTTCTAAACTTTTTATAGTTTTTTTTCTATTCGCGTTTCATAATCTAAATTATCCCACAATTTAATTGATATGTGATGAAAGCCATTCTAATTTTTATCTAAACTAAAAAATTTTTACGATCGCTCATTAAATTTAATATAGTCATTAAGGAAAAGGAGAGATGTTTGTAGAGATTTGAATTGAAATAAGATAGATAGGATATGCATATGAATTTGATAGAACGGAGATAATATTTTATATTTATTACGATATACTGATGCTTCTTCATGCTTTTGTGCAAAGTTTAGAGTTTTTATACATCAATTAAATGTCTTTGATAGAAGCATACGATGTTTCGAATTTAGGTTAGTTAAAAGAAAGGAACAGTATTGAAAATCAGACAAACAGAAAGCATGTATTAGTTTAATATACACTTTAAGTAATAATTGCATACGAAGTGCTGTAGTTAGGAATTATTCAGAAGAGGGCATTATTGTCAAATTTAATTCTATATTTTCATGTCAACTCCAAATATTAAATATGTATTCATCGGAAGGGTCATAGAAATGTATATTCAACTAATATTAAGTATTATTAATTAAAGTTTTCATGTTACAAGGTACGAAAAAAATGTTGGAGGAACTTCCACTCAGTCATTCATGTAGGCTCAATTAAATACATTTGCTGCAAGTAAATATTTTTTCCTCTAAAATAAACTGCGATTTCAAATTCTTTAAAAAAGGGCTCCAATGAAATGAACAATATATTAATATAATTTTGCACCTGATTTCTCACTCTAAATAACAATTTATTAAAGCTGAGCATGAAAACTCAAAATAATTAGCTAATACATTCGTAAACATTACTTTCAACGTATTTATCTTCTAATACTTTATGATGGATCGAGCTGTGATGATCTTACTATAATTTCTACTTCACTTTTTCCGCTTATGTTTTTTTCCAAATGTTTAAAAATAATGTTTTGTGACTGCCAAGTAATTATCACGATACGCTTTTTGACAAGTACATAATGCTGTTTGCGGTTTGTGTTAAAAACTGTCCAACTTGTTTGTTCAGCATCACTGCTGACCTGAAGTGTTATGGAGATAGTTTTTCAAAGTTTTACTTTAATCGAAATTTGACATACACTATCAACGATGAAAATTGACTTTGATCAAGGGGTTTAATATTACTTAAATATATAGACTTATGAATTAATTTTCTTTCATAAGATATTCTTATGGATTTTTATTGGAGTTTATACTTTTTCTTTTGTCTTCTGCTGTTTTTTCAAATAACACCTGTTAAAGCGAATGTGTGAAGCGTCTGAGTGTAGACATTTCCAATTTAGGATTTTCAATACAAGATATTTAAAGTTTGTTCATATTTATAGTCGCTATGTATTTGGGCAAATTGACAATATAACTTTATGAAAAATTGTAATGCAAAATTTTTTGTTTGTCTACAAAATGCATAGCCATAAAAATGGGAAGATATAGCATTGTTACTCACTACCCCATAAAAATAAAATTAATACCAGATATGGCCGTCCAACAATTATAATGAGAACTTATATCAACAACTTCTAATTTTAGATTTTTCTGGTATTTTGCAAATGTTAAAAGAATTTTGTATTTTTTGCTCATATTATATTCAATTCATGTCTAATTTAATATTCATTCTTTATTTTTTAAGGCAATGTTTAGGTCCGCTGGAAATGCTGCTTATATATTAGGCGTGCTTGCTGACAAGGTAAGGTGGAAGGCTTAGAATGCATAACCCAATTTCTCATAAATGGAAACCAATTCCAATCGGTTTTTGCGGGTAATTATTTATTACTACTTATATATATATATAATAAATATATATATATATATATATATAAGTATTTGCGGAAATCGTTAAATTGTGAATAATCATCTATACACATTGATTGATGAACATAATCACATGAATTTTAAATTCAGCAAATAACATATGATTTGTTAGACATCGAATACCTCTCTTATCTTTACAATTAATAACGTTCATATCGGCTTACGCTTAATATAATCTTAGACCAAGTCCTATAATTTTATTTTAATTCACTATAAGCTGAATAATTTACATTATGAAGTTGTTTTGTAGCCAATTCGAAATAATGTGAGCATTTCATAGATCTCGTTGAATATTATCTATTGCAATTTTGAAAGAATGTATCCCCATTTATTGAAGAGGGTTTGCTGTTATACACAATTTACATATTTACATATCTTTTGTTTCTAAATCGTCATAATTCCTTTTATATTAAAAATATTTAATTTTGATATAATGATTTATTTTTTCTGTATTGCATGTTAGATATCGTGAACCTATTGGAATCAATCGACAACGAAGCTGCCATGAACACTGCCGGGGCGCTTGCCGCTTTCGTAAGTATAAACTTTTTTATTCATAAATACAGCATATTTTAGCTTGAACACAAAGATGGATTAAAGTGGTTGTTTAAGCAAAGAGACATACCAAAATTCATTTATCTCCTGTCAGAACTAAGCGTTGGAAACAATTTGCAATTGGCGAATAATGCAAGCCTAGTATTAGCAAGGTATTTTAATTATGATGTACATAAATAACTTTAGTTTGGCATAATTCAATATATGACATTATGTTTAAATGGAATTCTACTTTAGATTAACTGTAATAGAATCCGGATGTAAGCTAATACTTAATCACAAGAAATGGTCTTCTATTCTAAAGCACCTATTCAGCATTCTCTCCAAAAATGTTTCTGGTACGTTTAATATTATGTACGAAATGATAACGTTGACGTTTAGGTCCATGTCAAAATGCAGCGTTTTGCATAGGAAGACTTTTTGAAATAAAGCTCGGCTTCGATAGATTCAATGAGTTGAAACTAGCTAACAAAATTGTAGGTTATTAATTCTAATATTGCATGTTTTCGACTTTGCATTAGTTTTATTCGTATCTATTTGTTTTTTATATAACCAAAAAGTATTTACCGAATGTATTATAACGAGCTAGGGTCGGACCCATATCGGACAGTAACAAAGATGTACTGGCTTCTATAGCACGAGCACAGTATACGGGCTCTGAACTTATATGCATGATTAGCTGTAGTTGTGCGAAGATGTAATTTTTTAAACTTTTCTTTGAAGTAATTTAGAAATTAGGCCTATCGATTGATAAGAATATTCTATCAATTATATATCTCTATTTATGTATATGTATTTTCTGAAATGCTAAACTTCATGTAGATTTACACCAGAATTACAATATAGCACATAAAATATTACATTATACCGCATAAAATTAGCTGTCTTCTTCAATATCAGAGAGCTTTATTTCACGGTTATTTCCTGATATTACATTGATAGAAATATCTTACTTAAGTACATTATATTGTATTGTAATATTCTTAGAATTAAACTACATTGATAAGTGGAATGACTGTTTAGGTATGAATGATGTTCTTGTTGTGTTAAGCTATTTTACTAAAATAACATTTGCTACGGGCATAACTGGTTTTAGGTAAGGTCACATGACAAACAGGCCTATTATTAAGTCTGCGAGCTACGGACCAAACAAGGGCCTTATCCAAGATAATGAATATATTTAAGCATTTTCGCAAACAAAACCGGAATCGAGTAAACTGTATACTTTATTCAAAGAAGAATTTGAAGAGGTTTATTCAGTTTTTAAGAATAATAATGGATAAGTATATTCTAGTTTTGTATTTAATACTTTCTTTTCAGTTCTGTCAATTATTTTTAGGTAGTGCATTTACATCAGATGCTTAACAACACTCGTCTGCCATTTTCTAAGAGTGCTTGTTTTGCATTGACGTGTATGAATACAAAAGAAGTTGGTCACCACTTAGTGTTGAAAAGAATTGAAAGTGGAGTGATGTTGCTAAAAGCTGTTGATCTTATTCATAGTGAAGATCAAGAACTCGCCCATTTAGCGGCATTGTAAGAACATTTATTATAGATTATCTAATATATTTTGTTTCACTGCATTGAATCACTATGGCCAACCTCAAATGAAAGTGAAAAAATGGCCCAGGCCCAACTCATTGCGACACTGTTAAAAACATACAAAGCTATTTATTTAAAATCAATATTAATTTACTGAAAAATATACAATTTTATATGACATAGATTTTGATATCTGAATGTCTCATAACATCATGATGATTTGCTAACTAACATATGGGTATATCAAGTAGTTCATGCGTGCAAATGGTACATATTGCCTGGTACTCTTTCTGCCATGTCGGGCGGTTTTCCCATTTCCACGTAAAGCATTATTTTCAAGGTGTACAAAAACTGCACCAGAAAAAGATGTATTAACCTATCAAGAGTGATTTTTGTAACAGTTTTTTTCTTAAAAATGAGATTCGCTTTATTCATCTAATAAATTTGTCACAGTTGGAAATATTAGGCAAGAGAAATCCAAAATTCACTCAACCTTGCCTTTATTAAGAGTTATACTGTCATAATCATCAGTGGCGTACGCAAGCGGGAACATTGGGGAATGTTTGATTGGCTAAATCAAAAAAAATTGGACAAATATTAAAAAAGTTAAAAACTAAGGTTCTGAATTTCATATTTAGAGTCTATTTTTTCAATATTTTCAAAAATTTTCACGAAGCTTTCCACTATTTTGTGACTCACTTGATCATGTCTGAGATGCTCCCGTCAGAAAATCGTGGGTGTGGCTCTGATAATCATATTCGATCAATCGATTTCAATTACTTGCATTTTGTTTTAATTATGATATCATTTTACTTGATTATAGCATGGGATTGGTTGTTCTCAATTACATGATATATAGTGTACACATCAATATCGAAGATCTAAATCTTTAAAAGATTGTGTTAAACAAGTTCACCCCTTTGCTTTTCTACCCTTTGCCTATTGGTTCGTTAAGGAGCACAGCTTATTCTATTGCATTAAGTTGATCACTTTAGTTGAATTTTGACCAGAGTTTCGAATAAGCTTCTTTGCGAATATTTTTGAATCCACTCAATACCAATGCTAGAATTTTGCCATTTTTATGAAAAGACCAAAAATACCTATAAAATTGTTTAGGCTAACACATATTATTGATACGTGCATGATAATTTTATTATACAACTTCCTGTAATCTATCATAAATTATATCCATGTACATATAATAGACATACAAGAAAATAGTTGTGATCAGTAAAATAACAAATTTCATGCCAGCTTAATGATTCTTTACCTATGGAAGACATGGAGTATTCGTATTATGTTAATCAACTAATCATTTGCATTATATTTTAAAAGAATAGGGATAGTTTTGGGATTTTGAAAGATTACGTTTGTTATTTGTCATAATTTCTAAAAATTCATTTATGTCTTGAGAATCAGTCGACCAAGTGTTTAGATTGTTTCAATCATTTTCTTCCCACACATTTGGAAATCTTTTAATACGAAGAGCTCCAAAGTTGCTCAAGAGAATTAAATCGTTAAAATCAATTACCAAGCCTACGGATTTACTTTATGCAGACTTAGAGGCTATCATAAAGCTGTATCAACCTCCATCAGCACCCTCTAATTTACATGTTAAGGGTAAAGCTTTAAGCTTTCATTATATAATAAGTTGTATATATATATACATAGTGAGTCACAGTTCCTTAATTAGATTAGTTTTTTTTCAAAAGCGAATAAACATATCACCGACACCGACAAGCCATTTATGGTCAGAAGATGGTAAGGTAAAAAATATTACATCGTGGCGTCGTGAGGTGTAGCTACAGGATCTACTCCAACGACAAAAAGACAACTGCACAAATTAACAGATGAGCAAAACACAAAAACGTAATTTGTTGTAAGATTTGCCCAGATAAGATATTGTGGAAAGTAAATATTGGAATAATGGAAGAAATCATAAAGAAGACTAGAAATTACTAAGCACTAAGCAAGAGCTAAGCAGACTATAACTAATGTGACGTTTGAGTTTGCGAGGTTCTTCAAAGAACCAAATGCAGGAGAAAGTCTTACAGCTAGCACAGGAACTGTCGATTTTAGTCAAGTGCAGTGGGTGACAAATGAATAGGCAACGCTCAAATTCTTGATATTTTTGCCATACATTTTTACTATGATTTATATTTACAAAGAAGCTGCTGACTTCAATTATTTCAAACACAAATTCAGATATTAGAGTACGAAAGTAGAGAGTTGGAAGAACCTGATTTTGCCCTAAATTAGGTAAGTATGCATGAGGTGAACAACTGAAGATTTTGAGGAGATGAATGCAAGGTGAATGAAAGAATACAAGAAGAGAATTTGGAAGGTCGGCATTGAAAGGACAGAAAGCACAAATGCTATAAATTCGCAAGCTGTGTCAGTGCTACAATATATGTCCTCTACAAGACTATATAGATAGAATAAGAATGAACTTGAGGAGCTAGACAGGAAGATAAGTATGTCACCTAAATTGAAATGTGAATGATTTGAAAAGTGCTGAGCAAGCTGTAGAAATAGAATAGAGGCATTAGAATTGAACAAAATATTTGGAATAGCAACCTAAGGTAGAGGGCAATGCTTGGGGAATACTCGAGGAATGCAGAATACTGTGACAGAGAAAAGGCATAATTGGAGTCAGAGACAGAAATACTGATAATGGCAGCGCACAAATAAGCATTTAGGACAAACTGAGTGAAGAAACATGTGAATAGAAGAGCTGAGGTGAGTGACAAATGCATGCTAGGTAATAATGAAGTAGTGACTGTAATAAAAAATCTAATGCCAGTGTGGGAGATGGGAACACAATGACTAAAATTTTGAACATGACATAATCAGTCAGTATGGGTTAGAAGCCAAAGAAATATTATATGAACATAAGCTACAGGGAGTCATAAAAACGAGAGGGGATTTCAACATACAATGGAGTATGATTATTAAAACAAGGGGGTCAGGCATATTATTAATACATAAGATAAAAGAGTGGGAAGAGTGATAGATTCAAAGAACCAAAAACAAAAATGTAGAATGCATAGAGAAAGATATGATGAATATGTGGCCTAAAGAAGAAAGTTGACTACAATGAGTAAACAAGCATAAGAGATTTCTAGGAGAACTTAAAGTAATCAAAGTGGTGAAGGGCGATAGTAAGGAACAGTTACAGTTCTAATTCTAAGAAGGTCTGAGACTGCCTGCAAACCTGTAAGTCGCCTGAGCTGAAAGACCCACCAACGTCAAACCGCGAGAAGGTATAAAATTATAATTTATTTTTAAATTCTCAAGTAATATACGTGTATTAAGTTTACAAGCTTATTAACAAATTAGTTGTACTAATTTTTTCAATCAGATATTCGTATATATAAACTTATTCTGAGAAGTTATTCAACATTTCAACTTTTTCTTGAATACGTTATTCTTTTCATTTCTTCTATTGTGATGCAATCTGTTCCGTAATGATAATTTAAGAATCGTTTTTAAAAATGTTCTAATAATTATTTTTGTCTTTTCAGCGCTAATCGCTCTGTAATTGAAGTTAATGCAAATATTCTACTTTTCCTTTCTGAAAAAATAATATACATCTAGTCACAATGCAGCAAATATGGCTCTATAAACATTAATGATGATACAAACTGTAATTTAGACATTATTGAGTTTTGACCATGATGACTAATCACATAGTCCTATATTGAAATCCCTCTTCCAATTTCATTAATTTGTAAGTAAACAAGTACTGCGGTAACCTAGAAACTGCTTACTAGAAATTTACTAGTAACTCACCTGTAAATTACAAGTAGCCGCGAAAACCTGCTAAAAATTCTGACTTCCTGCAAATCCCATAATTCTTGGGAGATTTGTCATTCCAGTACGTGCCCAGTTAATAGTTCCTTGTTTGAATGAGTGCATTAATACATGCAAAAGCGAAGACGCAATATAATGTTGTTTGACATGCGACCTCATTAGTCATTTGAAAAGAGGTGTTACTGCTAACCCCTGGTAACTTGCCACAGTATTTTCAAATTAGTTACTAGTAACGTGATTAGTAATTTATTAGTAAGTAGTAACCTGCCAACCCTATTTATAAGGTGAATAAAAAAACGGTAGAGTTATTAATCGAAAATTGCAAGCTTTCACTTAAATGGAATATACTTTTCAATTTGTGCATTCATGCTGTAGGTACTCGGGAAAATGTAGGACTAATCGAAAACTGCATTCATAAATGTATATTATTTACGTGAAGCTTAATTAGTCATTTAGTCATTCTAATGATTTAGTTTTGTCGCCTTTTGAAATTACAGCTTCTTGGGATCCAGTGCAGTTCAAAACATTATTGCCGTTAGAATATAAGCTAATAAATGGTAAGTTTTTGTTAGTTGATACTTTGTTAGAACTACCTTATTCATAGTTGATGATTCGCAATCATTTTACGAAGGAACTAAAGCCAGTATTCATTTACAAGACCTTCATCCTTTCTACTCATATTCATTTGGAGTAAAAGCAACCACGCAGTGTGATGAAGGTCCAGTTAGTAATATAGTTCACATACAGATGCCAGAATCAAGTAAGTATGCAGCAGTTGTAGTTAACCTGTAATATTGGAAAATTATTCATTCAGTTTATTGTGCACATTTGTGTAGATCTTACACACTCTTTATTTATGCTGGCATAAAGCTAGCATTTTCAACAATGTCAGAAATTTGATTATAAATGTAGGATATGTAATAATAGATATTAAAAGGAATACTATGGATTCAATGGTGACATGAAATCTTTCGGACGCTCGGAAAAATGTTTCTCCTCTCCATTTCTATTAGAATTACTTAAAGTACAAGCCGCTTTGTTTACATTTTTGAACAAATTATTTCTGTCTTTGAACAAATTACATAAAAATATTAATTTTTTTCAATGAAAATTCCGATTTTTGCAAAACCATTCAAATTCCTATCATAACCAATGCTTAGATAATGAGTAAGTCTAATGCCCATGAAATCAACAACTGCCCTAAAAGATTTTGCTTTTTTGTAAATTAACGTGAAGCCTGTTCAAGCGCGTCAGATTACGAATTAAAGTCGAAAAAGAAAGAGTAGACAATTCTCTTCTTGTGTTTTCAAATTTTAATCGTTAGTTCGTGAGTTAAAAGCATTTTCAAATGTTTGAAGAAACCATCACAGAAGTTAAAAAATTCCTAGTAGAATTTGAGTTATAATTTGAATGAGTCCTAGATGCAACATCTTCAATCTAGCGTAAATCCTCGTGTATAAGCCGCACCCCAAACTTTAAAGGTTGTTTTTTGAGTTACAGGAATAAAGCGTGTATAAACCGCACCTGCCAATTCACATGAAATTTATCCTTGCCCACATTCGTCTTTCTATTAATTTAGCAATCTATCTTAATTTAACCTAGTCACGAGTGTTGGATATTGTAGCTTTTGTTTATAAGCGTGCTCCAATTTTTAAGCAAAATTCTAGGTTCACAGATGCTGCTTATACATGAGGATTTGCGGTATTTTACATTCAATTCATAAAAGAAAGGAAAAAATGTGTTTCTAATTGCAGTATTTTCTAGCATAATTTTATATTTTTCTTCATTGTTCTATTCTACATATATTTAATAACTACTTCTTAGCTTAATATAATTAGCTGAAGGCTTTCCTAGATAACATTAACTTTGTTCTCATTTGGTAAGTATTGATGATATGATGTCTCTCTTTACACATAAATCGAGATTGTGTTCATGTGTGAATTTCACTGATTTATAAATAATATTTTTACAACTAAAATATTCGAAATGTAATTTATGCAAGAGAAAGCAGGGTAAACTGTAACTGCTTCAACAAGGTTGTACTGTTTTAAAAAAGGAGGAAGAACATGTTTAAAATACCTCGAAAAAATATTAAGGTAAATAGGTTAAACAACATTCGGAAATTTGAATGCGCTTATATATATATAAGCTACCCTTGAAAAACTTCAAGCTACCCTAAAATAAAATTTATACCTAGTTATACTGCATATGCAATAGTTTTTAATTTTGCAAAGCGCATAAGTTTCTCAGGACCGGGAGTTTATTCATTCAATAAACATGTAAAGCTCAACAATTGCTTCGAAACTTGAAAAATGTCTACTGTTTGAGTTTTTACAAAAATTTTAATTGTTTGATTCTACTACGAAATTTATAATATTGAAAAATGTATAATACCAGGAAATAGTTTTTATATATACATGTATATATACATTTCATAAATTTTAATATGCCGTTCTAGAAAGATCCAAAAAATTTCAAATCTCACTGTTTTGTTTTTAAGAGAATTTTGGAAAAAAGACATAGAAAACATAAAAAACATGCTGCTTTCGAAAAAACATGTTTTTTTGCTTAATTCAGAAAAAATCATTTTAAACAACAACACTGTGCTACAATGTTAATAATTTATTTCTCCTCATTTCAATTAGTTTTAGAATCACTAGATTTACGTTTATGTCACAATTTTTCTCAATAAATCTATAATTTCTTTATGTGAAAAGTCAATTTTAGAACCAACAGTGCCCTTAGAATTAAGGTTGATTGGAATAGAATTTGAACAAGTGCATTTGAATTGGGCTCCTCCGGCATACCCAAATGGAGTCTTACTTGGTTATTCGATAATGCAAAATGGTATACACCTAATGTAATAATTCAACTTGACTTCCTATAATTTAGAACAAGTCATCGAAAAAACTTTGGATCAATCATGTATAGTTATCGGATTGCAGCATGGAACGTTGTACACCCTTCAAGTAAGTATTAGTGCTTAGCAACCTTTCGAATGTTCTACCAGATGTTTGTAGTCAATTTACTGATTCTAGTGGCTTAAAGAACAATTTAAGATACATTCTATGCAATAGGAGTATAAGTTAAACACTAAAATGGTTTTACTATAATTTTCGTGATAATTTGTCTTAGAGTTATTTTAAAATGAATATTATAGTTGTTAATATATAATTCTGTTTGTCAAATTGCCTCATAGCGAAAATGTTTGTATCTAAGTTCTAGCATTCACCAGAGCCTTGCAAGAACTAAAATTTGACTGCCAACTTTGATTATTTTTGGCGCCCTTGCAAGTTTTGCATTCAGAAACTTGTATTGTAAGTCTTGTAAACTTTTGTCAGTTGTAATATTTTCTAAAATATTAATATTCTACTATATAGAACAATAAGAATTCCTATATTCAATTGAGTTAGATGTGTATCTTAGGTATGCGCATATACATCAGTGGGAAATGGACCGAGTGCCGAAATAGAGTTCGAAACGCCATTAAAAAGTATTATTTAATTATTTAATAAATTCATTTTATAAATATTTTTTAAGATTATTGCCACTTCAGGACATATTTTAAATGTAAAGGTAGGTCGTATGCACCAGTGTTCTATTACCCAAATTTAAGGGTTAAATGGAACTCTTTCCTAGAACACTTACCACTTTTACTCGTATTTTACCTAAAGCGTTTAGTTTCAAAAAAAAGAAAATAGAGTATATATATTGCGATGTCTTTGCTAGGTCTTCTAAAATGTGAGCCTTAATCCCATATCTTCATATTAGAGGTCGATGGTTTTGAAATTTTAACTTCGGTTTGGTTTGGATCGGTTTTGGGGCAAAAACCGTGGTTTCGGTTCGGTTCGGTTTCGGTTTTGTTCTGTAATGAAAACATGTAATTTCGAAGCTATATTTTCTTATGGTTTTCAAGATTAATTTCAAGTTTTTCTTAGTCTTAATGAGAGAAGAAGCATTGACACCAGAAAGACTGCTTCTCTCCATAAAGCAGGATGGTGCACCTAAAGTTTGCAAAATTATAGCAGAAACCAAGGTTAAACCGTTGTCTAAGAAATGCGAAATTATCAGTCATTAAAAACCGTTTGAAACCGTGCTAGTGAAAATGAGTCGGTTTGGTTTCGGTCTGTGTGAAAACCGCGGTTTCGGTTCGGTTTACCGTCGACCTCTATTAAGCAAACGACATTTATATGGTTGCATATTATTAATCCAGAATTTCAGAACTCCAAATTTACGTCATTTGTGTATTAAATAAACAAATTCCCACATTACGAAAAGTTTTTTCCACGGACCAGCTGCAGTTGCGGTGATGGAGGTTCACGCACTCAAATTCAATTTTTTTCAAGAATTTAAATTGTAATCTAATTTTTTTCCAGCAATATTTACTTTAATATGATTCACATTTTATAACATAACTGATTTGTTTTTTCTAATCAAAGTTGATGGCTGATTGATATGAAAACAAATTTTAAAAATAAGGCTTGCACACATCATAACCCAGCAAATGAGTTTTCGTTTTATTTTTGTAACAATTCTAAAGATCTATTAGAGAATTTATGATTTTGAGATGTTTTAGACATGATGACTTCTATTTGTAGGCGTGGAAGCACTGTAGACATTTGTAGAGCATGATAAGACAATTCTTCTGTGATTGAGAAGAGCATCTTTGCTTCTGGCAACATATGGACAGAATTTCACAGCGATAATGTCTATCTGCTCAACTGGTAAAATTTTATTTCAGCGTAAATGATTTACTGCATTCATAATTGAAATTTGGCTTTCCTAAAATAATAAAAAATTTAAGCAAATTCACAATTCATAATAGTCTTAGTATTAAACAACAAAGGCGGATATTGGTTGAGGAAAAAATTAAGAGGAAAAGTGCTTAGTGTGAGTTGCGCACAAAATTTTCAAGAGATAAAGTTAAGAAAATGAACTGAGCGAATAAGTCAATATTTAACAATTAAATGCTTCTCAGACCCTCTACACTGACACAATCAAGTCTTGCTGACAAAGTGCTCCTTCAATTTGGGAAAATATCCCCTCAATGTCAAATGAAAACAGTGGCTGTTCGTAAAGAACGCAAGCTCCAGAAAATTTCATTTTCTCCAGTCCATGTTTTAACAGAACAAGTTGATGATCTCTACCTGCATTTCACCCGTGCAGTTTTTAAATTAAGGAATCGTAGTCTTGATTAAGCTGAATGCTTTACCGAAGAAAAATGGGTGTACATGCCGAGATATTACTCAAGCATTAAATCCCAGATGAGCAAATTGAGGTTTTGTAATCCATTAACCACGTAATTAAAAAATCTCTGTAATGGATGGAGCTTTGCTCTATATTGGGCAGTATTCATAGCCAGTACAACGCTAGTTGCGTTTCATAAAGCCGTCGTCACGAACCGAGGCTAAGTCTAATTATATACGATTTTTGACAATATATTGTATCCTTGCATAATTTTATGCAATATAATGTGCTATTTATCTATTGAGTTTAAAAGTATGCAATTTATGGTGATATACACAGCGATTTCAGTGTTTTTTAAAGAATTTTATTCATTTCTCTTGGGATAAAATAAATTTCATTGCTTATCCCACGGAATTTCTTATAACAAAATTTATCATTTTTATTATTCGTATTTTATATTTACTTTGTAGTTATTAATGACGCTATTCCTTTTAAAAATCAGTTTTATACTGCAAAAAATCTTATTTTAAATCTATTTTAACCAGTTATAGACGATAAAAGGTTAATTCAGCTCAAATATTAAAGTTGAGGCTTTGTAATATCGAATCATTCATTGAATGCAATAAATTAAAATATTTCAAGTCTTGCCAGGTAAAGCTCAATAGTTACAATTTCCAATCAAGTTACCCTGAAATCTGATTGGCGAATACACTACATGTGTATATATATTGGCCAGGGTAGCACTATTTTTTCTACGAATTAGAGAAATCATGTCACTTTCGCCTGAACTAAAATTACATAATGTGGATAAAAGAACAAACTTTTCCAGCTGTTCATCCACAAAAGAATGCCGACTTATAATTGATGCTAAGCCAAGCGATGAAAGCGATAGTCCCACTTCAGATTTAGGGTCAATCACATTCGAGAACTCGTCTGATGACCTTGAGCTAGAAGAGCTTTTAATCATGGCCAACTATTCGGAAGGTGAAATAAGGTTAACTGCTGAAATTGTACACTTAGCAAAAGGTATACATATTTGTTTTAGTGATTTTTTGTGTTATACAATACTAAAGGACATAATGAATTGCTAATCTTTTAAGTTTTCAATTTTAATGTATTTTCTTAGAACAAAATTATTTGTGTGGTCAATGTGGGAAAAAATTTAAACACAAAGGAAATTTTTTTGACAAATAAGTTCACAACTAATAGACCGCATCACAGTAACAGATATAATTATTCCAGCAAACTTAAGGACGCCTTCTTCAACCACAAATGCACTCAGTGCTATCAGACCCTTCAAATGCGTTCAGTGCTCACAAGAACGTAAGCATCAAGACTAAGTTTTTTAAGTATATGTATCTTTTTACATAAATATAACGAGAAACATCTTTGCTGCGTTCGGATTTTGATATTAAAAAACATCAAAATTGGAAAAAATTCAAGGTTATCACAACATCGCCAATATCAAATATGATAACTTCGTTGAAATAGAAAGTGTATTATCCAAATTTGAATTGATTTGACTTATGCGCTTTATCCTAAGTTGATCATTAATCGTTTTAATTCATACATTAATTTGTATATGAATGTAGTATTTAAAATCTCAACAGTTTATCAGATGCAAACTGTTCTTAAAATTGAATTTGCGAATTGAATTTATGAAGACATGTGATAGAACAACGATGGTGTAGTGTAAATGAATTGATTTGTTCTTACATGATGTATGTTCTGAAAAACTATGGACATTATCGATATGGAGGAAAACCGGAATCCAACGATGTTATTCTTCAAGAAAATATGCTATTTTTCTGGAAAAGTTAGATCAGACCTACACTTTCTGCGATTTATTTCGCTGGTTTTTTGTAAAATATCTGGGTATGCATTCCGGGATCATGAAATTGTTCATAAAATCTATTCCATTATGTATACTAAGTAGAAACCAAAATAGTGTGGATCCATTAAATGGAATTACACACTGAGAAAAATAGTACTGTGTTCAAGAAGTTCTGATTTTTATATTGATCGAAGAAATCACATAAATGCAGAGACTGGATGAATGTCAAACATAATTTTGGTGATCACGTTTTAAGTATGCTCATAACAATTTGAATTTAAACTAAGTTTTATAAATTTAGATGTAAAGTACAGTTCAGAGTTCAGAAAAAACTTCCATGAGTAGTTTCCATACTAATTTGTAGTGCTCTGTTTAATTCACAAAAATTGGGATCACTAATAACTCCTTAAGCCAAAATTCTTGAGCTACACAGGTTCACTTATTTCACATTTATTTGGTCTTACCTCACGTTGGGATAAGAACTCATTCAAGTTAGTGACATTAGAAGAATTCCATAAATTATGCAAACTATTTACACTTTATAATCTACGACATAAATCTTGAGGCCAGGAGAGAATTTCATAACATTACTTGATAGAACTAAACAATACGCATCCTAATGTCAGTATGTTATCTAATGACCCATTTCCAGGAACGAAGTAATTTGATCTATAAAAGCAAGAACCCGCATGATTGGTTAAAATTAGAAAAATGCTTTACTATTTGGAGACTGGAGGAAACACATTGTATTTTCAAAACTGGAATATGTTTAGTCAGGCTGGGAAGAAAATGTACCTTCAGGAAATCAAAATGTTAATGCCACAAAGTGTTAATAAAAGAGCCTGATTACGCCAAAATATTGTAGAGAGATAGAACAGAGACCAAAAATTGAAGAGAACTGAGTGCCCCATAATCACAAGAAGTTGAGAAATTGTTCGATCAACTAAGAAGAATAAAAAATATCATCAAAAAGCTAAGACAACTCTGCAGAAGTTAAAAGTTGAAACTCAAACAAAGCCTTGCATCTAAGAAGATAGTGTTCAAGAACATAAAAGACGTGAAGAGAGAAGCTTGCAGCAGACTTATAGATATAATAATTACATCATTGGGAAACAGTGAGACTGGAAAATTTTCCCATAAACCGTTTTATAGCTGGGTGAATTTGTTTCAGAGTTTCCTAAATCATTTAGGAATTTTCATCAAAACATAAATCTTTTCTGTTTTGTGTCACTTCTGTAAACAAGCGCACAGAATTGTGTTGGCACTATATAAATACCTTTAGGCATCACTGAGAAGTCAAACTCTGCGCAATTTTACGTCAGTGGTTTAGTTGGTCATGTACTATATCAAGTGCTGCGAATTCCAACGGGGACAATTTAAGAAAGACAGCATAGAAATTAATGTTAATCATTCAAATTTGAAAACATGCTTAATATTTCATGCGCAGATTCTTCATGTAGTATGCGATTTGGTTTTAGTAATACGAAACAAAAGCAGAGTAGACAAATCATAGATTAATATCATCTCAAAATTCGGCAAACCGGGCCAAAGCTGCTGTCAATCAATAATGATGTCACGAACATTGAATGAAGACTCTTATTTATGATGTCTCACAAATTANATAATTCTGTAATTTATTGCAATACTTTTAGTTGGTGCTGCATACTACAGAAGGCAAAAGTTACTCAGAAAAAATAACTAAGAAGACCCCTAAGCATGGATGTGCGTGTAGTATTTTACATAAATTTAACTACAATTCAATTGCTTGATATCCAATTAGATACGGACAAAATTTTTCAAATTGTTTGGTTCTGATATTTACCTGGCAATCATTTCCCATCTATTTTCTCGTTGAAAATCGATTACAATTGAACATTAACACATGTGGATTTCTATAATTTCCATTGGAAACAAACTTAGTGACATCAGCATCTAGATTATTGTGTAAAAGTCGAAATTTCGTCAAACAAGAAGTTTTAGTAAATAGTTTAACTGACGTTAATGTGATAAACTTACTCAACATCTTTGCTTTAAAAAAGGCATCAATTTTTGTATATATTTTGGATTGATCAAATTTAGGCTTTTGTATATTATAACTAAGTTCTATGTAAGTTAAACTTCTATATTAGTGCGATCTCCAATTTATCAAAGAATTTATAGTTTTAGCTTGATCATTATACTCATTTGTTTTGTGCGGGTTAATGATCTTGTTGATACATGAATATCTTACAAGATAGATTTCCTTACTAATACATGTATATGGATGCATAAGTGTTTTATAAAAAGATTGATATAATAATAAATAGAGTAGAACAATGAATACAGGACGCTACAATAATAATCTTATCATTTCATGACAAGCGTATGCAATCCAATATTTAAGGAATGACCCTGTGACATCTAAATGCATTTTCGTAGTATCTGAAAAAATAGCAAACTTTTAATGATTTTATTTAAATATGAAATTATTATCAAACGTAAGTGGAATAAATATCTAACAATTTTGTTGATAAATTGGTTTAGATGAGTATGTTCAAAGTACCGCGCCTTATTATTTTGCGAAAAACATTGAAAGTCATAGCACACGAAGGTCAAGCAAACCGAAGGAATCTACAATTATCCGCAATCAAAAAATTCCTAAAATCTATGCAAGTGAGTACATTTTTAGTGACCGTTTTAAATTTTAAGTAATTTACAGGATTCTTTTCCAATTGTGTTTAGCTCATACAATTGATGATCGAGGAAGAAAACCTAAAAGAACTGGGAAAGTAGATTTTGTTGAATCAAACCGAGACAAATTCAGGAAACGAAAAACTTGCAGAGAGCAAAGTAATGGTTCGATTTCTTCTTCAGAAACTTCCATAGACGACAGTGAGAGCAAAGAAGATTTAATTGAATTAAAAAATGACGCGGACTATAATGATTTGAATGACACAGGCTCGGTAGACAACCTTAAATATGATTTGAATGAATGCCTAAGAATTGAAGATGATGATGTTAATGATAAAAGCCCTGAATATAACAAAGATGCCACAAGCATGGATACTGTCCTACCCGATCATGAAAATATTGCGAAATCTTACGAAGATGATAATATGAGTTTTACAAATATTTATCATAGCAAACCAATGAAAGAGTTCAAGGAAAGACCGAAATCTTCAATTTTAAGCACCAATCTTACAAAAATGGATTGTCCTGAATATATTGAAGATTTTCCACATGTATTCTCTGAGATTTCTGAACGAAATTCTATACAAGAAAATCCTATTCCCTCTGCAGTCAATCATATTGATAGTTTTCAAAATATTTGTGATTACAAAGTTGGATTTAAGTTTTCACGACATCGAAGGCGCGCAAGTTATAGCGCAACATTAAGAAATAAGCATCCTTCTAGTAGATCAAAGGTGTCGATATTTAACTCTCGATATCCTATCGCTAAGAAACAACAGCATGTGCAAGACATGTCGCAGTATATCCCTAACAAGGAATTTCAAGATGATCTCGAAAGCGTACCCTCAAAAACTTTATTGCCTCACCTTTATATACATGATGATTCATTCGATTTATTTCATTGGTCACATCAACGTAAAGTTTCTATTACTGATTTAGCGACTTCCAATGAGTAAGTATTACATTTGTTTACTATTTCGTTAGTTTTAATATTGTTTAATGCTTGTCAAAGTGCTTGAGGCTCTTCAAAAAAATTCTTAAGCTATGTGATAACTAACTCAATGTTAGAGCGGTGTCTCAAATTTATAATTACTATTTAAAAAACAATTGTTGNGATGATCGAGGAAGAAAACCTAAAAGAACTGGGAAAGTAGATTTTGTTGAATCAAACCGAGACAAATTCAGGAAACGAAAAACTTGCAGAGAGCAAAGTAATGGTTCGATTTCTTCTTCAGAAACTTCCATAGACGACAGTGAGAGCAAAGAAAATTTAATTGAATTAAAAAATGACGCGGACTATAATGAGTTGAATGACACAGGCTCGGTAGACAACCTTAAATATGATTTGAATGAATGCCTAAGAATTGAAGATGATGATGTTAATGATAAAAGCCCTGAATATAACAAAGATGCCACAAGCATGGATACTGTCCTACCCGATCATGAAAATATTGCGAAATCTTACGAAGATGATAATATGAGTTTTACAAATATTTATCATAGCAAACCAATGAAAGAGTTCAAGGAAAGACCGAAATCTTCAATTTTAAGCACCAATCTTACAAAAATGGATTGTCCTGAATATATTGAAGATTTTCCACATGTATTCTCTGAGATTTCTGAACGAAATTCTATACAAGAAAATCCTATTCCCTCTGCAGTCAATCATATTGATAGTTTTCAAAATATTTGTGATTACAAAGTTGGATTTAAGTTTTCTCGACATCGAAGGCGCGCAAGTTATAGCGCAACATTAAGAAATAAGCATCCTTCTAGTAGATCAAAGGTGTCGATATTTAACTCTCGATATCCTATCGCTAAGAAACAACAGCATGTGCAAGACATGTCGCAGTATATCCCTAACAAGGAATTTCAAGATGATCTCGAAAGCGTACCCTCAAAAACTTTATTGCCTCACCTTTATATACATGATGATTCATTCGATTTATTTCATTGGTCACATCAACGTAAAGTTTCTATTACTGATTTAGCGACTTCCAATGAGTAAGTATTACATTTGTTTACTATTTCGTTAGTTTTAATATTGTTTAATGCTTGTCAAAGTGCTTGAGGCTCTTCAAAAAAATTCTTAAGCTATGTGATAACTAACTCAATGTTAGAGCGGTGTCTCAAATTTATAATTACTATTTAAAAAACAATTGTTGTAGCAATATTTTTGTGACGCTAGATGGCCTAGCAATTTCAATATACATATTATGTATATTCTTTAGGGATATAACTTGTTTATTTTTTTCGAAATTGAAATTTCCTGTAATACAGGTCAATGAGGTTTTGGCTAAAATTTATCAAAGTGTGTTTTTTCATTGTTATTACAAAAAAAGTTCACCCCATCCATATATTTCTAAAATTGTCCTCACAGCAACTAGCACGTTTAACTCACAGAAACAATTTCCTTTTCTAATTTTTTTGGTCTATGAATTTTTTTTAATATGTTTTCTCTTTCTATAGAGAGCTTTAATGTCCTTGCTACTTCTTTAAATTATGTGGAGTATATTATTTTATAGATCACATTTGAACTTTTATGTCTATTTATTAAAATAAGCACTTTTTGTTAAGCTATTTGCTCCATATATTTTAATGTTACGACCAATTGTTATGTGTTTTTGTAGCGCCTAGATAGTTCTACAAGAATCATAAATTTTTCTAAAATGATTTGATCAATTTCTTTTATAAAAACTGAAGATTAATAGAATGCCGTTTCTCATTTTGTAGAGCCTTAAAAACCAAAAAACGTACGCAAGTTTTTCTGACGGGGGTTGCGGGGGACATCTTAGTCATAATTAAGTAAGTCACAAAACTGGGGCGCGGCCCAGGGAAAATTTTTGGAAATATGAAATAAATAGGGCCCAATCTAAATCAATTTTGAAAACCTGACGGGGGACATTACACCATAAAACGAAACGAATCCAGTCACCAACTTTGTTTTATTCTCAAAGTTGTCAACTCGCAAAGCAGCAAATGTATGCCATCAACTGTCAAAATCTGGAATAGACAATGACACACCTACGCAATGAAGCATCTATAAGTCCATTATAAAGAAGTAACAAACCTCAAAAATGAAATGAAGGAAACATTGAGCATTGAACATTGGTTGCTACATTTTGATGGCAAGCAAATTTACAATCGAGAATATGAAGTATTTCTGTTAAAAATGAACAAAGAGATATGAAGCTGGAGGCTAATACTGTTTTTCAAAGAATAACAGGCGTTCTTGGCGAATATAGGCTGCGGAATACGATAAATATTATTGTTGCTGACACAACTAATGTAAACACTGGAAAACGAAATTGCATAGTCACACAATTACAAAATTTATTTGGTATTAAGCAATTAGACATACCGCAATTAATTGGCTCCAGCACCATATTGTTAATCGGGCACTTCGTTTGGTGATGGATGACAAACTTGGCGGTAATATTACATCACCCAATATATAATATAAATTTGTGTCTGAGATTTTTAAGAACTGTGAACAACTTATGACCAATTTTCATAATGGTCATGAAGATATCGTAGAAATATCAGTATGATGATATTAAATATTTCTTTCATTTAACAAGACTTTTCCGATTTTTCAAAACAAGCCAGAGTTTTCCTAAAGTCCAATTCCAGAGATTACCAAATTTAAGTAATGCAAGATGGAATTCGTGAGCTATCTTAGCTATCTTGGTGTATATTCTTTTACCAGAAAGAAGAAATTTGCTATATGAAATTTGCTGCTTCATTTCAAATGCGGGGACTGATCTTTGATTTACTGACCAACTATTATGTAGTAGCTTGCAGAATCAGGAAAAAGTGTTGACTTCTGTGAAAAAAAATTTGGAATCCAGAACCTTCAAGACTAGAAATTCCAAGAACTAATCAGTGTTCCGAATGTGTGATAATGTGCCTTCAAGATGTCTTTTACTTTTGCAGAAAAAAGGAGAATGGTCTGTTAAAG
>CABFPE010000677.1:283672-308856 GCA_900660155.1 Hofstenia miamia | reverse complement strand
GAGATACTTGGAGGAGTTGGGAGTACCAAAGTGGGGAGGAGCAGTAGCACAGAAGGCAGCATTGTTAGGAACAGCTAGAGTCCTGAGGAAAGCTCTCAGACTCCCTGGGAACTGGTGAGTTCCCCGAGCTGAGAGGGATACCAGCATGAAGCTGTGAGATGCAAGGATAATAATAATAATAATAATAATAGATTTAAATAAAATTAATGGTGTATACAAAGGTAAAATAACATATTTACAAACAAAAAAAGGGAAATTGAAAAACAGTGAAAATTAGATGCGAAGAGGAGCAAATGCAGAAAGGAAATATTTATGAGAAGGAAAGGAATTTATTGAGAAAATCAGGTCAAAGAATTTGAAATACAGCGAGATATTCAAAAGCCTAGCTTTTAAAAGTTTTAAGGTTTTGACCTATATGAACATTAAATAAGTTAAAATTTGTGGTTTTACCTTGGATTTGCTTTTAGCAATGTACATCCCCGAGGGCCTTAAAACAAAATAGCCTTTGCGCCATTTCCGACCTTCAACTTTAAAGTAAAGAACGCCTTCTAACTCGGGCACTGCTCCAGGACGACTGAAAAAACTTTCAATTAACTGTTCTTTTGCATATTGGGCGTTATCGCGATCGGTTTTCGATGCGCTCATTTCCAATAGATAACGCTAAATTACTGAATGTTAACAAACAAGTTTTTCATGATAAACTATCTAAAATATTTCAATCGATATATTAAAACATTTCAAGTCACCATTTCAATTTTTACATTAGAATATAAAATCAAGTTTTGACTCAGTTGGATTCAAGCACCTTTCAAATAAAGTCAAAATTTCCAGTGAACGCAATTGAAGAAATCAGTGAAAATATTTTTAGCAAATATCCAAAAAATTGTCTGAATAAATCAGGATTTATGAAAATGCGCATATTAATCAATTTTCTCAAAAAATCAGAAAAAATTTCAGTACACAGTGCTTGAGGCAACAATCTAGAAAAAATTGTGAGAACAATGTTAAGTAAAACTTGCATAATTTAGACTAATAACACTCCCCACTTGCAATTTAAGTAATATTAATTAAAGAGTACTTTCATGATTGAACAAATGGTACAATGTAAATTTTTAAATAATTTCCAATACCTAAATCAATAAAATATGTTCTCTTATCTTAATTTTCATAATTTGATTAAATTCCCGGTTTTCTGTCGTTGTTTTTCTTGTTTATGACGACATAACAAACTAAACAACCAGTCAATTTTGATCAGCTCATTGCATAATATTGTAAATAAAGCACGTTCAGAATTTAGAGAATATATCGTTCGGAAAGAAACGTAATCATCAGCTGTAATGGATAAGTTTTGTGAAACGTTCCTGTTGAATCAATTAAACAAATTCAGCTTCCTGATAGACAACACGTGGATAATTCAAAATAATCTCAAATATGGCCTTCAATATTAACACGGCCAGACAAATTGCATTAACATGAAAATTGAAAGGATCAATATACATTAACTTAAAATTTGAAATAACATCACAATCCTGGGCAAGTACAAGGGAGTTGAGGGGTTATGCTCCATATTCAAAGCAAATAGATGATAAACCCACTCAAGGAAATGAACAAACTCATGGATTTTTATATAAGTATGGAAGATCAAATGAATGCATGGAAGATTTTCAACAGAATATCTCAAATATTTAACTTCAATTATAGTACATCTTTTAATACTTTGTGTAATATTTTCTTAACAATTATTGTAAAGCATTTTCTAATTATTGTACTTCAGCTAGAAAAAAATTAAAGTTTTCCAAGTAACGTTTTTTAATAATCATTAAACTTTTTATCTAGTATTTTCCAGCCCTAGATAATTTTGCAAAATATTAGGCTGCAAGGCCTGTATTTAAGTACGCCTTGATATATATATATATTGACGTTTATTATGTGAAAGAACACATTTGTGTCTGTAATAATCTGCTGACGAAACTAGCATTTTACTATTGAATAGAATTGACCCTTTTCCTCAAAAGTGGAACCAACTGGCTGGCTTAAATAACGCAAGGGCCAGCTTACATTTTGAAAATGACTGAAGTTATCATTCAGAATTAAAATTCAAAGAATACATTATAAATTGAATGAAATTGGATATAGTTTATGGAAACGTGACCAATAAACGAATTTAATGTGCAACAAAAGGTAACACCATGTTTTCATTCCACATTATATGAAACACATTAGTACTTGTAAATCGGTCTAAGCTGATTAAAATATGCCCAGTCGAGAAAAATGACAGACTTTCAAACTTTAATTCTCAGCAGCTAGTGTCGATTTACTGATCCTAGTCAACTTAGCAATGAGTCGAATCGCCAGCCATAAGCCATTTGTAGATCAAATGGTTTATAAAACCAGGTCATTCGCCATGTCTGAGAATAGTAACTTTAAGAAATTGACTTAACTTAAGATTGTCAAAGCAAACAATCCTTGCTATGTAAATAAATAATATATGCGATTGCTTAAGTCTAAATATATCGTAATGCCGTAATTGGTCGAAACGATTAATCAATACCTACTATATTAATAATATTTTGATTATACAGATAAATCATTGAGAATCAATGTGATGAATGAGGACACTTGCATCTTGCTAAACGATAGCTGTCACGCCCTTGATTGTAACAACACAATGCCACTTTTGTAGAATTACTCAAAAGAAATACTATCTTTTTCTGTTTCCCTGAAAGTAACTGGTTCTCTTTGTATTTATTACAGTACAACACGCGCAACCTCTACGGTGCTACTTTGGTATGAGATCTCATGCCAGGGTGATCTCATATAGATTTAAGAAAATAGCGCATTTCAAAGGTTTCAAAATGGCTTCAGAATATAAAAATGCCACAATATATAAGCATAGTTTTGGTTAAGATTAGAGTCAGCTGTAGAATTCAGGTTGGCTACTTTTATTATAACAAAGGGACAATTTCGCTTTTCATTAGAAATATAGGCTATGAATAAATCTTACCTGTGGATTAAAGAATAGATCGTATTTTCTGGAGCGTTCCACGAACTTAAGAATGTTCTCCGTGTTGCGAGGCCAAGAAAGAAGAAGGGGGATTACCTTCTCGTGATCTTCCAGGAAACGTTCTAAAGAATTGTTTTAAGTGAAAAACATACATCGCATTGATATAAGGAATGCTTGCTATGCGTGTCATAAATATTTTAGATACTGAATATATTAAGAATTCTTAAGTCTTTGATCATATTATTTAATCAAAAAATAAACATGTCAAAAGCAGCAGTCCAACATGCCAATCATAACAATCCAAAAACTTGAATAAAATCACATAACTAAGCTCAAACATTTTAGAGAAATATTTTTTAAGTTTATTTATTAAATAAATACAAATAAAAAACTGAAAATTAGCTTTATTAACATTGAATATTATCTCAACATTAAAAAACAATGCAAATGCATGGATATTTAAGGTAACGTTTAAGTACCTTATATATCAGTACTTTTCAAAATTACATTTAAAACAAATGTAACCAGTTGCAATTAAAGATAAAATTAAAGTAAATTCAGAGTGATATATATATATAAGAAAAAAACATTAAGTGTAAGTGTAAAAAAAGATACACTGCATATAAAAAGAAAAGCTTACATGTAACCATAATGAGAAGAGTTCCTAATCCCTATATAACTATAATCAGAGTCTTATATGGAAGAATAAATGCCAATTAAGTTCCTACTTTCACATTTTATCAAAATCCGTTCTTAATCAAGAGGTTAAAGAAAGGAATTGTACATGAAAACACAAACATTCGAATTTTTTTATCATAGTCTCTAAATAAATAAAATTCGAACCCAGTCCAAGAGAAGGAACATATTCACACAGCACCCAATTGGGACCTGGCTTCAGATGGTTCTTGTCCAAAAGAATGTAGCACACTTCTCTAGCTGTCATAAATTCATCAATTTGAATCGTTTTGCAACAGCCATCTTCCGTAAATGTTTTTACTATTCTCTAAATAAAATAATGAGTACAACGCAAAGAGTTGCCAAGTTTCACGCACACGGTGACATTAAAGATGTGGAATGATCGCTGAAAGTCAGGTAAAATGAGCAATTTTTTATTTACCATTTAAAATAGGTGATGGTAGACCCATTATAACTTGCAGACAAAAATTGTTTCTACTTAAAATCCTATTGAATAAAAGTTTCGAAATTTAAGAACATTTATTCATACAAATTTCATACTTTGTTTTCTGATTCGAAACGTCAGACAATAAATTCAAACGATTGCCTAAATGAAATTAAAATGGCCTGTGGTAGTATTCGCCTGAATTGGAAGCGTACTGCGAATCACCTGAAATAATCGAGAAAAAGCCTTTTTAAAAATAGCAATAATATCATGACATTTCAAATAGATCTTATTTGTATTAAACTTTAGAGGAAATACAGCAGCGAGTGTCCTCTTCCACTCATAATTGATATTCGCCTGATACACGCCAACATTTGTTTAATAAACACCACCAACGCAATCTAATTTGGAATGCTCTATTTTAATGTTACTGACAACTAAAATTAAAACGTTTACTTTTTCGCAAGCCGTCAGGATATTTTATAAACACCGACTAATACTTCTTTTTAAACAAGCCGCATAACCAATGACATGGTGGTCTAAAATTCAAGGTCACTTTAAGAAAGATTGCACAAACTTTGCGAAATCACGAAAGATTCTTAAATGCAGACATGGTGCTTCTAACATATCTCATCTAAGAAACACAAGAGTTTGTAAACAGTGTGACGGACATTTGACGGACATTTGTGAAACTGAATAGAAATTTGTTCACTAAATAAATTGTATACTAATTATAACTTCAGAAAATCCAAGTTTAATAATAAACTACATGATATTCATCGTCATTCAAAGATGATGTAATGATTTTAAAAATTCATTAAAAATAAAACTTTAATGCACTTGATTTAACTTTAGCGAAACCTTTGATACAAAATACTGCGTGCAGGCATCGCTAAGAGCGTGGCTTTTGGAGAGTGCTTATTAACATCTGGCAGTCGTACTTAAAAAAGACTGAGATATAAATTGTAAAAGGTACATACAATAAAAATGGTTTTTAGAAAACAGGCCTTTAATAAGACTGATTTTGATAAACAAATTAAACACGAGGAAGTTGCTTTCAAACAGACATGCAAATAAAGAAAGAAAATACAAACTCTACTGGGAATCAACATAGTTTTTTCATTCAAAACAAAGCGGCAGCTGAATATAACGCATCTCATCGAAGCTTCTTTAATTTAAGTTATACAGAGATTCACATTATAATTAGTAGACGCGGCTTTAGGAGTGAGGCACTCATGGGCCAGTGCCCCCTTTCTTTTTTGAGGAATTTCCCATGTTTGCCAAAACAGTATTTCAATGCATTTCAAATATTTTTCATGTTGATGATTACAAGAGTGTCATCCCAAAATTTAAAGTTAGCAAAGCCTACAATTTTCTAATTTGAATTTAGAGGTTTAAATTACTTGTTATTTAAAAATCTTTTCAACACAAAAACAGAAATTTCCCCTTGTTTCAAAAATCCTAAATCCGCGAATACTAACCAGTGTTTGACATTTATAATTGCTTGCATGAATTTTGAAGCAAATTATATTCGTTCTTGCTTCAAGGCTTATTAAATCCGTACAATGCGAACTCACCGATCGCCCGAACTACTCAACTGTACTTGTTTAAGTCATCGCACTTTAATGAGGAATTGGGAGGATCGTGAAATGAAATCAGTTGCTGCTTAAACGACAGTTATTGATATCCATGACGTAAAGCTCCTGTTACACAGATTTTTAGTCAGAACGACTAAACTAAATTATTAGGAAGATTGCAACTTTTTTATATTTTGCTTAAAGTATTCCAATATTTTCAGTGGCAGCGGAACAAATTTTTTCTTGGGCATGCAAAAAATCACAAGAAAAAACTAGGGGTTGCAAACATACACCTACCCAAAGCTTTTTTACAATTTACCCTGTCATTTACAACTGTCAGGTTATGTGCTGATCCAATATTTCCAAAAAAAGAAAAATGACCAACTGAAATATATTTTTATATCATGGTTTGATCGAAATCAATAAGACCAATTATGCTCTATTTTGCTAACCCATACCCATATATATATATATATATATAGTAAAAGAAATTGACTCGTCTATATTTATTAAGAAAATACTATTAACTAGTGTGGATGTGGAAAGGAGCTTTAGTAAATATAAGAAAGTTCTCGAGCAAATCTCCAAAAAACATTTCAAAATATTTTTTTGTTCATTGCAATAGATTTTAAACTTGTTGAGAAACTCCCAATGTTCAGTTCAACCACATTCGTTTAAGTGCATATTTGCTCAAACGAAAATGCATATTGCATCTTGTTTTAGTGCAAATTTTCCTTTCCATATTCCTCAACAATTGTAGAAAACATAGCTGCTTCTTTAGTCTCCTATAATATCTCTCATGAAGTTATTTCTGAATGTTAATCATATCTAAATATCAATTTTGAGCATGCTTTGCGTTCCCAACAACTTTTCTGGTATGCTATTGCATACCCAAGCGACATGGTTACGCCGCCACTGAATATTTTCATCACGTTCATAAATAGAATACGTCATATCCATTGTTAAGCGCATTTACTTCTATCTTAAAACGTTGCAAGATGCAATGGACGTATGTTCCTATGTTATAGAATATCAATACACTAAATTTTTGTCGTCTAGTATGGTAAAAAAAACTATGTAAATTCCAAATAAAATATACTATATACCTTATATGCCACAGATTTTGACCGCTGAAAAACATCCATAACAGTAAACACACGTATAAAATTAATAACTTAAGTAAGCGACATCTTAAAAATTTTCAATAAAACATGCTACTAATCAAATATGATCACTTAATTTTTTTATAAATTTAAATGTTTGTCAATTTAAAAAATAGGTTATATTTAAATTAAGCACGAACAGAAGCTTGCGTTATCTGATTTTATTTAATTTGCCTGATAAACGGGAATTGAAACAGCAATAAAAAACGATTGAACGTAGCTAATTCACTATCATGTAAAAATGTTCTAAAACAGCAGCTTTGCTTTTTGACACCCGAAAAATGCATAAAAATGTGATCCGACTTATAACCACACTAGTCAAATTTCATGGTTAAGTAAATAATTTGCAGGGAAAATGGGATCTATTTTGTTTGAATTTAAACACAGTGATGACTCTATTATCACTATATATAATACTGATAATAGAACATTCTATTAACGATTTATTATAGTCGCTATTAATAGTTTTTCTCTTTGAAAAAAAAAGATTTGAAAAATTTTATAGAAAAATAATAATAAATTGGATATTATCAAATGCAATATTAACTGTCTGAATTCTAAAAATAGTGACAAATATAGACGGATATAAAAAATGTCGAAAATAAAAGCTAGACTATAAACCATTGGAATTCAATTCCGCTATGAAATTTAAAACACTTTCCAAGATTTCCCTGCCTGCTACGCTTCTTAGCATGTGGAAAACTGTTGAGAGATTAGGAAAATGATGCAGAAAGTTACCCAAGAAACTTGGATAATGTATTGAAAGTTATGACCATGGAAGATACAAGTAGTGTTGACAATATTGTTCAATGATAACGACCTCACTAGTCCCTCAACAAGTTTGACGATAAATTTGTTCATGCGCCAGCTCGGTCTATTCAAGTCATCAGTTAGTTTGACGATAAATTTGTTCATGCGCCAGCTCGGTCTATTCAAGTCATCAGTTGATGAAAAAGTTAATAGTTTCGAATTTTTTAAATCAAACGGAAACAACAACCGTGTCCCAAGAAAGTCGCTCTGAATGGCTTGAGTGTCCGCCCTTTCGGCAGCCGTTGCTGAAAGGGTGTTTTCGAGGGCAGGTTATCTGACACTCGCCACACGAAACAAATTGTCAACAGAAAGTTTGAAAACTCTAGTCATTATCCCTCTTCTTGCTAAATGCTAAAATACTTTGTCATACTTGTCCTCGTTCTTTAGTTGAATGTTAAAATTTATTTTCTCAATGAGACTCTTCAAAGCTATTTTTCAAAGCAAAAAACTATTAATAGCGACTATATTAAATCGTTAATCGAATTTTCTATTATCAATAGTATGCGCAGCGATAATATGGTTATCCCTGGGCAGGACACTCAAGACAGTCCGAGCAATTTCTATGAGGCAAGGGTATTAATTTCCGTTTGGCTTGAAAAATTCGAAAGTGAAAACCTTTGTCATCAATTGATGACTTGAAGCGAGCCTATGAACGAATTTATTGCCTTCGTCGTAATGAACAACTGCGCAACATTATCAACACTACTTGTTGCCCCCACTGTCACAACTTGAAAGTCATTTTTCAAGCTCCGTAGGTAACTCTCTTCTTAATTTTCTTCATCTAAACCAACAGTTTTGCACACGCTGCACGTGCTAAAATGATGCAGTATGCATAAGGGAATAGAATTAAAATGGTTAATAGTCTAGCTATTATTGTCCACAATTATTTATATTGGCTAACAGCATCACTATTAATAGAATTCAGATAGTGTATATACAACATGATAATATCCAATCTATAATAACATTCTATACTATGGTTATCACAGCTAAGATTGCTAAATATTATTCAATCAATAAATACTTAAATGAACATCTATTTAATTGCCGTTGTTTTTAGAAAAAAAATACCTTTTGGATAGAGCCTTTTCAATTTTCTCCAAAGCTATTTTGATCTGTTCTTCTTTAAGCATTGTAGCCCGATCTTCCTAAATTATAAAATTCCAGAAATTGCTTTGAAAAAAGGGAACTGCAAAATAGTAAAAAAGATATTGTTAAGAACACATGAAGATCATGGGAAGCACAGCTGAAAATTTTCAAAATTAAGGCTACTTTAGATAAAAAAAATTTCGAAAAATGGGATTCGAGCGCACTAATTAAAAATCACATGCCAGGAACTACTTGAAATACACCTACAAAAATGGTAAAAAGTGTATTACCCCATCAAAATGTGCATGTAAATCTTTAAAGTTGAAAATAATAACTAATGACACCAATGTGTGTAAAGAAAACTGAGAAATATCCAAAAGCAGAAGTAAATGGCTTAAAGTGTTTTTTTTTAGAAATTATACAGTAAAAGCACTAGTAATTCAAATGTAGGTCAACATTAAGTTAAAATGAAAAAGTGGATTCGAATAAAATTTAAAGTTTGTAGATGCAATCAGTTTGTTTACTTACTAGATTCCTGTTAGACATGATTTGTGAAATTTGCAACGAAGTTAAAATATGTTAAAAAAACAAATTAAGATTCAAAAGCAATTTATTGCTACAAAAAAGGTACAAAAAACTATAAACTACAAAACTACAAAAAGTTATTTACAAATATAATAAATATATATAATATTAAAATGTGTGTGTGTGTGTGTGTTGTGTGTGTGTGCATTTTATACAAAATTTTCAAATGAATGTAGTGTATTATTGTCATTAAGTAGGCATTGTCTATTAATCAAAAAACTTCAAAAAAATCCATATAAATTCTTAAGAATTTATCAATAATTTAGATGCAGAAATCAAACGAATACATTTTTTAAAAATCTCCTATAATACAGTTTAACAATAGCTCATCAATATCTTTAAAAATTTTGCATAATCATTTATTAAATTTAAGGAAACTTTTGTACAAGAAAATAGATATCGGTCCAAAGATGTACATACTATAAGCTACATTTCGATATGGAACTAGATATTCTATTATCAAAAATACAATACATTTTCATATGATAAAAACGTTTGTCGAACACCACGAATACGCAATAAGAAATTATAATTCGTTGATAATTACGATACACTTAAAAGAAAAAGTCGTGATAATTAACATTTTCATTTGACATTAACAGTGTGTACAGCTATTATGTAAAATGATTTTGTTTAACTTTAAAGATGCTAAGCAATTTCCCTTATTATTATTATTATTATTATTATTATTATTATTATTATTATTATTATTATTTTATTATTATTATTATTATTAATCCTTAAAAATGCTGTTTGTAAGCTAAATCAATAATTGGTATATGTGACGTCAAATAAATCAATATTCCAAAAATACTTACAGTAATTTCACTATTTTGCATTGATTCACTCGTAAGAAGCTAAATTCAAAATGTAGTTAGCCCAAGAATGAATGTAATATATATATATATATATATATATATATATTAGCTATGTAATGGGTACTGATTACTTGTTGGCCGGCTGATCTTCAGATAATCGCCCAATTTTGCTGTGAGCATATCTTCTCTAATTTTGTATTATATATTTACCGTAGTAACTTTTTACTTCTTTTTAGGTGTTTTTGTTGATGTTATTAGTTGTATGTGGTGCCTGCCAAAGTGCTAAAAATTGTTAATACATGGCAAATAATATTTAGCAAGTTCTTTTTATACGATTTTCATGCACTTATAAAATTGTTATCAAGCCAATTTTGAAAATTACAGTAGATGCTTATACTTATGATTTGTAACGAATTTCCTACAGTAGGTTTTAAAATATCAATTCTGCACTATATTTTATTGAAGAATAGAATTTTGCAACATTTTATTTAATCAGAACTACATTTTTTATTTCAGTTTGACATGGAGAGAACACCTATGCAATTACCTCTCTATACTTTTAAAATTGACTCACTTCATAAAGATCCCTGGGAAAAGTGGGCCCCGTAAAATTGTCATTTTTTTGCTTATCTGTAATTTCTTTATATACATTCTAAATTTGCAACTAAAATTTATTTGCCTAGTACCCTTTCAGTTATTCTGAATTAAGAAAATAAAATCCTTAATATATTCACCAAATTTACTTATAAATTAAAGAGTAAGAAGAATTTCTGAATGGTTAGAGATGAAACGCATCCATTATGCTGCTTTTGGTGAAAGACACACTATTATATTGACGTTTTAGTTTTTAATTAATGTTTTCTGAACTTACACCTTAAAATAGTAGCGTAGTTCAATTGAACCACTCAGGCCTTTCTAGTAGTAAAATTTCTTTGGCACTTCTTGTGTTAAATCGGGAGTTGATAAGACCAACTCAAAATTCGTTACCTTCAACTCTTCCAAAATGGATGTAGTTATTGATTGACTATATGCTAATAACTTCTTACATAGTATGACGTTTTGATACACAAATGCACAATGTTATTGAATGAAGGAATTTGCTTGTATGCTTCAATTATCTTTATAAAGTGGCGTACACACTTACAAATTTTGCGCGCAACTTTTCTTTATTTAATGAGGCACATAACCAAAAGATGTAAGTGTGTACGCAATTCCAACTTAGTCGTGAATTTTTAATTTATAAATTACACTTTTGCTATTTCTCTCGGAGAAAGAATTATTATTTACATAACTGATGGAAATTACACAACCTGCCTTCAAGCTGCTTGATTGTATTGGTTGTAGTGTATTTTACGTTGGTACGTTTAATTTATAAAATGGCTATAAATATAATTGTACCAAAATGTTGTGCAGAAAGTTGGAAGTGCGTACGCAAAATATTTTTGCTATGAACTTTATAATTACCCAAAAAGTTGTGCCCAAAGCTATAAGCGTGTACGCTACTTAACAGAAATCTGTTCTGATAATAGCTTCAGCTGTTCAATATTTCCTGACTCTCCATTTTTCAATTGCATCATAAGCAACTCATGTCGCCACCGCCAGTGGTCCATTGGTGGGGAATGAGTGGGATGGGCGGCCACCATCTCCCATCAGTGGATCACTGATGGAGAAGTAGTGGCAATTGCAGTCACTCATAACCACCAGTAAACCACTGATTGTAAATTAGTGGCAGCAGTACATTGTTCAACAACAAACTAAAACAATTTTTCTTATTATGTTGTTCTTACTGATTCCCAAATTAACATAATTCACTATTGGACATCTGGTTTTAGTAAAGCAGCACTAATTACATTAATACTTTCTCGTCAGTTTATTTATATTCCTAAAAGCATGCCTTAGTTATTTCACATAATGTATTAAAACAATGAAATTGTCGTGTTATATAAAATTATTGAATATGTAACTGGTACGAAATAAAAGGTACTGGCACCACCAGTGGCCTTCTGGTGAAACACTATAGTGACATCTGAGTTACTTTTAATCATATATAATATATGAGGTAATTCTTATAAGTAAAACTGTATTCGTTTTTATGCTTCTAAAGCCTTATTAGCTACTATAAACTAGAGCCCGACGCCGATAATAAATTCATCGGCGGCGGCGGTGCCGCCGGCGTATACCACGTATGCTAAAAATGATTGAATTTGATCAAAAAGTTGCCTGAATAGGCCTATCCCGTGTCTTACAGGCCCACTCACAGAGTGCACATGCATGAAGCTACAGTTCCGGTGTGTATATAGGCCTAGATAAACCTAACATTTTTGTGTATATGAATTTTTTCAGGCAGTCACGTCACTCTCATAACATTCTGTTATGAAAAGTCCTACTTAAATTAAATCACAATATGAACGTTGTACCCCGATGGAAATAATCGGTGGCGGCGGCGGCGGCTGTGGCTCCGCCGGAGTGGCGTCGGGCTCTACTATAAACTACAAAAAGAAAACAAAAAATATGTAATATATAAATCGGCAAATATATGGCTATGCATTTATGAAATGGGAAAGTTATGTGAGTACTTCTTTGATGGACCAGTAATTGTTAAGAAATAATTTTTTAAATCCCCTTTCTTAAATGTTAAATCCATTAACAACACCAATAGCAATTCATTGTAAAATTCACATGTAGCATTGAAAAGCATTTGTGTATCATACTTTTTCTAAATTCTTGAAATTTTGACAAAGGAGATACATCTTCTGTTATACCGTAATTTATCATTTATGTAGATTATTGGAAAAATTACATTTTTGCCAATTATTATTCCTAAGAAGTGTAGCAAAGAAAGGTACTTGACATAACTTCTAACTTTCATTATTCTATACTCAGTCTAATACTTTGATAAATGTGAGAATCTTGATACATCAGAAGTAATTTCAATGTTCTAATTTACATATTTGTACAGTTTATTTCAATAAACGATGTTAGAATTGTTGCATAAAGTAGATGTATTTCTAACTACTCCATATAAGTGACTTCGGACAAAATAAATTAGAAAGTTTTTTGGAATAAAAATAGTAGCAATAATATTAATAATAATAATAATAATAATAATAGGCCCTAGTGGCCAAGGGGTAAAAGGCCCTACCTTCAATGATAGTGAAACCGAAAGAAAAGGCCCTCAGTCCCCGGCAGGCCTTAAATGGTCAGAGGTTGCGAAGAATCTCCGGACAACAGGCGGACTCCACAATCGGGAGTGTGGACTCGAGAAGTGGCAGCATAGGATCCACACAGACCAATGGACAACGGCACAAATGGACAGATGAACAGAACAGGATAGCATTGGAGTGTTACAGAAGAAGCAGAACAGATGAGAGGAAGAGAATGTTGGAAGAATGGAAAAAAGAAGAAACAGGATTAGAAGTTACAGAGCAGAGGCTTGCAGGACGAGTGAGAAAGTTACAGTTGGATGAGAGTAAAGGGAAAAAGAGAGTTGAACAAGTTAAGCAAAGGGAAGATGAAGTGATAGATGTTGAGACAGAAGTGGCAGAAGTAGCAGATGCAGAAACTGAAGCAGCAATCAAGGAAAAGATGAAGGAAGAAATAGGTGAGAGAACTAGGTTGCCAATTCCAAGAGGAGTTAAGAGAAGTAAGCTAGCAGTAGAGACAGCAAAAGTCAATAAAGTGTTGGAGAGGATAGATGCTAGGAGTGTTACAGAAGTAAATAGCTTAGTGTATGCAGGGGCATGTGAGGTGCTGAAGAATGTAGGCGTGGAAATAAAGAAGAAGAGGTGGCAAGAAGATAAGGGAGACAGAAAGCCAGCATGGGAAAGAAGAATTGAGAATAAAGTGGCAAAGATTAGGCAGCAAATAGGGAAGATCAGGACAAGTAAGGCAGTGCAGGACAGATGCAGGGTAGGTAAAGGGAAGACAATAGAAACTGCAAGAGAAGAGCTAAAGCAGAGATTAGTTGCAGAAGCTGAGAAACTAAGAAAATATAGGGCAAGGGCAAAGCAGGCAAGAGACAATATAAAGTTTGAGACTCAAGAAGGAAGATTCTACAAAGAACTAGATGCAGGAGAAAAGGCTACAGCTAGAGCAGGCGAAGATGCAGTAAGGTTCTGGGAGAATATATGGGGAAGTGCGGGACCAGAGATAGAGAATGTACAGATGCAGAAAGAAGCCAGGCAAGAAGAAGAAGTAATCACAACTGTAAGGCTGAAGGAGGCTCTAAAGAAGATGAAGAACTGGAAGGCGCCAGGCAGAGATGAGGTACATGGGTATTGGCTGAAGAAGTTCACAAGTGTTCATGAGAGACTAGCAGCAGCATTGGAGGAGTGTGTGGTGAGTGGGTGTCCAGAGTGGATGGTAGTGGGGAAGACATTTCTGATACAGAAGGACCCAAAGAAAGGTAGTGAGGCAAGCAACTTCAGGCCAATAACATGTCTGCCAACAACGTGGAAATTGCTAACTTCAGTGATTTCAAGTAGGCTGGCATGTTACTTAGAACAGAATAGGTTGATACCAGAGGAGCAGAAGGGATGTAGGACAAAGACGAGAGGATGCAAAGACCAGTTGTTGATAGACCAGGCAGTGGTGGAGAATTGTAGAAGAAGAAAGACGAACTTAGCAATGGCATGGATAGATTACAGGAAGGCATATGACAGCATTTCACATAGGTGGGTATTGAGGACGCTAGAGGCCAATGGAGTTTCACGGAAATGGGTTGAGTTTCTAGAGAGGGAGATGGCAAAGTGGCAGACTGAGATAGATGGGCATAGGTTGAGGTTTAGGCGAGGCATATTCCAGGGAGACAGCTTAGCACCACTACTGTTTGTAGTTAGCTTAATCCCTATCACAGAAAAGTTAAAGGAGACAGGCATAGGGTATAAGATGGAGAAGAATGGTAGAGCAGTGAGTCACCTATGGTACATGGACGACCTGAAGATGTATGCTAGTTCAAGGAAGATGTTGCAGAAGCAAGTGGAGACATTGGAGAAGGCAAGCAGAGATTCAGGGTTGGAGTTTGGATTAGGAAAGTGTGCAGCAGTGACAATGACCAGAGGCAAGTGTGTGGATGGGGAGGGCTTGAGGACAAGCAGTGGGGATAAGATTGAGGAAGTCAAGGAGGGGTACAAGTACTTAGGAGTAATAGAGAAGGACAGAACAGATCACATGGAAATGAAGATGAGGCTAAGGAAAGAGTACAAGAGGAGAGTAAGGAAGGTACTACAGAAGTCAGCATTGAATGGGCAGAACAGCATAAAGGCAATTAATACGTGGGCAATACCAGTGTTGAGATATTCGGCAGGAATAGTTAGGTGGAATAAGAATGAACTGAGGGAATTAGACAGGGAGACAAGGAAGATACTAGCAGCAGAGAGAGCATTCAACCTCAATGGAGATGTAGATAGGCTGTACATGACAAGGCATAAGGGAGGGAAAGGGCTGCTAAGTGTGGAGGAAACTGTAGAAGCAGAAGCACTAGGGCTAAAGGAATATGTAGAAGAGCAACCTGAGGGGTCCCTACTAGAGGTCACTAAGGAGTTAAGGAAGATAAGAACTGAGAGTGAAGGAAAGAAGATATACCAGAGTAGGATGGAATCAGAGAGACAAACAAGGTATAGGCAGAAGGCAATGCATGGAGAATACTGGAGGAACACAGAAAAGTGTGATAGAGAAGAGAGCAACAAGTGGTTAAAGAAGGCAGGACTGAAGAGAGAAACAGAAGCACTAATAATGGCAGCACAGGAGCAAGCAATAAGAACAAACTGGGTGAAGAAGCATATAGACAGAAGAGTAGAAGTAAGTGATAAGTGTAGGCTATGTAAGAAAGAGGCGGAGACAGTAGATCATCTGATAGCAGGGTGTGAGAAGTTGGCACAGAATGAGTATAAGTTCAGGCATGACAAGGTGGGAAGAATGGTACATTGGAGTTTGAGCAGGCAGCATGGGTTAGAAGCAGGAGACAAGTGGTATGAGCACAAGCCACAGGGCGTCATAGAAAATGAGAAGGTTAAGATACTGTGGGATTTCAACATACAGACGAGCAAAGTGATAGAAGCACGGAGGCCAGACATAGTAGTGGTAGACAAAGAGAAAAGATTAGGAACAGTGATAGACATAGCAGTACCAAAGGACAGAAATGTAGAAAGCAAGGAGAAAGAGAAGATAGACAAGTACAGAGAGTTAGCAGAGGAAATAGAAAGGCTGTGGAAGTTAAAGAAAGTTGAAGTAGTCCCGGTAGTAGTAGGAGCACTAGGAGCAGTGAGTAAGAAGCATAAGAGATACTTGGAGGAGTTGGGAGTACCAAAGTGGGGAGGAGCAGTAGCACAGAAGGCAGCATTGTTAGGAACAGCTAGAGTCCTGAGGAAAGCTCTCAGACTCCCTGGGAACTGGTGAGTTCCCCGAGCTGAGAGGGATACCAGCATGAAGCTGTGAGATGCAATAATAATAATAATAATAATAATAATAATTTTTATATATACGATGATTACATTCACTTTTTTAATGGTTTGATCATTATTTTTTTACTATTATAGTGGCGTGGTTATTTATATAAATAATCAGATATTCTGATTAGAATTATCAACTAAAATTTCTATGAAAATGACCGGTTTTATATGGCTTATGTAAAGTAAATTAAGTAACTAGTTGCATGCATTTTGGAATTTTTGAATATGACCATACTTTCTGAAATTTTTTTGAAATTTTTCTTTACTTTTGAATATATTATATTTTGGACGGCTTATTCACGTCTGTATTAAATTTTACATTTTAAATTATTTTATATAATTTTAAATAAGACCTTGTTTCATATTATTTTGAATAAATTCGTAATAGAAACCCTTGTAAAGGCAGGAAAAGTTTGAATTATATTCAATCAAACAGATTCGAACTAGCCCATGTTATAAACTTATTCCAAAGCACGATCTACATATAAAATGCACTTCGAAAGTAACAGAAGTCGTGCGCAGTCTATATGAGCGTTATTCGCTGCGCAATCGACATTTTTAATAGCTTGGAATTGGGAAGACACTGATTGCGCAGGCTGTCATTTTCCTTGAACCCGCTCCTTTTTATTCCGGAATTGAATCCATATTACACACGAATAAACTTATGGTAATTTAAAGATTCTGAACACTCTGCATTTGATCATTACTTTTTCTGAATGGGATTCAATTTTTTCTGAACTTGATTTTACTCTTCTGAAATAGATTCTGAAAAGATGTGGCTTTCATTAATCTGTACAATCCATTAACAATTAAAGTAAAAATATTTTTCTAAAACCACATCTTTATGAAGGTGATAAAGGTGAAAAAATTAAGTTAAAGTAAAAATATTTACAAAGGTTCTTATGAAATTGGTCTGTGGAAATCTTTGTACCTGATAAAATATACTTAATGATTCCTATGGAATCAAAAATGAAATATCTAGCATTTATGCTAGTTTCAATAATAATTTTATTATTTTTAGGTCTTATTTTTTATCCTCATTTGAATCTTACCCCATTATTCCATATTAAGTATAAATATTTGAATCTTTTATGTGAATAGAGTTATAGTTTAAATTTCTCACTCCATATATTAATTAATGCGTCGCTTTCATGACCTTACTTCTTCCTTTTCCAGTTCACATTTAAGCATTTGCGGCTTTCGTTATGAAGTTGTCCTTGTATTCTAAAAGGTTTTCTATTTATAAAATTCCTTGACAAAAGCTTTTTCAATTTGTTTATCATTATTATCTCTTAGTGGAGGATTAATAATCAAAGAAATTTTTTGATGTACATTTGCCTTAAATAATATTTCTTTACTTGACTACTTTTGGCCTTAACAATTAGTTAGTCTAATGTAAATCTATACGGGGAATCCTCTATTATCCAGCCTTGACAGATAATCCAAATTGTAAATATCTATGAAAGTTAGGTCTTAACAATATGCAAAAATTAAGGCTCCATACGAATAGCCTTGCACAAACTGTGAAATTCAGATTTGGGTTAATTATTTAGCGATAGTTCTGACAAGGGCGAAATTGGAATTAAACCTAAAAAACATTAAATGTACAACTAAAAGTTTGCAAAGGTTGATACATGTAATCCGAATGGAGCTATAAACTAAACACTAATATTGGCAGAAAAAAGGAGGTTAGCATGGCGCCCGGATAATTGAGAAACGGATAATAAAGGTTGCATATATAAGATATGGATACATTCTTTTTTCGACACTGAGGGCATTACGCCATAAAAGATGTGTAAATTTTCGATATATGTATATATTATCCAAATGAATAGATTGAAAATCTAAAATTCGAGATAAAACTCTATCCACTCTATCTACATCATATATATGAATAAGAAATTAATTAATGTCAAAACTTTGAAAATTAGAGACGTTTCGTAAATATAGTTTGCGGTAAAAATGCGAAACAGAATTTTTTCAATATCCTAGTCAAGCAGACATACACAGTAAAAAAATTACACATCAATCAATGGCAAATTAAATTGATGAAAAAAATTTAGACATCATTGCCTCAGGAACAAAAACATTTCAAAAAATTCTGGGTATTTCTTTAAGTATGGGGAGTCACTCAATTATGCTGAAGAATCCATTCAGTACGATAACACCTGCTCGCAAATGGGAAAAACTCTGCTAAAATATCAGTATACTTTGGTCTGTCTACAATACCTACTTGCACAGTATTCAGGTAAAAGCATTTATAGCTCTGAGCACCTCAAATCATCTCTGTGAAAATTTTGATATGGACTTCTTCGGTCTCGTAAGTCCAATGAGAAATGTTGTTTCCATATGCAGCTGGAACATGTACTTCTCAGTTATGAAAACACTTCTGAAAAGTCCATTCAATGACCTTGTGTCACAGATCTTAACCAAGTCTTTTTTCCGATTTTGTCTCAATAGGGCAGATTTTTGACGCATTTTTACAGATGCTTTAAAAGTGTTCAGTAGACTCTCGATGTTGAAAAAATTTATTATGGGTTTCTTCAAACGTTGAGTTCAAATGAGCATTTGATTTCAATGGGTTTTTAAAGCAATTTGATAAAACTTTTTGGTTCATTTCCAGTCAATTTTTAACATGTTAGTTTCAGTCAACTTTTCTGTAGAATGTTCTTGGGTTAATACCCGATATCTTGAGTAAAGTTTTGCGGTCTATGGTTAAAGTAGAGTAAGGTGTTGCTAAAGGTTTGTTGCACCTTGATGAGACATTTTTAGTGAAAATTAATAAAGTACCTGTCCCCTTCCTATGTGTTTACGGATACTGTAGTTGATTGTGCGTAATTGCCTAAACGTGTTCATCCAGACCATAGCATTATAATAAGGTAAAAAAATTGTGTATTGTCATTGAAGGGTTTTTGTATTTGAAAATGTGTACTCACTTTCTTACCGGAGCTTTAGAAGGAATCAATTTGATACATGACCAATTATTTCCATAGCTTTGAGTTGGAGATTGATTAAAATGTATTGCTCTTTCATATTATTCGTAGTGATTACACTGGAAAGCAAATTCATATGCAGCATTTTGTACTCTGATGAACTTTATTCATTTAGTCAAACAAATATAAGTAAATCACGCATTGGTTTGGTATTTGTAGATTTAATTTCCTCGAATTGCAGTTGCTAATAGAAATGTTAGTTTAACTTGGAACTAAGAAAACTTCATGCTCTAATATTCTCAATATTGCAAAGCAATCGTTGCCATTTAACATTTAAACATTTAAACATTTAAACATTTTATTTGCACGAACTAAGTACAAGTTGTGCTAATAACAAAAATATAAAAAACTTAATAATAAAAAATAAAAAATAAAAACGTCTTTCAATATTACTAAAAAATAAGTTCAATGATCCATCCTGTTTGAAATCCAAGCTTTGTGTATTATGTTTTTTATTTTTCATCAAAATGAGACATTCTGCATTTTTCAAAAATGAGTTTAAATATCCGTCATGTTTGAAACTAAAACTTTGTATAATGATTCAATTTTGCAACCAAATGTTCAATTGATTTCACCTGTAGATATGAAGTGCTTGGTTACGAAAAAATCAATATGGAAGCCATGCTTCGCAAGATAAAATAAAGTCTGGTTATCTAAAAGTTCCCACAAAACCGAAGGAAAGGTCTTTAGTTGCAGCATCTTCATCCAATCCTTGAGTAGCTCCCAGAGACTTAAAAATAGAGAAATAATCCATGTAGATGGATGTAAAGCTTTAGTTATATGCACTAGTTTCGTAAATACAATCGAATACCAGTGCACGCTGTCCCAGGAGCTTAAACCCTTAACAAAGGTCTAAAAAAACCAACATGACACTAATTTTCAAATCCTTAAAAACATCTGTCATCAATAATGTCAGGGAACCTCATGAATTAGATTAATTTCTTCTTTAGTTCATGAATATAGCTTTGAGGATTGTCAAAAATCGTACATTGGTGAAGGGCATCTAAGATCTAAAATATTTATTCCTCAAAAATATTTATACCTCAAAATGGACAAACGAAATTTTACCAATTTTAATTTTGAAGTTATGCAATGGCCACCGATCTAGTACCCATAAAGAACGTGTGGCAGATTCTGAAGGATTTTGGCGCGGAAAAAAACATCACAATTCTAATAGAATTAAAGAGTTACATCCTTAAATCGAAACATCAAATAACTTAAAAAGTCAGAGTCCGTTAAAGGAATTCGGTTTCAAGATGTTTATCTGCATGTCACGCTTTGCATGTCAAACTTGTCAAATAACTTGTCACGAGGTTAAAAGCTGAGAAATTATATCTTCAAATTTATTTTATAAGTCTCTATTTGTCTTTCGTTTGTTATAAAAAATGTGCCTATAATGTGGCCGGTTTTTTTACTTGAACTCTATACATATATATATATATATATATATATATATACATGTATATATATATAATATATATACATATATATTTTTAAATATAAATCAGAATTTCATTGTATTACTAAGTTTTAATAAGTCGGCGAAGTTATTATAGAAATCAGTTTAATTAATTTCTGACGTCATGCTAATTTATGTATTTTCATAATTTTTGCATTAATTGAAATCATAGAAAAAATATATAAAGCTTGAATTTAAAATACATATCATATTTCTCAAATAATGCATCGTTTCTGTGATCAGTGAGTACGATTGCATAACCTGATGATATATTGGCATTCAACATTTGATATATCATATCAGAAACAAAAAAATTAATTATAAATATGAAAACTGTAGATGGCTAAGTAACTAAGGGGATGCGAAATTTTCATTTCGCAAATCGCTTTGCACTTTTTCATGCATTGCAGCGGCTAGGGCATACCAAGCATTATATGAAAAACTTCCAATGTGTTTTTAATAGAAAACTTTGTTTCCAGCCTTTCCCAATCATGCTTCACTTGAGAATGTTCGTTCTCTGTTATGTCTCAATTGTTTTATTACTAACTGTTTATTGGAAACTTTTCTAAATAATTTGATAATTATGTGGCATGCGATAAAATCATTTTAATTTTTTTAGAAATTTTGCAAAATGAGTTCAATAAATAGCGCAATAATCTCACCTAAATTCATTTTGCAATAACAATTTTATAATTCCAGGTGATATTTTCCCAAATGTATACTGCAAGGTAGGTTCTGTTCAATGTGAAATAAAACAATCCATTCAAGGAATTGATATAAATTTAAAAGGAAAATGAGTAGAAAAACAAAAGAATTTTTTTCTACTCCCTGGTGCCAAGGAAATTGTTTGGTGATGCAAAAAGCGGTTTACTCATCTTCAAGGTCATCAAGATAATGAGAGCATCGTCTTCAAAGCGAATCAATCAGGAATATAATTATAGACATTTCCGAAATCAACTAAATGGCAGGTCAAAAATAATTTTGAAACTCTAGAAAAATTGAGAAAACCAAACTATTACAATTTAAAAGAACTTAAGGACAGAATTTGGCATGACAGTTAAGCATTTAAATCAATAGATTCCTTAATTTGAACTTCGTAGGCAAATATCAACATAAATGTGAAAAAGAATCAATAATAGTTCAGAACATCTTTATAATAGTTGAAACTTTTATTTCATACTTTGTAATTTAATGATTAACTGAAAAAAATCGCCGCTAGAGGTCTAGCTCAATTAGGCCATAACGCGATGAAAGCATTACATTGTATAATATATTTTATAGATTCATATTGATATTGATGAAATGTAATGATATACACTTATAACTATAAATAATAATGTATAGTAACATCTAATATATAATAGCTAGCCGATCACAGATGTCCATGATATAAGTTGCATTGTTTTAACTACAGGTTTAGTTTAAATTAAAGTATATATAAAATCAATTTTTTGAGGATTTCTTAGTTTTGTATATATTATATTAGCCAAATCCTAATATTTTTAAATTTCAATTTTCTGATCTATATGAGTATTAGTTAAAACTGAAAACAATATCTTAAATCAGATGACTTGATGATCTATATATGAAGTTTTCCTTACAAATAATTGAATTAAAAAATTTTGGGGGAACTTTCGTCAGTAGGGTCCTACTTGCGTGAAACATTTGGTACGTTTTCAAAACCGAATAACACTGAAAATATTAAAAAGATGCTTAAATTTGAAGGAATGTTGAAGCACAAGTAGAGGTGTGTGGGTAGGCGGTTTTCATACACGTACCCGCCCATTACTGGATAATTGATACCCGTACCCGTCCGTACCCATGAGGGTTGTACCCGTACCCGTCCGTAAATCATTAAACCAGAAAAATTGAATATTAATAATGCCGCAAAAATCATTTATTGAGAATACATGTAAATTTCTATAGTGTAAAGGAAATATCTTATCTTACATTACCACATGTTGTATTAGAGAAATTCTGGTTGGGAATAATTGGGAGCATATAAAATATATCAAAGGCGCTACAAGTAGAACTAGGCACAAACAAACTAATAAATAAACAGATTCATCCAATAGGACGAAATAAGTTAATTTAATCTACTCGAATTTTACCCGTTGGCATAATTGTTTACCCGTAACCACCCACACCCGTGAAGCTTTTAGCGCACCCGCCCATACCTGCAGGTACCCCCGGGTAAAAACGCACAGTCCTAAGCACAAGGTGATGACAATATTCTAATATCTATAGAAAATTCGTTGAGCAAGGAAAATAGTGAAATAGATTGGCGTATTTAAAAAAAGACTTGAGCCGATAAGTTCTGATGGAAAAGATCTTAAGCTTTTTGCTGATAATAATCAGGTTGTGACATATGATAACCAAGTTGCGTGTAGCAAATGACTGCCTACGTCATGTTAACCCCCTGTATACTCTTGACCTNAGAAATTCTGGTTGGGAATAATTGGGAGCATATAAAATATATCAAAGGCGCTACAAGTAGAACTAGGCACAAACAAACTAATAAATAAACAGATTCATCCAATAGGACGAAATAAGTTAATTTAATCTACTCGAATTTTACCCGTTGGCATAATTGTTTACCCGTAACCACCCACACCCGTGAAGCTTTTAGCGCACCCGCCCATACCTGCAGGTACCCCCGGGTAAAAACGCACAGTCCTAAGCACAAGGTGATGACAATATTCTAATATCTATAGAAAATTCGTTGAGCAAGGAAAATAGTGAAATAGATTGGCGTATTTAAAAAAAGACTTGAGCCGATAAGTTCTGATGGAAAAGATCTTAAGCTTTTTGCTGATAATAATCAGGTTGTGACATATGATAACCAAGTTGCGTGTAGCAAATGACTGCCTACGTCATGTTAACCCCCTGTATACTCTTGACCTTATCACCACCTACAATTTAAATGGTTTGAAGCACAAAATTGCTAACCTTAGAAACTTTGTTCTCACTCATAAAAGTAGATCAGTTATTGCTTTACAGGAAGCTATAAACTATCTGAGGATAGTTCAAATAAAAGCAATCAATGCAAGTTTGCCCTATTATTTTATCTGTGATCCAAATTTTACTGCATAATACCTTTATTCTCCTTGTTCTAACCAAATTGTAACAAAAATACATCATGGCTAGTAAAACGAGCAAATATGAAGAAATTTCAGTATAAAAATATATTAGTACTACTCTCTGACAAAATCTCTATAAATTGTTTTTGGGCAAAGATATCGACATAATTTTTTCAGAAAATTGGAAAAACTAAATTTCTAGTGATGAAAAGTTTCCTTGTGCTTTCAGCTAATCAAACTAGATTTTTAAGATACGTTTTTTAGGTTGAAATTTTGCACCCCTCCCAAAATGAAAAGAAGGTTATGACAGATTCGCAATAGAGAAGTATGTACAGACCTAGAAAATAATGTAGGTGGGTGTACTCACACCTACCGTCAATGCAACATGTAAATGTGGAGTTTATGCTATAAATTTAATAACAAATAAGTTGCATTTAAGTTTCAGGTTTCTGTGCCTTTAATCTTAATAATGGCTTTTTTGGCATCTTACTTCTGCGCTCAGTTGCACAAATGAATTGAATTTTTTTCCCATCTTTCAATTGCTTGCATAAAAATGGAGAAAAATACTTTTATCTATTTTAAGTACTAACAGCATAAAAGTATGTTTGTATAGCACTTATTATTATTGCTTTTGTAAAACTCATATCAAAAGCCCAAACATATAGGTTAATTATATCTTCTTTATTTACTATATTTGGATTAATGGAATTTTCAAAGACTCAAAGTTGCTTTATGAATTTTCCATTAAACAAATTAACTAATAAATAAAGTTTAGTACTTTGCAAATGCTAACTATTTTTCCACCAATGATGTAAGGAGCGGCCTTTTGTTGTATTTTACTTTAACAAACACTATTTAAGATAAGCTCGTTTCATCAACATTTTACTTCTCATTAATATAAGGATTACTAAGAATAGCTTTGCGAAGCTATCAATTAAGTTCTGAGTCATTACTCATAGACTAAGTGCACCCAAAAGGATAGGATTTATAAGAAGTAAATAAAAGCTGAACATTAAATATATATATATATATATATA
>CABFPE010000677.1:263251-280503 GCA_900660155.1 Hofstenia miamia | reverse complement strand
ATATATATATATATATATATACGAAGGAAATTGATGTGGGTTGGAACTGCCCCTCTGACTTAGGTCATTTTCAATTTTCACTTGAGATGGCTTTTTGCTGTTGTTTGAAGTTATATTTCGGATTGAAATTTTACCTTGTAAGGATTAAAATATATCCCCAATATTGAAACTATGTATGTATTTGATATTTCCAATCTACGTTTATATAGTATATATATATGCAGGGATCCAACATGATTAATCGTTAACGCGATTAATCGAGATTAATCGGATGGATTAATCTATCGAGCTGGTCAAGTAGATTAGATTAATCGTAAACAGCGTGCTCGATTAATCTAGATTATTCTAATTAAGTTGATGCTTATGCATTCAGTTACGTGTTGTCATTTTTGGTTTGATCTTATCTATGCCCACTATTCTTGTGTCATATGTTTTACAAAAGAAAACCTTAACACCGGACATAGAAGAAGAGCGTGATGATTAGGCATCTAACACACTTAGGAAGCGTCGGATGTTGCCTAATTCTATATATAAGAATCCTTGATTTTATCACGCCAACTTCTAATCAGGTTGAGAGACTGTTCAGCAAAGCTGGTTATGCTCTTTCTGATTACCGAAATCATTTATTACCCCTCAACTTAGAAATACAAATATTTCTTTACCCTAACAAGCACATGTGGACTAAAATGACTTCAGGAAATAATCTCAAATAACAATAATATTTGATATTTTCTATTTTGAATATTTTTCAATTGATATATTGTATTTTGAATATTTTTAATCATAAGTAGATTAATCGACGATTAATCGCGATTATTAATCTCCTGGCAGCAGCGATTACGATTAATCTATCGCCAAAATTTTTTTCATACGATTAATCGCGATTAAAATCTAACAATCCCTGTATATATGTATGTATTAAAATATTTTTCTTTACTAATGTTCATTAGTTAAACTTGACTACTTTTTGCCATAATATAAAAAGAACCGATCATTGACAACAGCGAAAAAATCACAACGAAAGTATGGAAGTATGCGATGAAACCACAGAATCCACACAGTACTTTGAATAAATAAGTTTTACACATAAGGGTATTAAAATGTAAAAGCTGAAATTAGGCTCTTACGAAAGTAGATTGCTTTGAAGTTGTTCAAAAAATTTGCCTATTAGCTCATTCAAATATATGGAGAAAGTTTATGCCACAAATATTCAGTTTAGTGGCAGGAAATATACTTCTATATTTTGCATGTGTAGCTGCATATGCCATCGACATGATTAGTTTGACAAAAGCACTCAGTTTGAGGATGAGAGGGAAGAGCAAACTCTTTTGGGACTTTTTTAACCGCGTAAGAATCACATGAATAAATCGTTAGGGATAGTTACATTCATGATAATATCTAACATTTGCAGAATTGTTTATGCGCGAGCGATTTGATTAGGTGTAAATTTACTCTACAGTTGCGCATGTTTTACACTCAGGGCTACTACTGTAAACTTCATACGGAGAGTAAATCATTGTTTTGCAATAAACGCCAATACGTGAATATAATTTCCATTTCAAGATTAAACGTTCCAGATGAATGGCAATAAATATTTCGGTTACAAGATGGCGTATGCAATTGGCCGATTTCTATGAGTGATTTATATCTCTTAGTAACATAGAAATAACTAATTCCAACATATGTTCCCATTTTTATCCTTATGGCAGTCTCTTCACAACCCAAAGAAACATACGTGCAACTGTAAAGCATTAATTAAGACATTTCTTTATTTTGGACTTCAACTTGTTAAACTTTCGGGTAAAATTTTAAATACAAACCTGATATTGATGTAACTGTTAAAAGTTTTGCCAATTATGTTACCATTAGAAATAATTTTTAGAATTGCATTTTGAAATTGCAATTAAACGATATGCAAAATACAGGAAAATTTTGGGCAAGCTTGAAAAGTAGGCATACAGTATTTTCCAATTCGCTTTACATATAGAATGAATGAGAAAGAAAGCATAAATATTTCATACATCTATACATTGTGCTGTCTAAGGAAACAGAATGATTGTTAGTCAATCAACGTCATTCTGGGATGTTTTATTATCTGTGAACAATAAAGTTCACTTTATGCCACCAATCGGTAACACACACTTCGGTTATTGAGCGCAGGTCTTTTACTTGAAGGCAACATTTGTATACATTCCTTTAATGTGTGCATGGCCTACGAGAATCTTTTACGTAGGCCACGATGTGTGGCATTAAAGTTAAGTTACATTTGTCTGATTAGAACATGGCCTGCGTAATTAGATAAAAGTCGATAAAACTTTACATGTACGTAGATTCTAAAAGACTCGAGTGCAACTTTAATGTTTAATGGATTGTATAAAGTTTAGTAGTTCATGGATTAAAATGCCAGTAACAATGTATTAATAGCATATGTATGTAGTAATCCTATCCCACATGGAGGAGTTGATATCTAATCCATTGGTTTATGTAATTGATGCCTTCAATAAACAAAAACAATTATCATAATCAATAGCATACAAGAATTCGCTTATAATAACAAAGTGTACATTACAAACAAAAGATAAACCCATAAACTCGACAGTGAATTATGGAACATCATTCAAAGTACGTTCATTTGTAATCTATAGTTGGCTTCATAGTGATGAATCCTCTTTCAGAAATAAAAGTGTGTGTATTCAATGTACATTTGTATTCTGTTTTTAAAGAACAAACGCATTACTTTATCCAATATTGGAGAACGTGTAAAACTTTATATCAGATAATAAAAACAACAATGTTATTGAAAAAATATTAGTGTAAAAGTAAGAAATTAGTTAATAATTACAAACCCGCGGTCTATGAGACTTTGGCTTCGGTGGTGGAAGCGATGAAGAACGAGTTTCTGGAATTTTAGTAGGAGATTGTGAAGAGCTGTAAGTCCGGAAATGGTGTGTTCTTGGTTTATAGGATCGATAGAAACTCGTTGTGCTGTCAGGACTTGTAGGTGAGGGTGAACCCTATTAGGTGATTAGTCAATTGCTATGTTTACACAAAAAAGTCATGGAGAATATGAAGCAAATTTACTGTGTAAGCAGAGCAAATAATTGAAAGCAATTATTGTTAAAGTCAGTTATTTTAAGAGTTGAATTAATAATAAATGTCAAGCACACAAACTTAAGAACAAAAATTTAGAAGAAATCAATCTTCGTTTAACAAACAAAATTAGAATCTGAATGATCTTTTGCTGAATTACTTCCACAAGAATGATAGTTTTTAAAATTTCCAATTGCCTAGGATGGCGGAGCGGCCACTACAAAGAACATTACTGCCAACTTAGGCTGTCAAGCCAGTCTTTTACTTGAAGGCAACATTTGTATACATTCCTTTAATGTGTGGCATTAAAGTTAAGTTACATTTGTCTGATTAGAACATGGCCTGCGTAATTAGATAAAAGTCGATAAAACTTTACATGTACGTAGATTCTAAAAGACTCGAGTGCAACTTTAATGTTTAATGGATTGTATAAAGTTTAGTAGTTCATGGATTAAAATGCCAGTAACAATGTATTAATAGCATATGTATGTAGTAATCCTATCCCACATGGAGGAGTTGATATCTAATCCATTGGTTTATGTAATTGATGCCTTCAATAAACAAAAACAATTATCATAATCAATAGCATACAAGAATTCGCTTATAATAACAAAGTGTACATTACAAACAAAAGATAAACCCATAAACTCGACAGTGAATTATGGAACATCATTCAAAGTACGTTCATTTGTAATCTATAGTTGGCTTCATAGTGATGAATCCTCTTTCAGAAATAAAAGTGTGTGTATTCAATGTACATTTGTATTCTGTTTTTAAAGAACAAACGCATTACTTTATCCAATATTGGAGAACGTGTAAAACTTTATATCAGATAATAAAAACAACAATGTTATTGAAAAAATATTAGTGTAAAAGTAAGAAATTAGTTAATAATTACAAACCCGCGGTCTATGAGACTTTGGCTTCGGTGGTGGAAGCGATGAAGAACGAGTTTCTGGAATTTTAGTAGGAGATTGTGAAGAGCTGTAAGTCCGGAAATGGTGTGTTCTTGGTTTATAGGATCGATAGAAACTCGTTGTGCTGTCAGGACTTGTAGGTGAGGGTGAACCCTATTAGGTGATTAGTCAATTGCTATGTTTACACAAAAAAGTCATGGAGAATATGAAGCAAATTTACTGTGTAAGCAGAGCAAATAATTGAAAGCAATTATTGTTAAAGTCAGTTATTTTAAGAGTTGAATTAATAATAAATGTCAAGCACACAAACTTAAGAACAAAAATTTAGAAGAAATCAATCTTCGTTTAACAAACAAAATTAGAATCTGAATGATCTTTTGCTGAATTACTTCCACAAGAATGATAGTTTTTAAAATTTCCAATTGCCTAGGATGGCGGAGCGGCCACTACAAAGAACATTACTGCCAACTTAGGCTGTCAAGCCAGTCTCTGGGATCTTCAGAAACAATTTTTAAAAAGCTGGTGGAAACCCAAATACAAACCTTAAATGTGAAGCGGATTCTACTAATATCTTTGCACTTTAAGTATGCATTAATGTCTCAGTAGGTTACTAGGAACTACTTTCCTTGTAGCTCGGTCAGTCCTGCCACTCTTAACGAGACTTACCAATTTAAGAGTAAGACTCTTGGTGCTAAAATTTTCCAATGCTTAGCTTAAAATTAACTAGTCATTTGGAAATAAGAAGACAAAATATTATGTATGAATTAGCAGTTTCTATATAAATAACGGCTCATAAAGTTGCTGTTTCACTAACATAAGCCAGTGATAATTTGAGAGTAATATAGTTGAATACAGATTGAGATAATAAGCTAAAATACCCTTGGCAAATAATGGCGAACGACTATATCACTCATATGAGGTTTCCAGATAGTACATTTTCAAATTAGGTCTACAATATATAATTAACTAAATTATTATATTTATGTCAAATGATTCATACATTATAATTTATGTTAAAACTTTTGGAGGTTTGACAACATAAGAAATTCTTAATCTCAAAATTGAATTTTTAGATGAATTTGGGTGGGATCGACATTCCAAATAGGAAATTTTGATTCTTTATACTTACATCAAATGGAGAAACCAACGGCTTTGCAAACCCAGGTGGTCCTACTGGTGTGTATGACGATTGACTACCAGAAGAGTATCCACTAGATGCAGACTCAGCTCTTACAGTTGTTTGGATATGTAAAGGTGCAACAACCCGTCTACGGCATGTACGCGTCTGTAGCGTATTTTGATCGTGTTCAATGAACGCAGATGTACCCTCATTAGTAACGCCCTCCTCGTCACTCGTAAAATAGTCATCGGGAAATTCTTCAAAAGATGAATCAGCAGAGGCGTCTAGAAATCAAAGCATTAGGGAAATCAAAGTGCTACATACATAATATAAATGATTTCCTCATATGAAAATATAAAGTTTCAGATTTAAAAACCTACCCTTATTACAGTACTCATTCAAATTGTTTGTCAAAGTCTTGATGCTGGCTTGACTACCAGACTTTGCTTCACTCGGAGAAAGTTGCTGTGTAAGTGATAATTCTAACTGATACAAATCTCCCAAGACCGCTTCCAAATCGAGAGTTCCATCTCCTAAATTTTACACTGATTACTGTATATTACAAATCAAATAGGGACTCATGAAATTTATCGATTTTCGATTTAAAGATATGAAAAAAATCTAATCAGAGGCGTAGCAACTACTAGTGTTGCTCCTGGGTATGGATTGGCTTCGGAACCCAAAGGCAGAAGACATTTAAAATGTGTGTGATGCTGAGTACTGCTTCTAACATCAATCTCGGGCTTGCTTATTCCATTTAAAACTTAGGCATTATTTGTTTTGGTATGATGGCGCAATAGGGCCTATGTGATGTATTTTTTCATTCAGTTATTTCCCAGTAAACATAGAAATGTCGTAACGACGTCGTTGAACGACATAGTAACGGCACTAAAACGACATTACAAAACAACGTCTTTTCACAATAAAACGACAAATTATTAATAAAAATGCAGTTTTGAAGAAATTTATTCAAATTGTCAATACTAAAATTATTCTTATTTTTAAATATTTAATGCTAGACAGTATTATACACCGCCACTAATCCGAACTATAAACACCACTAAAACAATTCAAAACCCATTAAACGCCAATACACCACAAAAACGACGTCGTTACGACATTTCTATGTTTACTGGGTTATAGTAACTATTTAATACATATTAGAACATTTTCAGAAAACGTTTTCGATCACATCTTGCTATTGGTGTTAGTGTAAAGCAATTCCTTGGAGAGAGGCCCTGAAATCTATTGTACACAAAAGGCCAGAATAAATTGAAACTAGTGATTGAAATAACAACACAGGTAAGAATTTTATGGCTGAATTTGATGTTTATTTGTACTGCATAAATCAAAAATTAACTTCTCTGTTTGGACTTCGTTAAGCCACTTACTATCAGGTTTTTACCAAAACATTAAACCATAGCTACAATATTAAACAAAGTTTAAATGCCTTTATAATTGCCAGTTTATTATGAAATCCGTCTACGCATATTCAAAAGTACATGCTTATTCATTTAGATACAATTTAACGTGTAAATTGTTTATTGCAAATTGTCCGTCATATCACTTTGAAATGGTAATTGGATTTTGATAAATGGAATTCGTATTTTAGTAGTGCTTACACATTTAGTCTAATCCAATTCTAAAAATAAACACCAAATAAAAACCGATTATATGGAAGAGATGTTTGATGTTTATGGCTTTATACTGATTTTCACAAAGCTGTAAATTTTGTTTCTAGTAGGAGAAAAACTATTTGTTCTCGACAAACTACATGCCGAAATTTATTAAAGTTGCCTTCATACGTACCATGCCACATGTAGTAATGGACGTGAAACTAAATGCATAAAAATCAAAGTCAAACACCAAAAATTCACTGGTGTAAAAAATTGCGCTAAGAGCTGTTGTCTTGAAAATCCAGATGCAACAAGTTAAAGAAAAGCGGTGATAGAAATGTGCGATCATCATTAGATAGATGGCAAGTATCAAAATTTCATAAATTTTAAATAATGAATTAATATTATTTTTTAAAATGCATTTTACTGGCTAAAATGATATTTTGTAGGAATCTAAAGTATGGATACAAAAGTTTAAAATCTGGCCTGTGCGCCAAAAATAACCAAACAATTTGAACAACTTCCCAAACAAAAGTGTTAATCAAATCAAAAAAATAGAAAACTATAAAATCATTGTCAACAAAGTCCATAGATACCAAATTTTTCAATTATTGATAGACTTGACAGAACACGATTTCATAGCTTATTTCTATATTTGAAAACATGGAATGCAAAATTGCGACGTCCACAAATGCTTATGAAGTTGATACATAACTCCAGAACACCCAAGACCGCAACTTGACGAAATAAACAACTTCATTTTATCAGAATATAAATTTACTAAACAAATTCAGCAGGTAGGTGTTTTCCAATTATGATGATAATTACTTTGCACTGGCGAATTTTTGTTAATTGAATGCACATACTAAATTTAACAAAACAAAATCAATTTTCATTGAGTTGTTTCGATAAAGAAAATTATTGAGATATTATAAATTAACACAAGGCAAGATTTTTTGATAGTAGAAGAAGACATTCTGAGTGAACACGTTGAGTGATTAATAATTTGCCAAAGCTCTTCAGAAACATTCACAATATTGCAAAAATAGACCCCTAAAATGTTATTTACCATTTTAGTCAACTTTTAAGTTACTTTAGAGATATTAAATTCTTAATGTGTTCTAAGTATCAATGGTTAGAGTAATGGAGAGAATCATCCTTTCTTTACTTTATGACCAGTATTTCGTATTTAAAAATACGAGGCTTAAATATGTATTTTTACGTATTTTAGAAATTACTGAAAATACTTTGGTAAAAATGTTCTACTTAACTCTTTCACTGCGAAATTCGACTTTAGTCACACGGCCAACATTATGTTTCACTGCGAAATTCGACCTCAGTCCACATCTCTCCTGTTTTTTCTAATAAAATGTCCAAAATCTGGTGTAATTCCATGTAATTCAGTATAATAAAGTGTTTTTTTTAAGAAAAAATTGATTTTCATTTTTTGTGTCAAAATGATATTTTTTGAGAATTTCTGAAAATTCATGAAACGCAGTGAAAGGGTTAAACAACAATTGCCGTAAACAATCTGGTTGCCACAAACGACTGACGACTCAAAACTCTAATAGCTCCTAACATTCAATTTCTCATCCTAGACTGGATGTAGAGAAGTATAGACTGTAGTTCTTTTTGACAATCACTGTTTAGCAGAAAATTTTAAAAGTTGTCACTTAGACGAAAATATCGTATGTTTAACAATTTTTCAATGTATTTAAAAAATTCGTCATAAAATACGTATTTAACAACATTTATTTCTTCTACCTCAAATAACATTTAGACGCGATACTGCAAACCATGACTGTATGCATTATGCAGAATCCGTTAGCAGAATATACCAAATGTCCATAGAGAAAAACCTCAATCTGAATCCCTCTAAATCTGTTGAACTGTGTTTTCATACTAGTTTCTGAAGTCTACAAACATGTTGTTGATCGTAGATTAGATATCAACTATAAAGATGTTCCCCGCTCTAAGTTTACTAAGTACATCGGAGTGTACCTGCATGAAAATCTAACATGGAAAAAACAGGTAACGTATGTTGCATCCAAACTAAATTACCGCATCAAATCCTTCTCCTTTATCCTGACTTACCTTGATAAGCCAAAACGTTGGTCTATTTTTAATGTTTACCTTTTACCAATATAGCTTTATGCTTGTGAGGTCTGGGTACCTGGCTTAACTGCTCAAGATAGGAAAATTATCTAAAAAGCCCTAAAGATGTTTGCACGAAAAGCGAATTGATAGAGGAGCATTATCTGATGCAATTAATCTTGCTTTCAAAAGACAGTTTTCAGTTACAGTCTCCAGAATTTTTAACGATTCAACCACACCCACTCCATGGTCAGTTACATAATGACACTAGATCCAAAAAAAGTACTCGATTTGGACGACTACCAGTTGCAAGAACCGAATTAATGAAAAAGTCATTCTGATTTGCTGCGGCGAAATATATTACATATGACTTGATTCCTGATTTTGTTTAGTGTCTTTAATTTTCCTATTTAGTGCTTCGGTACTACAGGAAATAAAACGATTCTATTATTCTATTATTATTATTCTTAAACATACACGTTCTTTAGAAAGAAATGCTGAGAATATGATCGTTGAATTAGCAATTTGTGTGAAGGATTAAAACAAACAAATTTATCGTGTGAATTAAATACAGATGTCTTCATATTATGTCCTCAAAATGTACACAATGAAAAAATTCATTGAGCAGTGACCTCTTAATAGAACTTTATTGAGATTGCTCAAACAGATTTAAAAGTACAATATAATGTACATGTTGTTGCTTATCAAATAAGTGGTATTGAAAAAGCCGCAGGAATTATCTAAGTGCTGTCGAAAATACTTTCAAATAATATATTGCTGTTCCGAATATAATTGATTTATGGATTATGCCTCNTATTGACGCTATTTAGAGAACTTATCAGTTTCTGAAATTGTAAATAAAAGTCTCTAAATATAGAATATCTTATCTTATCTTATCTTAGTAGGTATTCTTACGTATTTAAAAATACGAGGATAAAATATGTATTTTTACGTATTTTAGAAATTACTGAAAATACTTTGGTAAAAATGTTCTACTTAACTCTTTCACTGCGAAATTCGACTTTAGTCACACGGCCAACATTATGTCTGACTGCGAAATTCGACTTCAGTCCACATCTCTCCTGTTTTTTTCTAATAAAATGTCCAAAATCTGGTGTAATTCCATGTAATTCAGTATAATAAAGTGTTTTTTTAAGAAAAAATTGATTTTCATTTTTTGTGTCAAAATGACATTTTTTGAGAATTTCTGAAAATTCATGAAACGCAGTGAAAGGGTTAAACAATAATTGCCGTAAACAATCTGGTTGCCACAAACGACTGACGACTCAAAACTCTAATAGCTCCTAACATTCCATTTCTCATCCTAGACTGGATGTAGAGAAGTATAGACTGTAGTTCTTTTTGGCAATCACTGTTTAGCAGAAAATTATAAAAGTTGTCACTTAGACGAAAATATCGTATGTTTAACAATTTTTCAATGTATTTAAAAAATTCGTCATAAAATACGTATTTAACAACATTTATTTCTTCTATCTCAAATAACATTTAGACGCGATACTGCAAACCATGACTATATGCATTATGCAGAATCCGTTAGCAGAATAGGTATACCAAATGTCCATAGAGAAAAACCTCAATCTGAATTAGATATCAACTATAAATATGTTTCCCGCTCTAAGTTTCCTAAATACATCGGAGTGTACCTGCATGAAAATCTAACANAAGTATGGTTCAACATAAAACATAATTGTTCATACAAACCCTGATAAACTCAACTTCACAATAATTTTCCAAAATTGTAAATGAACATGCACTTTTGAGGCCTTATTTTAAAACAAAACACTTTATACAAAGTCAACTTCAAAACGCCGTGATTTTGGCGAATTTGTGCCCCAAAGCCGCTCAACATGCGGATTTTAATTCAAATATGGGCCATGGGTCACGATTTGAATAAGTGGCACCTAGGTTATACCTGTCTTTGGTAATAAACATTTGCAAAATTACAAACAAGTTCCAAGTGAACACTAGTTTCGTTTGAAATCTTTTTAGAGAGCACGCATAGTTGTCTGTGTCTCAGGACTCAATAATTTGAACATATTTTAGCAACAAGATTCTTCTATCAACTTTTTAAAAAATTATATAATTTATAATTTTAAACGAATAAATAACGGTTAAGATTGGGGAAGATTCATATGGTAGCTACAGTCATTTTTAAAAGTCTTCTCATCTCTGTTCCTCAATATAGCGGTCTATAATAAAAAACCTTTCTGTGTTTGCTTACGTAAACTGGTGTTGACTTATACTCGTGTATTGTAAATAAGAGCTGATTGGCCTAAGAACCAAACCATCATCATAGTATTTGAAATCAATAACTAATTGAATATTCCACATTTTTGAAAAACACGTAACATAGTCAACATGAAATTTAAGAAGATAAATTAAAATATGCCTTTGAAGATGAAATCATCAAATTATGAATACATGAAAATACATCCTGACTCAAAACTTTTTTATGATTTCCAACGGAGCCTGAAACTTCAAANTACATCGGAGTGTACCTGCATGAAAATCTAACATGGAAAAAACAGGTAACGTATGTTGCATCCAAACTAAATTACCGCATCAAATCCTTCTCCTTTATCCTGACTTACCTTGATAAGCCAAAACGTTGGTCTATTTTTAATGTTTAATTTACCTTTTACCAATATAGCTTTATGCTTGTGAGGTCTAGGTACCTGGCTTAACTGCTTAAGATAGGAAAATTATCTAAAAAGCCCTAAAGATGTTTGCACGAAAAGCGAATTGATAGAGGAGCATTATCTGATGCAATTAATCTTGCTTTCAAAAGACAGTTTTCAGTTACAGTCTCCAGAATTTTTAACGATTCAACCACACCCACTCCATGGTCAGTTACATAATGACACTAGATCCAAAAAAAGTACTCGATTTGGACGACTACCAGTTGCAAGAACCGAATTAATGAAAAAGTCATTCTGATTTGCTGCGGCGAAATATATTACATATGACTTGATTCCTGATTTTGTTTAGTGTCTTTAATTTTCCTATTTAGTGCTTCGGTACTACAGGAAATAAAACGATTCTATTATTCTATTATTATTATTCTTAAACATACACGTTCTTTAGAAAGAAATGCTGAGAATATGATCGTTGAATTAGCAATTTGTGTGAAGGATTAAAACAAACAAATTTATCGTGTGAATTAAATACAGATGTCTTCATATTATGTCCTCAAAATGTACACAATGAAAAAATTCATTGAGCAGTGACCTCTTAATAGAACTTTATCGAGATTGCTCAAACAGATTTAAAAGTACAATATAATGTACATGTTGTTGCTTATCAAATAAGTGGTATTGAAAAAGCCGCAGGAATTATCTAAGTGCTGTCGAAAATACTTTCAAATAATATATTGCTGTTCCGAATATAATTGATTTATGGATTATGCCTCACGGAAATTTATATCATAGGGTCCCGCTCATACTGGTTCTGCAAAAGTGCGATTACAGGTTACAAAAGTATGGTTCAACATAAAACATAATTGTTCATACAAACCCTGATAAACTCAACTTCACAATAATTTTCCAAAATTGTAAATGAACATGCACTTTTGAGGCCTTATTTTAAAACAAAACACTTTATACAAAGTCAACTTCAAAACGCCGTGATTTTGGCGAATTTGTGCCCCAAAGCCGCTCAACATGCGGATTTTAATTCAAATATGGGCCATGGGTCACGATTTGAATAAGTGGCACCTAGGTTATACCTGTCTTTGGTAATAAACATTTGCAAAATTACAAACAAGTTCCAAGTGAACACTAGTTTCGTTTGAAATCTTTTTAGAGAGCACGCATAGTTGTCTGTGTCTCAGGACTCAATAATTTGAACATATTTTAGCAACAAGATTCTTCTATCAACTTTTTAAAAAATTATATAATTTATAATTTTAAACGAATAAATAACGGTTAAGATTGGGGAAGATTCATATGGTAGCTACAGTCATTTTTAAAAGTCTTCTCATCTCTGTTCCTCAATATAGCGGTCTATAATAAAAAACCTTTCTGTGTTTGCTTACGTAAACTGGTGTTGACTTATACTCGTGTATTGTAAATAAGAGCTGATTGGCCTAAGAACCAAACCATCATCATAGTATTTGAAATCAATAACTAATTGAATATTCCACATTTTTGAAAAACACGTAACATAGTCAACATGAAATTTAAGAAGATAAATTAAAATATGCCTTTGAAGATGAAATCATCAAATTATGAATACATGAAAATACATCCTGACTCAAAACTTTTTTATGATTTCCAACGGAGCCTGAAACTTCAAAATAACTACATAAGTGCGAATGTTTTCTTGGAACAATAAGTTTGAATCTTAAAATACTAGGGAATTTTGAAATACTCTGGTGATTTATTAAGAATTTTTAGAGGTTCATAACTCGTAAACTAGTGAAGATCTTTAAAATCCGAAAGCACCACAAGATAGAGGAATGTCACTTCTTTTATTGGTGTTCTAAAATTCGCAAGAGCTGCAGACATTAAACTGGCGCAGGGCACTTTTTATCAGGCTGTGCCCGTTTTTTTACAGAAAAAGAAATAGTTGCACTTAAGTGCGGCTACCGTGGTCTTTAAACAGTCTCCTTATTCGAACCTTATGTATGGGTAGAATTTGATTGATTCTGAAATAACATGATTTTTTATCAAAAATAGTTTATATTTTGAAATACTTTAGCGGTAGCAACAATTTTAAAAATTTCGACAATACAATTAGTTAAAACGTCAGTGAAATTATCTAGTAGCACTTAATTTTTCAATTTCTCGAAATCGCTTATCGAAACGGAGTTGTTCAATTTTTTTCGATCTCGAAAAGTGTCCCATTGCCCATATTTTGAGGATCTATTATAGAATAATAATGAAATTTTAATAAATATTAACGAGAGCTACACAACAGCATTTCGAGTAATATGAAAAGTTTTTGTCATATGTATCGCACATTATTGTTGCGAAAATGACTTTGAATATAAAGCCTTTAAACGAATATGTTCCTTCTCTGACAAGAATTTATTTGAAGAAATATGTAAATAGCAAAGAACCGTTAGCTGACATTCAAACTGTGTTGGTTGTAAAGAAACAGCGTGTGAAATATTACCACGCAAATGTTGAAATCTGTTCACAACGCACTCAAAGTGTTTCAAGAAATATATTATTTTCGAAAACATTTTCTATATAAGCAACTATAAACATGTGGGCAACATCAAATTGGTCGTTTCTATTAAAAGTGGTAGTAATCGAAGATTAGAGGGAAAATAACGGTCAATAAGTTTATCTGAAAAACTTTTTTTATTCTTCCGGTGTAGGAGATTCCGCAATACTTCAAAGTAGAGTCAGATATATTCCATGTCATCCAGTTTTCACATAGAATTACACTTATATTCAATGCTTTTGTATACATGCAAATAGGTTTACTGGCAAATATAACACAATTATTAAAGATTAGGTTTAATGCAATTTTTTAAAATTAACTTTGTAAAGAAGATTATGATTGTGATAGCGTTGTTTTACTTGCGTACAACTCTACTGAAAAAATGTGAAGGTATGAGTATTGACCTTAAATCAACACCAGAAGTGTGTTTTGAGCTAAGTAGGAACCCATTCATATTGGAAATGATAGTAAATTAAAAATTTGAAAATTTTCAAAATTTAGTTTGATACTTATGAATAGTCAAGTTTATGCGCTGTTCAATTTAGATGTATCACCAAGAGCGCACTCATCAAGGAGAGCTAGTTGTGACGAGAAAACCCAAAAATATAAAATAAATCAAGTTAAAAAACACGCATCAGAATGTTATATCCAAGCATTTTACAATTGCGGAAAGAATTCTAACCCATGTTACTAAAAGCTTCAATTTTAATTAACGATAAGCTTTTTGCCCCGAAAAATGAATATTCTATGTACGCCACTATGTATCAAAAAAATAAATTTGTTTATTGCACAAGTTGTTAAATGGAAAATATGCAAAATTGATTGTTTCAAATTGTCAAAATCGCGTTTTGGACTAAAATTTCAATAAGACTTAGGTTGACTGGGACTGAGACCACGGATTTCAGAATATTACCATTGACTAATTAATAAGTAATCTATGATGTTACTCATATTTTTGACAACTTTCCTCAATATCGAAGTTAGGCTTGGAACCACATGGAAACTTGGAATGAGAGAAATAATATTATGGTCTCGCTCTCGCTGAACCATAGTATGCAATATTTACAATTCAACGTTACTTTTCATTAGAAATTGTGCTTCATATGCATGACAGATTGCAGTGATAATTGTCGTTGAGCGGAAGTTATGTAAGCAGAGGGAGCAATTACTTTCCTAAACTTTTCAAAAAAAAACATCCCTAATATTTAGAAAAAATTTAATTTGTCTCTCCTTAAACAAATTCGTTTCGCCTCTACTTTGTCTTTGTGTTCCCATATCACTCCAATCCAACAACACTTCCGTGGTACTTTACAAGTTTTTCGAGTATTTGACTGCAACTGAAATTTAAAATCAATTAAAGGAATTGAATTTGATTTAATTCTTATATACTTTTAGTGGAATAGAAACTGTCTTATAAAACAGTTGAAATCAGCAAACGCTGAATTGATGTATCTCGCACTTCAATTTTTTAACAATTCAATACGTTGAGCTTGATTATTATGTAAGCAAGAACTATGGAATTTGAAAAAAAAATGTCCATGTTTAATCAAAGTGTGACAGTATCTAGTAGTGTTATCAAATAAGGAATGCCATTTATATTATTATTTACATTCGCAAACTAATCTTAGTGTATTTACGTACGGCAAACTTTGCAAATTACTAGACCTTAAAACCTCTGGCAGAAAAAGGAATTCAAAATTCGGCGGAGACCGAAAATTTCCATAATTGTTGAAAAAGTACACTGGGAATTGAAAGTTGCAAGTAGAATCCAAAATAATTATTGTTATTGATGTTGATATTTATATAGATGCGACAATCGTTGCAATAGGAGTCACTTATAATATTTTAAATTTTGACACTACATGTTCGCCGTAAATGACAAGATTAAAATCATTCTTTGAAAACTCTGCGTAAATGTCAAGAAGATACTGAAACAGCAAAGTAACTAGACTAGGAGGGGTAGTGTGAAGCACGAGGAATAAAAAGAGGAGGTCAAACGTATTCTCCAAAGTCATTTCAGATGTTTATTTCCAAATTTATCAATTAATTTTGCTAATACATGTACTTGAAGAAGGGCAGATATACTCATGTTGTTAATAATGTATGAAAATCTATAACCTCTCTGCGCTACCTTCTATTATGTCGTCGTATTGAAAACAACTCTATTTTTCCAAAATTCACACCAAGAAATTATTAATCTCGTTTACACAGCAACCCTGATAAAGTAGAAGAATTTTGCTAATTACAATTTAGAACTCGATGTGATAAAGAGCGAATGCAGACAGTAATGTATTGTAAATCGATTGAAATTCTCTCTTACAACACAGGTAGTAAATTATGATATGAAATAAAATATAGTAGCGACTATTCGTCAAATGCCTATTTTAAGAACTTTATTGCTCAATTCTGGGACAAAACAATATATTCTATCTAAAGTCTACTAATGCCTAACGTGTTATTTATTAGACAGCCGTGTTTATTTTCGTGCACGATTTACAATCGGGGATATAAACTTGAAGAGAACTGGTGTTGTGATATATGACCACCTATGGACATTAGCGTTCATAAAAAATATTTAAACCTTAACCTTAAAAACTTTAGGTATGACTAACCATTTATTGTGTACAAGACAATGGACATATATATATATATATATATATATATATTCATTTTTAAACGCTATGAAAAATATAGACCGGTTTCGATTCGGAAAATCATCATCAGTAACAAATATGCGGGGGAAATAAATATTTACAATTGACTACACTATTATAATACAAAATTACTGCATGCACACTAAAATAAATTTAATGTTATCATGCTTTGTTGCTTATTTAGTAAGTGATGTTTCTTTGTTTGCTTGATGATTAAAGCTTCACCTATTTTAGGATGTTTTGTTCTTAGTTGTATGTAAAAATTCTTTTCTTTAGCTTGGTGTTCATGCATAAATATTTCTGATCTTAGGTGTCCGTTAATATGCTCCTTCATTCTTGTTACCAAATGTCGTTTTGTTTCCCCGACGTATGATTTTTCACAATCATCACATTTATAATTGTAGACAACAGAGGAAACTAAATTCTTTGGAATTGGATCTTTATTTTGGAACATATCTTTAGTTTTATACGATGTAAATATAGGAACGATCTTTGTCCATTTTAAATTTGTATTCATAGTTGTTATTTTCTTTTTTAAACTTTGAATTTGGTTACATACATAAGGAAGCTG
>CABFPE010000677.1:235592-259196 GCA_900660155.1 Hofstenia miamia | reverse complement strand
TTATTTTGCAATAACAAAGAAGACAATACAATAGAAAAGCTTGATGAAACCAAGATCAATGTATATTTAAAGCTTCCTTATGTATGTAACCAAATTCAAAGTTTAAAAAAGAAAATAACAACTATGAATACAAATTTAAAATGGACAAAGATCGTTCCTATATTTACATCGTATAAAACTAAAGATATGTTCCAAAATAAAGATCCAATTCCAAAGAATTTAGTTTCCTCTGTTGTCTACAATTATAAATGTGATGATTGTGAAAAATCATACGTCGGGGAAACAAAACGACATTTGGTAACAAGAATGAAGGAGCATATTAACGGACACCTAAGATCAGAAATATTTATGCATGAACACCAAGCTAAAGAAAAGAATTTTTACATACAACTAAGAACAAAACATCCTAAAATAGGTGAAGCTTTAATCATCAAGCAAACAAAGAAACATCAATTACTAAATAAGAAACAAAGCATGATAACATTAAATTTATTCTAGTGTGCATGCAGTAATTTTTTATTATTATAGTGTAGTAAATTGTAAATATTTATTTCCCCGCATATTTGTTACTGATGATGATTTTCAGAATCGAAACCGGTCTATATTTTTCATAGCGTTTAAAAATGAATATTGCAAAGCTCAGTATAATTACTTCTAATTATATATTGACGCACATACTGACGGAATATGAAAAAACAATATATGCGGAACTAAAGAAGCTACACTTTAAATTTTATAAAGAAGAAGAACGAATAAATTTTCTACAAAAATGTAAAGAAAATAAAGTTGTTCCAAAATTTCTAATGATATCACTCCCAATTCATCTAAGATCATTTTCAAACTTTTTCCACTCTGGACAACTCCGAGCATTAAGATCAACTATCAAAGAAGCAAATTTAAAGAAGAAAGAATTAAAAGCAAATTTTGAATGTTTACTTGAAAACTGTGCGCAACATCAAGATTATATTTTACAATTACTATCAATTGATAACCACAAGCAACTAAATGTAATAAAACACCGTCATGCAACAAAATTAAGTAACCTAATTCAAAAAAGTAAAACCGAAATTGAAAATTTTAGTGTTAAAAACACAGTCATAAACCTATCACATCGAACACTAACAAAGGATGAAGAAACTGCACTATCATTTGGTATGAACATGAGCTGGCCTAGCAAATTTAATGAGATAAAAGCCAGAATTAATGGAGAACATTTCTTCTATAATCTAATTCACAATGAAAAAATCTCAAATGATTGTGAAAACTGGCATAGAGATATCCAAAAACTCCTAGACAGTTATCTTAAACAACCTCAAATACCAAGAAAAGCAAAAACTCTAATTAGATCCTTAAAAGAACTTTCTTCAGATAACTCAATATATATATCCAAATTTGATAAAGGTAATGGAATTATAGTAATGGATAAGTCGATGTACACAACTAAGATGGAAACAATTTTAGATGACAAAACAAAATTTGAAAGTGAATGTAACACTAATATTTCATCAAAATTTATTAAAGAAGAAGAGAAATTTAATAAAAAACTCCTAGAAATGAAGAAGAATGGGGAATTGAGCAAAGAACTTTATGAAAAATTCAGAAGTACAGGTTCACAACCTTGTCGACTATATGGTCTCCCAAAAATTCATAAAGATGTAACTAATCCTCCAATGAGACCTATACTATCAACAACGAATTTTCAAAATGTAAATTTGACAAAATGGCTTGACAAGTTACTGAAACCTTATATTCCAACCAAGTACAACTTGAAAGACACCCCTGATTTTCTCTCCAAATTATCAAATTCTTTTGATTCAAATATAGATGATAAATTTCTCGTTAGTTATGATGTTAAATCTTTGTTTACAAACATTCCAGTAAAAATGACAATTGATCACATCATAAAACTTATTCCAGAAGAGCAAATTTCAATTAGTCATGAAACACTGCGAAAATTACTAAATATGTGTTGTCTTAATACTCCATTCCTCTTTAATAATAAAATTTACAACCAAATTGAAGGAATGGCAATGGGATCAGCCCTAAGTCCAACAATGGCAGCATTTTCAATGGACATCATTGAAAGTAATTTTGAAGAAGCATCTATAACCAAGCCACAGTGTTACTTTAGATATGTTGATGATGTGTTTGCAATATTTAAAGAACAAGATGAAGCAAACAATTTTCTAAAATATCTCAATAGTCATCTTAAAGATATTCAATTCACCATGGAATGTCAAGTAAACAACAAACTAAATTTTCTAGATGTGTGCGTACATAATTTTACTAAGAAATACGAAACTAGTTGGTACATAAAAAAGACAAATTCTGGATTATACATTCCTTACCATTCAAATTGTAACAAAGCATACAAAATAAATACAATCAAAGCTTTGTTTAATAGGGCTAAACTTACATCCTCAAATTACAAACACCTTACAGATGCCACCAACAAAGTTTTTAAAATACTTGAAGATAATGGTTATCCGCACAAATTAATCAAACAATATTCAAACACTTTATTTTGCAATAACAAAGANTCTGGATTATACATTCCTTACCATTCAAATTGTAACAAAGCATACAAAATAAATACAATCAAAGCTTTGTTTAATAGGGCTAAACTTACATCCTCAAATTACAAACACCTTACAGATGCCACCAACAAAGTTTTTAAAATACTTGAAGATAATGGTTATCCGCACAAATTAATCAAACAATATTCAAACACTTTATTTTGCAATAACAAAGAGGACAATACAATAGAAAAGCTTGATGAAACCAAGATCAATGTATATTTAAAGCTTCCTTATGTATGTAACCAAATTCAAAGTTTAAAAAAGAAAATAACAACTATGAATACAAATTTAAAATGGACAAAGATCGTTCCTATATTTACATCGTATAAAACTAAAGATATGTTCCAAAATAAAGATCCAATTCCAAAGAATTTAGTTTCCTCTGTTGTCTACAATTATAAATGTGATGATTGTGAAAAATCATACGTCGGGGAAACAAAACGACATTTGGTAACAAGAATGAAGGAGCATATTAACGGACACCTAAGATCAGAAATATTTATGCATGAACACCAAGCTAAAGAAAAGAATTTTTACATACAACTAAGAACAAAACATCCTAAAATAGGTGAAGCTTTAATCATCAAGCAAACAAAGAAACATCACTTACTAAATAAGCAACAAAGCATGATAACATTAAATTTATTTTAGTGTGCATGCAGTAATTTTGTATTATAATAGTGTAGTCAATTGTAAATATTTATTTCCCCCGCATATTTGTTACTGATGATGATTTTCCGAATCGAAACCGGTCTATATTTTTCATAGCGTTTAAAAATGAATATTGCAAAGCTCAGTATAATTACTTCTAATATATATATATATATTAGTAATATATACAATACATAAATAGCATAGATACATACAGTATATTTACAGTCTATCGACTTGAAACTCTGCATACATGGTTCGATTAAAAGATTGGGCCTCTTAAACCAAAATTTATACATATATTCTTCACAATCATATCTCAATTTTTGAAATTCTTTGTGTGCGTTTGTAAGGTATAGGAGCAGTTATTTATTATAAAAATTTACAAGAAGGGAACTATTGGCTACATTAGATTCGAAATACAAATCATGACATCTCTTACAAGCATATTTGATGATATGAATTTATTAATGATTGAATATTAGATTTTGTTTTGTAGTCTACTATACTTATATTATACGATAGTTTTCCATAATAAAATCTTTACATGAGTAAAAAATATATAAAAGAAAATTCTAAGTTAAAATTAAAAGAAAAATTAAAATCCATAATTAATTTGCCAATATTGCGCAAACCATAAAATCAATGAAGTTGGCCTAAATAATTGAGCAAACATTCTTCTCAAATTTGATTTAAAATTCAGATAAAATGAAATTTTTATTCCTACGCGCACTTGCGAAATTGTTTTTAAAGGGAGATTTACGAAAATATAAAACTCGTTTAAACAGCTGGCTTTTCAATCTTCCACACATTGGGAAATCATTTTCCAGCATTTCGATTCCTGCATACGACACATCAACACATAATTATTAAGGTGTGGGATTATTATTTCATAATAAATATTCAATTTATATCTTTTATGAATAATCCCTGGCGGTGCACGACTGACGGCTTACGGTGGGACAAATAAACTATAGCCATGGCAGTCGATCATCTTCAAAATTATTGATAAAACTGAAATACTTATAGAGTGTATTGATTTGAGTTATATGCAATGCATATTAAAATCAGATAATATCATTTCCCAGTTAAAAATTTTTCTAGAAATATATTATATATGCACTAATGATATTATTGCTTGTTGGGAAAGTCGAATTTCATTTATTGAAATAGAGACCTAAGTTATGAAACTAAAACAATGTTAACAACCTTCAACATATAAATTGACAAGCTATTTTGCGGTCATCAAATCAACATGAAAGATAAATTGACAGAATAGTATATTTAAATAAATAAGCAATTGTTTACTATCTCGAGCACTTCCTTTTAGTATATATTCCATAATTAGAAAGGGCATACTCGTTAAAAAACCTCAATTACTCAATGTATCAAAGTTGGTGTTTAAAATTTTAGGATTTATAGAAGCCAAATATATTTTAACATCAACTATGATCTGAACTGAAAACTTACGTTTTAAGAAAAACTGCCTTTGGTTTTTGCTTGCCATTCATTGCTTGAAGAAATCTCCCGTGAAACATGCAATGAAGACTATGTCGCATAACATACCTTATCAATGAGAATTTTTAGAGCGGAGTATTTATACAAACTTAAAGATGACATTCGTTGAATTATCTCTCTGAATTAACTACTCCGTCCGCTCCTTGCAAATATTTGCTTACGCGTTGAATTTGAAATTGCCTTTGCAGACTGTTAAGATATGTCATTTTAAAGCAAATATTTATATAAAATATATAAATATTTAACAAGAAATTCGCAAAAATTAACTATTTATATTTGAATTTATATTCTTCGTTCAAATATTCTCAAAAACATTATAAAAATTCGTAAAAATCTCATTGAAACAGCAAACGACATCAATGTGTACACTGTGCTTTAATTTTAACTAAAATTTAGGTTATGTCTAGTAACCAAATGAGACCAGAAATGTTCTTTGTTCTGGTATTAAATAGAATCGGTGCCACATCTAATGGGACGCAATCAATCTAGGGGCAAAGAACTTCTGGTCCTACAGAACCCTACTATAGTGGCATACATTTTTGAATGGTAAATCAATTTTACAAAAAATTGTTTTGGCACACTTTCTGAGCGCTGATTACCAAAGTAGAGTAGTCATAAAATCCCTAGGGAAAGTCAGGGTAGGCATTAGTCTGTGAAAGGTGACTGTCCAAATATATACCATATAAGAAGAATTTAAAATGAAGTCTAACAAATTCGATCTCATAATATAAGCTTCAGAAACTTATATTTTGTTGTAAAACTGTTGTAATTGCTAAAATGTGATATATAGGATAATAATATAATAAAGGATAAGTAACTAAAGTTAATAAGCTCTCTGTCCTAAAATAGCTGATCCATATGCATTTGACTGCAAGCTTAACAACTTTGCAGAAAAAAACGATTCTCGTTCTGATATTTGTAATATATTCTCGTGAAGTATGGTTTTCAGAAAATGCAACATTGCTTTCAAATAAAGTTTTCTAAAAAGTTATACGGATTATAATTCACGGGAGAACGAAGATTATTGAAATTTGACTCGCCGTGCTCTCCCACATCATATTTTGGAACACCTCTTTACATTTTCGGATAACGTAAGAAAGGCTAGCTACATATACTTCTGAATTACTCATCATCTTCCCTCATTTAGCACAATCAAAACACTGAAAATCATAGATTTATTGGAAAATAAAAATTAGAAATGGTTCTAATGGTCTCTGAGATGCATTCAGTTTAAACCAGAAAAAAAATTCGTCAAACAATTTATAGCCATTTTGTTATATAGAACCAATATATTAATATATCATTATTTAGTAAAATCAAAAGTTGAGCAAATATGTAATTAGAGGAGAGCATATTGATAAAGTATAAAATTCATTGCAGTCAATGAAAGTAGGCCTATTGAGCGTTCTTAGAAACACTAAAAATGGCCTTTGTATGATCACAATGTAAATCAATTAAAAATGATTTCTCTCTTTTATGTTTCCATAAGGAAATGGTGGATAACACCCAAATTCTGCATCAAAATATATATGAGTGCTTTAATCAGTATTTTTTTAATTTTCATAAGCATTAAAGTTCTTATAGTTTGAAAAGTTTACACAGAGTTCAATATGAAATGATTGGAATGCCTTAATTATGCTCAATTCCAAGTCCATTGAATCCGTATCACTTTTGCACCCGTAAGATCAATGAAATATAAATAAACAAGAATCGTAAACAATGAAAAATATTTAAAAAAACGAAATATCATTAGATAAGAAGTTAAAAACATTTTTGATTTTAGTATTAAAGAATTATTTAACGTTTCTTATGAATGAGAAGGAATAATTGTTACCATAAGGTCCAAGAATTTTTCAATTGAATAAATTTATAAGGCCTTTACTAAGGCCTAACTGAAAATTTTAAAACATAACCACTTTCTGAGTTTTAGGAGTATTTTTTTGTGAATGCGCCAATCTATTTAAAAGAACAGAAATTGAAGAAAAACACTCTCCTATTCCCAAACTAATTCTGTATGCAAAACAGTATATTGAATTCTATTTTATTTTGAATATTTTAATTGTAAACAAACCGTAGACTAGAAACTATAGATCACAATTACAATTTCACGCTACAAGTAAGTATTAAGTAAAAATTGGCAGTACGTTAAACGTATAATCGAAAAGGGAAGTGGCTGTAAATCGCCTTGATTAAACCCTTGACATAATAAACGCCAGATTTGTCATTTCTGACAAAATGGCAATGCCAATTCCTAAGTGTGGCAAACTTAATTAATATAAGAGGATGACTGATGAAAGTTTGAGTTTAGATAGAAAGCCACTGGCAGAGAGACTTATTCTGTAATGGGATAAGCAACGTTGCAGAGAAATCATGGAAATGGTTTGTAACATGATTAATATTTGTGGAAAACTAAAATAGACATGATTACGAATCAAAACATTGCATTTGGTTTTGATATTGTTTATCAGCCAATCACATTATCAGGCTGTGAACTTCAAAGAAAAATTATCACATGCTTTTATCAATTGGTTTGCTTCCGACTGCAATCACAATAAAAGTGTGTCGTTCACTAAGGTAAAGATAAAACATGACTTTTACAAACACTGCAAAATATAAATTTAGATATATTAGGATCAGACTTGTCAACGAGCCGAGCTTCTAACGAGCCGAGCTTGAGCAGAGCATTTGATATACAACGAGCCTTTATTAAGCCGAGCCAATTTATAGTTCTGCTTTTTAATTTGCTTATGCAGATATTTCTTATTTTTTTATTCAATATACCTTTTTCATAATCACATTTTAAACTGGTTATTAAATAATTAGGAAGAGCTATTTAAAAATTTCTGAGAATGCAGTATTTTTTTGAAAAAATATCGAGCTAAAACGCGCCTCATTGAACGGTTCTATGTGGCGAGCCGAACCGAGCCGAAAATACTCAAAAGTAAAACGAGGCGAGCCGAGCCGAGCCGAGCTTAAAAATGTCGGCTCGTTGACAAGTCTGATTAGGAAAACTCCAGATACAACAGCATATTTTTCTCAAATCATAGTAATAAAATAAAAAGTATCTATGTTTATGTTTTATGGTGTGAAAAAGATGTAAGCATTCAATATCTGTAAATCAACTTTACAGTTAAAGCGGTAATAAGCATTTTGAAGGCTATACAAATTTATTAGTATGATAGATTACACTAACGTTGGTTTAAAGTTAGTTAGAAACTGTCGAAATACCTACATTAAAGTTTCAATGTTATAAATAATATAGTACGAACATATCAGTGTGCATGTATTGTTAATTTAATATGGGAATGAAAACTTTATTCTAGCTAATGACCTTCACCTATGCTAATGAGTTATGTCAAAAATCAGCCCGGAGCGTTGAAAAATAGGCAAAATTTTAGTATATTATATTCTCAAGAATACATTTAAATTATTGAAAAATCTCCGCCGAGAAATACTTTAGAAACACCACTGTTAGGAAAAAATTATAAATTATAAATAAAGTATTGATACAGTGAGGATTCAAAATTGAATTATTGGCTGGTTTGAAAAAAAATATACTCTACAATTTTTTTAAATTTACAAAAATAATGCTAAAGTTCTAATGGTTTAATGTAATTTCTAACGCGGTTTATATATTTCACAGACTATGCGTTGTGAGTATACAGAACCTAATTTAACGTTCCAAACACTATTTTCTTGAATAAAATTTAATTTGATTTACGAGAAACACTTGCGGAGAACTTCAGAAAATAAATTAATGGATAAATAAAAAGCTTAAAGATCTACAAATCAAACGAAGTTAAAACACCTGAAGCTGGGGGTGATATATATGCGCAAAATTTAAACAAATTATATATCATTAAATATGAAACTTATATATTAAATTATTTAGTTAAAATGGACATAAAATATTACAAATGTTTTATTGCAGATTTAGTACGTTCGTAAAGAAAAATATAATTTTTATAGAAGACTTACCTTTGTTGTACAAAGTGTCGGATTTAAAAAGCCTGAAATAAGTATCAGAAAAATCGACCGCACATCGATTCATTTCGGCGTTATTCCCGTAAAACAATCGCACCGGCAAACCAACACCCAATTAACGAAAGGTGTTGTGAGTGAAATCAGTGAGTGAGCCGTAGTATTCTTATCACATTCGCAAATATTGACGCTTGGGAAAGCAAAACGCACTGTGTTTAGCATGGTCCGTCACGACATAATTACATGCTCGCGCGAAAAATCATTATTAAATTGGAAACTCAAGCTGATTTACGTTAAATAGTAGATCTGTTTAAGTATATTCTTTAATCAAATGAATATGTTTTCTCACACCTGTCCAAAGTCCAATGCAAACAAGAGAAAAATATTCTATTTACTTTCTGAACTAGAAAATTTATTAAAGAAAAATCTGCGCGATTCCTATAACGGGCAGTTACAAAAAATTTCGCTAATTTTTATGAGTTAAAAAGGTGTTGACCGCATACATATACACTCAGTATACCTAATTGAATTAGCCATAGATGCACATTAGCGTGAAAAAACTTGAAGTGCATTAAAGTTATTTAAATAAGTTTGTGTCAAGTGAAAAATTCTTCTTTGTTCAGTGTTTGTACATTGTACAGTATGTAGTAAATGATAAGGTCCGAAATTACTGCAATAACAAAGGAAGTTACTCAAGGTCGCAAACAGACCAATCAAAGAGTCGCCAAATGTGTTTTCATAATCAACTTTCTTAAATGCCTGTTTTAGTACAATCAGAACGCAGACATCATTATAGCTACTATTTATCAAAAAATCAACTTCTTTATAATAGAAGATATCAATTTGGTTCGGGTACCAAGACTGCATGGTTTGGTGCAGAAATTGATACCTCAGAGACCCGCCTTGTTCCATTTGGAAACATTATATACTTATTTCTGTGTCAAGTGGAATCTCCAGCCGTGGTGGCGCAAAGCAATAGGGTGTAAGGATTAGCGCAAAAGATACAACTTTTGCTACTAATCAATTATAGCACGCAATATGATAGGATAATTTTGAAAAAAATTTTATTCCTCCAATATGGTTCCTTATCTGAATTGGTTTCACAACAAAAGTTGTATCGTTTGCGCCCTACCTAAGGGTTGCAGCCATGTGTAACGGTAACAATAATTGCATTCTCTTCTGACTTCAGTTTGGTGCAGTGTGAGGGCTGTAAGTGTAAGCACTGGAAGTAAAACGGCGAGGCTTTTTCTATACTTACAGGTTATCAGAGTCACGAGTGTGTCTTATGGGATAAGTGCAATGTACAACATTGAATTTATTATGAGCGATCGTGAACATTAAGTCAATGCAGTGTTGCTAGATCATCTCACTTATTTGTGGATCTAGCGTTCGGGAAAACGAGAAAGGACTCAACTCTCTTAATGCCAGAAGCTATGCTCTCGCATAGACCAACTTGTTCAAACTCAAGCAGATTATCACTCTGTATGTTCAGGTGTTTTGAGAGATCACAAAAGATAAGACCAGTTGCCCCTCTTAGTTATGATTGTGAGAAACAGGCTCTTTTTTAGGAAATCTATGGAGTTGTGGCAAAACGACTAAATTTTAATTTGATATGTGCGCAAGCTAATAAGCAGAAAGCAGCTTCGATATGCAAAGAAATGTGGTTCAATTTGGCGCAAAATTGTAATGCCAGGCGGCTTTTAGGAAAATGCACTGGAGATCACAAGTGGATCCAATACATGAAGCATCCAATTTTCTGAAAATGTTAAGATTCTATTGAACAACCATAAAATAACAATCTAAATCTTATCCAATTATGAAACTACTTGATCATTAGGCTACAAACTTAGGTCGAAGTCAGCGATGCAACCGGATCAAGAAGCAGGCAGTAAGCAGTCAACCCGATTGAAAGTGTTCAGTTCCTCCTTCGTTGGACCTGCTAAAAAATTAAAGTTGGAATACTTTTCAAGCAAAAATTTTATTTTCAACTTCAAACAAATGGCAGTTCATGCTTTTTCACTCTGACCCTACTCTATGCGAATCCCTCTGTAGCTCCGTTGTCAATAATTTAAAATTAGAACTTAATATATTTGAAGAATCAAATTTCCCTCATCCTGTGAACAGGGCCTAGTATATTTTCAGAAAGTTTATTCGGTTTTAATTTTTTGTCACGGCGAAGATGACCTGGATGCATTTCTGTTCTAAACTATACTTAAAATTTATATTTTTCAAATAATTTATTAACCTGCAATCTATTCAATTGATATAAAAATTCATGACTATATAATAATTACAGTATCTTTATTTTCCATGAATTGTATTAATGATACGGTTGAATTCACACATTAATACATTTAAGCGCTTTAAACAGTAAAATTAGAATCAATGTCTAGAATTGCAAATAAAATCCTTCATTTTATGATGTTTGTATTTGCATGAGTAAAAACATCTAAAATCCACCGACTACTGTATAAATAAGTAATGAGTCATCGGAAGCGCATGGATTTCCCTAGTGATTGGCATGAAGAAGGAAAAAGTACCCAAAGGAAAAGACAGGTATTAAGAATTTATCGCTAGTTAATTAAGTATTACGAAATCCATTAAATCAAATATGCATGCGCTAGGGGTGATGAACTGTTTATTACACTGGAATGCTTTGATCGTGCATTAAGTATATCGATTCGTAAATTGCTTTATAGTACTTAACATGATAATTCAATGATTATTGAAATCACAAAGTGATTTTATTTGTAAATGAAATCCTAAATTTTTATGGAGACCACTACTAAAAAAACACACCCTTGAAAATTCAGAAATATGTTAATTAGAAAAAGCAGCAATCTATAACAGAAATTTTTCTTAAATACCTTACTCTATGTCAACTCTAAATGAATTTTTTATTTTGGTCCTTTGGCTATATAATTCCACATCGGAATATTATTCATCAGAGTCGAAACGAAAACAAATCTGGCATGGTCAATGCATTTTTTTACCCTTGACTACTAACGAGTCCTTTGATATAAGAAATTCAAATTCATTATTACTACGGCAAACAAATTGCATATTTAACTTTAAAATAAAAATTTATATATATATATATATATATAAAATCATGATCTGGATTTGCAGAAGCATGATTGACCCAAGAGTATGGGTCGATCAATTTGTTTCCTATACTGCTAATAATTACATTAATAACTACATTTATATTCATCCCCATACCAATGTCTAGAAAATAAAATAGAGTTCTTCTAGAGTGTAGACTTTCCCAGTATTAGTTTGATTAGTTCTAAATAATTTTATGAAAAGTTATAAAGCTAACAAAAAATCAAAGTTATATTATATCTAAAATTAATAATTTGAAAGTTTTTCTCTGTGTAATAATTTTCATGAATGGTTAGAACCCTTGTGTAATGTGATGATTTCTAATGTTTCTATCCTTTAAAAATCTCAGAACTTATAATCTCAAAATATTTTATGAGGCAAACATTTCAAGCTAACTTCTAGTTTCATATTGCAATCTACAGAATATATACAAGGTAGGAATAAATTTTCATTTATTTTAAACGTATACAAATATATCAGAGGTTACTTCATATTCTGCATCGAAAATCCTGAAAGAAATATAGACTTCTGTTGCCAAATGATAGTTACTCGGGTGTATTGTCTAAAAGTGTTAATGCACATGTATAATACAACTGACAGGTTGGTTCATGGTTGCATTTTATCTAAGACTTATTTCTGTATTATTATTTCTGGGAGAGCAAATTCAAGATCTTTCAAGACATCAAGCCGAAAATCAAAGTTAGAATTATATTAAGTAAAATACTTGCAATGCACTGAGGAACGTGTTATTTGGTGGCAAATTCTTCTCGTTACTTGTTCTTATTAAACGCACATGTTAAAGAAATCATGCACAATCGTCATATTCTATGTGTAAAATGTAAAATACTGAATGAAATTTATATGAACCTCTTGAGATATTCTGCAAAGAATTGCGGATACATAATGGTGAATATTTCGAGAGAAGGCTACATTCATAATGGAAGATCCCGCTGCTTCAAACTTAGTTCGAGAAAATTCGGATGCCTTTTTCGGTACGGGTAAGGTAGAGTAATCAACACATTTTATTCTTCTATCCATACACGAGGCCAATTCGAATTTTGACATTATTATACTCAAACGTCAAAACTCATACTACTATAATTCATAGAAGGACGTTATTGTGTTGAAGTGTTTAGTTAATCTGTGTGTACAATAAATTTATGGAAAGTAGAAGATTGTTTTTTGTAAATTAATAATTTTTAGAAAAGAACAATAACTGTTTGAAGTTCACTTTAATATTGAAATATAATTGCAATATATTATTAGCATGATTAAGCTTTCACATCCCAATCCCAGTTGTCCCCTCAGAAACGTTGAAATTCATGAATGAAGTTTAGTAACAGTTTTACTTGTCATTTTGTAAACAATTTTTGCAGAAATAATAAAAAATTTCTTACTGAAGCGGGTATAGTTTCTTGAATAAGTTAAATATTTGAGATTCTCATTGAATTATAGATCTTTTAATAAATTTTTAGTGTAGATTTTTAATATCCTTTAGTTTGAAAAACTAATTGAAAAACATTTGATCGAAATGGTTCTCATTCCTGGTGAATCTTGACCATAAATGGGATAAATGGGATAAATGGGATCTTGAATTATAGAATATAGAAAAGCAGGAAGTGGTAAGTTAATATAAAAGCTTAAAGGAATTACGTTTTGAATAGAAATTATTTAAAGTCGCTTAACATGCAAAATTTATACAATTGACAAGAAAGTATACTTTGAAAGGTAGATAACCGAAAAATTTGTTTGCTCTTTGATAATTGCATGCGCTTGCAATCAATTGTTAAGCCACTCTAAATTCATAGATGGAATTGAAAGACTGGAGCATAGTTGGTTAATTCTTAATCATAATGTAAATTTCTTTTTAAGAAGGTTAAATGATTTCTTGTGTGAAACGCATGATTTAGTGCATTAAGATTAACCTGTATTATTATTTGTGCTGAGTATCTTCCATTCCACTATTGTTGAAATAGCACTGCTCAAAATATCTCCATTTCTTTGAAGATTGTCAATAAATATTCATAAATTTACTAGTATTGCTCTGCATTCTTGATGTTACGTCATCTTCTTAAACATAATAAAATTCTCTCACAACATGTAATGTAGATCTCTTAGCAAATGCTTTCTCCTTAATGAGTGTGAGAAACTAAATCCAACAGAAATCACTCTAAGCATGTGCCAATCCTCAGACCTCTCCATTTAATATGTCTCTATAATTGCTTTTAATACTAGCAATGTATTGATTTTCTTAATGGTCTTAATTATTTAATCAAATAGTTTAAAAATACACACGTGATTTCTTCATGTGCTATTTGATGTACATTATACATTATTATAATCCTCTAAATACATGGACTGCTGCCATTTCAATTTCTGCAATAACAAAAAGTGTAACACAGCCCACGATCACTGAAGCAAGATTTATACAAGATACAAATTGTTTAAAACAATAAAATAAAAATCGGGTTAAAACTTTATTTTTTATCAATGAATTCGGCAAAATACTCAAATCATTTGCTTTTTTCTATCAACTATACATACATAACTTAGTCTAATAAAGCTAAAGTACTTCAATTGGTTGAGAACAAACAGAACATTTGCACCTTAGTAATTCCGATGTTAACTTTTTAATAGTCAATTACTATTAATTGTTCATAGCAGTTCCGTACTTTCTAAATGTGAATTTACTTGAGAACATAATGAATTTTTAAAAAATTTCTTCAGAATCCTTGAAATCTTTAGGATTCTTTATGATGAATACTGTCTATATGTTAAAGGTATGTTATTTTATAAATCCCGTTTAAAAACGTTTTTATTCCACATTTGACAAAAAAATCAAAATTGGAATTTTAATTATGCTATATGCTTTTCATCGAAAATCTGAAGAGGTTCTGAGGCCAATTTCAAATTTGGTAGCTAAGAAAACCTTTAATCAAGCTGGTCGCTGTGTGAGTTTTTTCTCACAATAAACAACACACCACAACAGCAAATGGTTCCTGGTTCACACAATAGGCACAACACAACACAATATTGGTACGATTGTAATAAGGCCCAAACTGCCCATTGTCCACATTCTCAAACAATTTCTTCAAGCCAATTACGAAATTGTGAAATCCTTGAATATGTGCACATAAATGGGCAAATGTGCTCTCTTGTTATTGTTATGGTGAGAATTTATGCTAAAAGTTATTCATTTAGCTAGAGTACGAGAATGAAGTACCCGATTTTTTTTAAGAACACGTAAGCGCATCAACAACTTTTTAGTCACATTTCTTATAAAGAAATGAATATGGGATAGAATTCAGTGAAATCTAAAATATATCACTCAAAAATGCATATAATGAAGAAAATCAATCAACATCAATTTCTCTTGTTTCAAAGTTTCTATGATGTGAAGCAGTTTTTTGTCACATTAAAACATCACTCTCTCTCTTACCCAAACATGATCCTAATAACATTGCACAAAACGCGCATTAACAAAGGTTAGACGGCTAAACATTGCAGTAATGGCAATGAAATAAACCTTACTAGTATAAGAAATTCAAAATAAGTATTTTACATCAACTGTCTTCACTAAGGGTATTGAAGATCACATCCACATTGAGAACTCACGGGATTTTACTTCTTCATTTGCATAGTTGAAATATATATAAATAACGCTGTTGCTAGTTCGTTAATGAATTAGCAAACACAAAATATCATATGACTAATTTTTTGCATCAAAGACAAAATGCAAGTTTTTGTGAGCCTGGGGTTTTATGCCCTACACAGCATAGAGTGTTGTATACATAACAAAGCTAAAATTCTAAACAACACATGTTGCTTTTCATGCTATTTAAAAATATATTTAATCAAATCTATTAGTTAATCCCATTCCGCAATATAATGCTTTACTGAAAAAAAAATTAATTTTTTACTTTTTATTAAACTTGTAAAAAATTGTCAAACTGTTTGCGCCAATCAATTTCCCATCGATTGAACTTTATTACAATACAATATTCCAGCAGTTTAACAAACTTTAAATACTGACTATTTGAGGGGGGGGATAGATGGTACCATTAAGCATTTTAATCCCGTAGAAATTTCAAAACAAGATGTATCATCCAACTAAAAAACTCTGTACAAAATGCAAGAAAGTCTGAGATTCCCTGGACTTCCATTTAACGCCAATGGCTAAAAAGCATTAGAGTTCCAGAGAAAGTTCGACGAAATCGCCTCACGTACAACTTTATTAACGATATAAATCTCAATAAGTGTAAGAGTTCTGCCTGTTCTTACCAAAATACAGTCCTCTAGATTTATTAGACTAAATGATACCTATATAACTGATAGAACAAAGCATACGATCTAAATATCTGTCTGAAATTATTGAACTCATCATTTCTACTTAAAATTATTTGTAAATAATCTAAGATCACAAAATACATGAATATTGAGTGGAGTAAATTGATGACTAAGACTTGCTTGAGGGAAGCCATGACCCGATAATGGCCATTGCGAGTATTAAAAAATTACTACTTGAAATAAACATAAAATATTCTCAATCCAAGAAACAAATATTTTAAATAAAAGTAAATTCTTACCAGATTTAAAGTCTGAAGCTTTCGGTGGAAGAACATATCCATTTTCAGCGTTCTAAATTGGAAGGCGTAAGATTATAGAAACATGTGCAATAAAATGTTTGTATTAAATTTCTTCACTGAATTAGAATAGCATTGACAAATGATGATGATGATGATGATGATGATGATGATGATGATGATGATGATGATGATGATGATGATGATGATGATGATGATGATGATGATGATGATGATGATGATGATGATGATGATGATGATGATGATGATGATGATGATGATGATGATGATGATGATGATGATGATGATGATGATGATGATGATGATGATGATGATGATGATGATGATGATGATGATGATGATGATGATGATGATGATGATGATGATGATGATGATGATGATGATGATGATGATGATGATGATGATGATGATGATGATGATGATGATGATGATGATGATGATGATGATGATGATGATGATGATGATGATGATGATGATGATGATGATGATGATGATGATGATGATGATGATGATGATGATGATGATGATGATGATGATGATGATGATGATGATGATGATGATGATGATGATGATGATGATGATGATGATGATGATGATGATGATGATGATGATGATGATGATGATGATGATGATGATGATGATGATGATGATGATGATGATGATGATGATGATGATGATGATGATGATGATGATGATGATGATGATGATGATGATGATGATGATGATGATGATGATGATGATGATGATGATGATGATGATGATGATGATGATGATGATGATGATGATGATGATGATGATGATGATGATGATGATGATGATGATGATGATGATGATGATGATGATGATGATGATGATGATGATGATGATGATGATGATGATGATGATGATGATGATGATGATGATGATGATGATGATGATGATGATGATGATGATGATGATGATGATGATGATGATGATGATGATGATGATGATGATGATGATGATGATGATGATGATGATGATGATGATGATGATGATGATGATGATGATGATGATGATGATGATGATGATGATGATGATGATGATGATGATGATGATGATGATGATGATGATGATGATGATGATGATGATGATGATGATGATGATGATGATGATGATGATGATGATGATGATGATGATGATGATGATGATGATGATGATGATGATGATGATGATGATGATGATGATGATGATGATGATGATGATGATGATGATGATGATGATGATGATGATGATGATGATGATGATGATGATGATGATGATGATGATGATGATGATGATGATGATGATGATGATGATGATGATGATGATGATGATGATGATGATGATGATGATGATGATGATGATGATGATGATGATGATGATGATGATGATGATGATGATGATGATGATGATGATGATGATGATGATGATGATGATGATGATGATGATGATGATGATGATGATGATGATGATGATGATGATGATGATGATGATGATGATGATGATGATGATGATGATGATGATGATGATGATGATGATGATGATGATGATGATGATGATGATGATGATGATGATGATGATGATGATGATGATGATGNCAGGGTATGCATAGAAACCGGAAATAATGCAATTGATATCATCCGCATATTTAACCAAGTTACCAGATTTAGAAGAAATTTGCATCTCGTCATAAAGTAAATTAAACATGATAGGTCGAAAAATATTCCCTAGAGGAACACCACAGTTAGTCTCAAGTAATCCTGAGTGATGTTTGCCCATATCGACATATTGTTTTCTTTCCATTAGAAAATCTGAAAGAATGTTAATTATATTTTTTTGATTGGGTATTAATTCAGTTATTTTTTCTACAATCCTGTGCCTTGGAGCACAGTCAAATGCCTTGCTGAGATCAAGAGTAAATATTCTCACATAATCGTAAAGTTCGCTGGGATTTTTGCATGTATTAATGATTTTCAGAAGAGCGCACTCTGTCGATGAACCTTTTCTGAAACCAAATTGGTTATAGTTAAGCGTCTTATTGTACTTGTCAGATATTAATGTGTCAAGGAGTAATCTCTCGAAAATTCTAGAAATAATTGAGGTAATGCATACAGGACGGAGATGGTCTAGTGTTTCAATCTTTGCCTTTTTTGGAATTGGTACTACACGAGAGATTTTAAAAATCTTTGGATATGTGCCTTTCTTGATACTGAGATTAAAAATATAGGTTAACATTTCGGCTAAATTATGTGCGTTGTTTTTAATTAACCAATAAGGAATACCATCTGGACCAGGGGAAGACTTTTTAACGTTAGCTAAGGCATTGCATACTGTGATTAAATCCAACTCTTCCATCGGACGCTCTTCCAAACTTTGGAGGGATGGTGCTATGTATGGTATATATCTGTAAAATAACTGTTAATTTCATCTGGTGAAAAAGGTATTTTAGGACCTACAGATTGTTTTCGATTTAAACTTTTATTTAAATTGTCCCACCAAAACTTTGAACCACGTTTTTCTTTGTTAGATGATATGTTCTTAATTAATTGATTCCTAATTTGATTATCAAGCTTTGAGACTAATGAAAATTTCTTTTTCTTGAGCGCTACTTGTTTTTCTTTAATTAGTAATTTGACTTGAGGTGTGAGGTGTGGTGGATCCTTGTTTGAAGTTTTAACTTTTATTAGTGGGCAGTATTCATTATAAACCTCGATAATATGGTTTACAAAACTTTCAGCTGCCGTGTTAGGATCATCCATAGACATTCTCACAGAATAGTTCGAATTATCTAGAGCAATTCCAAGTCTATATATATATATATCAGACTTTCTTTGACGATGTATCCAAACAAATTCACGTTTTGTTATTGGGGGGATTTTTGAATGCATTATTAATTCCATGTGATCAGTTTTCCGAAGATAGAAAGGGAACTGCTTTGTGGTAATAACTAGTTGCAGTAGTAAGAATAAATTCTAATTGTTTACCTTTTCGTGTTGGCCTTTTGCTTATTTGTTGAAGAAAACCTTGTTGGGAAAGAAAGTTTACCTCAAGATCGTTGAAATCTCCCATTATTGTAACATAAGCTCCAGGATAAAGTGTCCTTAATTTATAAATATTTCCTAAAATGTGGCATTCATATTCCAATTTCTTTCCCAAATTGGGTGGATAATACACTACACAATAAATATGTATGGGTGAAGATTTCAGCAAACACCAAAATATTTCAAGACTATTGTCATCAGCGATATTCAGGGCTTGTAGATTATACAGTTGACTAAAATAAACGCATATTCCACCTCCTTTGGTTTTAAGTGAATTATAGCATGATCTATCATTTCGGATTAATTTGTACCATGAATGCTAACAACACAATCTTCTATGTCACTATTGAGCCACGTTTCAGTAATAAAACATAAATCAATTTTATTGTAAAGTAAGTCATTTAAAATAAAATGATTGGCATTTGGTTTCTTTAGTGATCGCACATTTAGTAAGAATATACTAGGAAACGCGTTTCTTTTTTCTAGTNATTTAGTATTCCACTTGCCATTTTCATATACTTCCAAATTTAAATTACGAATTCGTATATATTTTGAGTTAATGCCTTCGTTTATAAGTTCGTCTTTGTTTGAGACATTGCCTCTCTTGATTAACCTCAGAGGCTGATAAATCAGGAGAAATAAAAATCTGTTTTTATAGGATTTCAATTAATATAGGGATAACAATATCTTTCTCTTGTTAAATACTGTATCTAGTATTACCAATAGAGGCCGATCAATTTGCCTTGATTTCCTTCCAAGAGGTTGAATATCTTTTACAGTGCAATTTACTTTTTGGATTTGTTTAGGTCACTAATCAGGATCGACTTCACATACATCAGTTTTATTTTTAAACAAAATTTTTGAGAGCATTCAGTTCATCAGGTGAGGATGACTGACATCAAAGGAATAAGGTGTGAGAATTCGAACTCTATATTTTTTGCAAAAGCCGTTTGGTCAGAAAAATATTACCTACTTGTAGCAATGATGTAGATTGCAAGCAGAGATTGAAAAAACTTTCTCAATTATCGTATAAGATTGTTGAAGATTTTTGAGAATTAGTTGTCTGTTTAGGTAGGCAATTCAATCAAAATCAAGTAGAGGAAACTCAAAGATTTAGATTTATGAATTGCAAAATATTTTTTTTATTTACATCATCGAGTTCGAAATACAAATTTATTTCTAAAAAATGCAATTTTTAAATTACCAAAATTACTGTTGATTTTAGATTCGAAATTTATTAGTAAGACTTATTTAACATTTCATTCGAAGTTTAACTAGGAGAATTGGCATGTGTGCTATTTTAATATATTTTCTAGGAGTTGCTGCAAAATTAATAGTACAAAGAACAGTACAAATACAATCCCAGCAGAATAAATTGTAATCCTTCCAGAAATAGTAAAATACTGTAAACTTTTACTTCGATTTTAAGGCTCTAGTGAAAATAACAAATTTGTTTTTCAGTATTTAAGTAATAATAATACAAAATTCAGAACTTTAGGAGGATTTGATCTCGCGCTGATTGTGGTGATCTAGATTGAGGCAACATTTACAAAAGATGTTGGCTTCCGTCAGCTAAAAATCCGCTAAGTCCGCTTAACACACATATATTACTGGAACATATATTTAGTAGAAGTAGATCTGGTAATGGATTTCTATAATTTACAATATTTAGCACCAAATTGCTTGAATTAAGTTCAGTTGGGTTGATATAGGTGATATATTGAAAATGGTGAGTCGAGTTGAGTTGAAATAAATCTTTTTTGATAGTTGTTTACATTGAGTCAAAAAACCTATTTAACCTCATATACGACAGCCTTTTTCACACTTCTAAGACCAGGGGTGTTGCGAGCACCCTCTCTTTCAGAAAATAATTATTTCTCATTGTTTTATGCTAAAATCTGGCAGGGTGTTGGTCAATGATCAACTAAACACATTGGGAATAAAGTAATCCTCTCGATGGTGTCATGGCGTCATAATGGACGCTGACGTTAGCAAATGACTGCAGCACTAAAAATTTGAAAAAATACGTTCAAAGAACCGAATAAGGCTAAAATTTAGCCGGTTTTGGCCAATGATCAAATGGCAACCCATACTTAGTTATAGCTAACAGATATGATATCATAATAATAACGTGGCTTAACATTCGAATTAATGCTTTGTTTGAAAGACCATTAATAAATACCAAATTAGCATGATTTATGAGCAATTTCGGTCAATGCATGCTAATAGTTGTCAAACAATGATACTTTACAATTTAAAATAAATAACGCTAATTATAACATGCAATTTGAAATCACTTATTTATGCTTTGTATAAAAATCATATTTTATGCATTTATTTTCTGATTGGTGCATTTTGTTTGAGCTTACTTGCGACTTATGGTCACAGTTTGGACTGGAGTTCCAATTAGCAATTTTAAAAGCCTTTGTTCTTGTTAGATGATACCTCTTTCACATTAAACTGCTCAGAAGGGGACCTCAAAGTATCAAATGGTTTGTCTACAATTTCAAATCGATCGAAATTAAAATTTCGATTGCTTTGTTCTAAGAAGGATTCATTTAAAAAGTAAGTATTTTGTTAAATTCGCATTTACACTGAATAGAATGCACACTTCAAAATAAAAATTACCACACGAAAACCTCTATAGCCAACTATCATACTAAGGAGTTGACAACGTTGAATGTAAAGGAAAATTTGTTGACTTGAAAATGTTATATTTTTTACCAACTGGTTTAGTAGACTGCAAAAATCAATCAAAAATTGATCTGCAAAAATCTATTGTAATTTGGATTTCGCCCATAAATCGATGGAATATCAATCGAGTCAGGAAATCTTAATTTCCCCTGGTCCTAGTCCAACCCCATAAGGAATTTGGAAATCCTTGGATACATCAGTGGGTATTTGTGCCTTAAGCACGTTAAAACATTCACAATTTTTAAATGAGAACTCCCAATTCCTCAAAACATTCAAATTCTCCCAAAAACCAATGTTCAGATGATAAGAAAATTTAAAGCCCATGAGACATTGGGAGCGATAACACACTTCAACTATTCGTTTTCTATCGATTGACAGCCAAATCCCTGTCCAAGAACTCCATGCGCAAAAGTGAGTTTAAAGACAATATGAAAAAAGATAGATTGCTCTATCAAGTGATGTATTTTAGATTTTGGATATCTTTATAAGATCGTGAGTTAAGAACGCTTAATATTTTTTATTATTGGGGTTAATATTGTTCAAATATAATTGACAATAAAGTTCAATATAAAAGTAAGTGGTTATTTCCATTGTTTGTCTACTATAATTTATTAAGTACTGTATTTACTATATTGCAGACTGATTATGTTGTACTATGCCCTACTCGTTTTCAAGGTAAACAAACTTTTAGAAGTACATAAGCGATCAAAGCAAAATGGTAATTTAATACATCACCTCATCAAATATTGGATTTGAGAATTCTGAAGTATTATCTAATTAGAAATTTAGAAAAAACAGTGCATTGCTAAACGTGTAAGCATTGGGCTTAAAAAATTATTCAAAATTTGCTTGCTGCTAGGACAACAATAATTCAACTTTAAGGAATAGACTTGGGAGAACCTATACATTCCACTATTCGTTTGATTTACCCCTCCGCATCTACAGCTAATTGTCGTCTCTTAAACAATAAGGTTGACAAGTGGGTGACCAGCATGATACACCTTATGTATAGAATTAATGGATTGCTCAAATATTTTGCACTATATAAAAGAATAGAGGGAAGCAGAAATTACACAATTATGATAAAATAAACGAACCCCTAATAAAATTTATGTTTAATGTGTTTTTTCATTAGGGTAATTGAAATTTATTACCTTTATTTTTAAATAATTTCAATATTACAGGTAGACTAGAGGGTTTTTGTATTGCACCAGGGTGAAACAGATATTTTCGTCAGGAGCCTACTTATACGTAGATGTATGTTCGACAAAATTTCTGCATATTTTTTAAAAACACTGATCCTGTCAAAATTCAATTACAACTATTTGAAATACTATGATTGTTTTGTTAACAAAGGTTCAATGCATATTGGAAAAAAAATGCATGTATATATGAAATTATGATTTTTTAAAATACTTGGCGCCCTTCATT
>CABFPE010000677.1:191507-210904 GCA_900660155.1 Hofstenia miamia | reverse complement strand
TACATGTGTTAAGTATAAGAAAAAAGTTTTGAAGAAATCTTTCATTAATGTCGCAATTCGAACCTGGAATTCGCTACCTAAAGAAATTAAAAGCATTGATAAATTGAAACCTTTTAAAAAGCGTTTAAAAATCTTCCTTAAGCAAAAATATATTTTAGGTACATCATGGTTAGGATTTAAATTTTACGACAATGACTATACGATAACTCGTCATTAAAATAGCAATATAAAGTAATTCATCCATAGCCTGTAAGAATTGTTACTTTTTGTAATGTATGTTGATTTGTAGATTGGTTACTTTTTTGTAATTTGTGACGCTATTCAGATAAATTATCAGTTATTGAATCGTAAACATTTATCTGAATATAGAATCTCTTATCTTATCTTATTACAAACTGCACACCAACCGCCTTTTCCCCTGAGAAAGCGGTGACATTGGCAGAAATTTAAATTTGTCTCTATTGACATAAAACTTTGTTCTTTATATGATTTTATATTCTTATATGTAATGAAAATTTATTCAACGATTTAAGATTTCCCACAATTATGGCTAGTAAAAATATCGATTGTAAAAAAAGAGCTATTTTTGAGGATACCTAAAATTTACTGTTTAATCTGAATTAAAACGGTAGTAAGTAAGGTTTCCATTTCCAAAAGTCAAAGTCCTAGTCAATTTCAATTTATTTAAGATAAGATAAGATAAGATAATTTATATTCATTTGAATTTTTTTACAATATTTTACTGATATTTCAAATGAATAGCGTCATTAACTACTATGTACAAAAAATGAATAATAACAAAAATGAAATAAATAAAACAACACTGACTAAAAAATACACTGACTACGGATAGCTTACTAATTTCGATTTATTGTATAATCGTTATTATAAAATTTAAATCCTATCCATGATCTACCTGATATAAACTTTTGTTTGAGAAATAATAATTTTAATTCTTTTTTGAATTTTTTAAGGTTGTCTATTATTTTCATTTCTTTTGGCAATATATTCCAGTTATAAATTGCAGTATTAATAAAGGATTGACTCATGATATTTTTATTAAATTTAACACGTGAGTAGTTTTTTGTTCGTTTATTTTGCTTCAGACAATCTGTCGAAAATGAGAATGATATCTCGTTGTAGGGTGGTATTTTCTTTATGAATTTGAAGAAATAAATAATAATATTGTAAATAATTAACTCTTGTGGAAAAAGAATAGATTTAGAAATATATTCTTTTGTTTTAGAAGAGTTTTTATTACAAACATTTAATGCCCATTTTAGTTGAACTCGAAGCTTTTTTAACATTTGGCTGTGTACATTAGTATATAAGATATTAGCATAGTTTAAATTACTCATAACAAATGCATGAAACATTTGAATTACTGCAATTGGGGGTAACTGTTGGGAAACATGGGATATCTTTCTAATACCTATAGCCATTTTTTTAATAATAGTATTTATTTGCGACGTGAAATTAAGATTTGAATCTATTATTACTCCTAGATATTTAAACTTATTAACAGGTATAACAGATGAATTATTGAAATTAATTGAATAGTCGGAGATGTCCGTTTTTTTTCTAAAAGGTTGCATTATGCAAAATTCAGTTTTTTTCGTATTAATACGCAATCTATGCATGTTAAAATAGTTGCTCAATTTTATACAATTCGATTCAATAACTTTTACAGCTTTATCTAAGGATTTATTTCCACAGTAAATAGATGTATCATCGGCGTATTGTGTTATTTCACAGTCCGTAATTTCCCTCATGTCATTCACATAAATATTAAATAGCAGGGGACCTAGTATGGTTCCTTGAGGTACACCATTATTGACAGACAACCAATTTGAAAAAGTATCATTTAATTTAACTCGCTGAAGTCTATTACTTCAGTAATTAGATATAAGGTGAGCACTGTTAAGAGAAAAACCAATATTTTTTAATTTTCTTATTAATATATCATGATTAATAGAATCGAATGCTTTTGAGAGGTCAAGACAGGCAATAGCAACAAATTTATTAGAGTCTAATAGTGCTCTCCATTTTTCTGTCGTTTGTATAAGTGCGTCTGATGTTGAATAATTTTTTCTGAAACCAAATTGTGATTTGGACCATAGTTTATGATGATTTAAATGAAGTGTAATTTGTTCATGTAATAATCTTTCAAATATTTTACTGATTGGTGATGTAATAGATATAGGTCGATAGTTTTTGGGACATTTTGGGTCGTCTTTTTTGTAAATTGGAGTAATATGAGCCTGTTTCAAGAAATCGGGAAAAATATTCCATTTTAAGCATTCATTAAAGATATAATTTAAAGGTTCGGCAATATATTTCGCATTGTTTTTTAGTAACCATATTGGAATTTTTGAGGGGCCGCTTGACTTGTTTGATTTTAGTTTCTTGATTGCTTTAATTACTTCAAAACTTGTTATAAAGCGAAAACCAAATTCAGGGATGTGCCTATTAGGAATTATTTCCTGGAATTTTGTTTGAGGACCGTCGTAATTACCTAGGTTTGCAAATGTTTGATTTAAAATATTGGAAATTTCAAAATCAGAGACGTATTGATTTCCATCGGGGTCTACAATTTTTTCTATGGGAGAAGATTTTGATTTGGTACAATTCGAGATTTCGTTAATCAATCTCCATTTACTCTTTTGGCTCGGTAATTTTCTATATTCATTTTTAATATACTCATTGTAAGCTTTACGATTTTCTATATTAGAAAGATTTCTAGCTTTTTTGTATAATGCAAAACTTTCAGGAGTACGGGCGTTAGAAAAAAATTTAAAAGCGTCATTTTTTTTGTTATTAATTGTTTGCAGAAATCGGAAATCCAAGGCTTGTCATTCTTTATGTTTTTGCGAGAATGATTAGTAACAAGGATTTTTTTTCAGGACAATATTCATCTAAATAGGATTCAAGAATATCAAGAAAGCTTTTGATCATGTTGCTAGGATCAACCGCAACGTATACAGAAGACCAAGTTTCACGTGAAAGAGCATTTTTCAGGTTATCTATATTATCGGACGATTTTTCGCGAATAGTGATCCATTTTTTGGATATTTCAGAGCGTATTTTAGCTTTAGGGAAACTGGCTGATATTATACAGTGATCAGAGAATGGACATTCAGAGGAGTAGTATAAGAGATCAAAATTATTTTCGGGCAGTGCAATATAGTCAATCAAAGTTGCACTATTGGCTGCGATTCTTGTAGGAATGAAGGCATTTGCCGTTTTTAAATTAAAAGTATTAAAAAAGAGATTAATCGTTTTATTATCACGTTTATTTAAGTAATTTAGGTTCCAATCACCCATTAATATTAAATCTTTATTTTCTGAGTAGGCCAGTGAAATTTCATTCTCAAGTTGTTCAAAAAATTCATTAGTATTACATTTATTTGGACAGTATGAAACATTAATTAATTGCTTTTTAAAAGGTGAATTTTTGATAGGGTTATCAATTTCAACCCAAAGGCTTTCGAATTTTTCTGAGCTTACTATATCATTCCGTTGCTTTGGATGAAATGATTTCGGAACTAGAAGGAGTACCCCGCCCCCCTTGCTTTTACCGAGTATATTACAATGAGTTCTATCTTTTCTGAATAATTCATATAGATTATTGTTATCTGACCAGACAATGTCAAGGTCATTGCAGTTAAACCATGTCTCAGTAATGGCTAGTACTATATTTTCATAAAAATTGCTAATAAGTGACTTGTAATCGCAATTTTTATTAGATAAATTCTGGGCATTTAAATGAACGTAATTAATCATATCTTTCTTAGATGAAACATTTTTTAGATATGTTTCATAATTGAGCAAAGGACCAGGATTTGCTTCGATTCCATGTTTAAGTAATAATAAAAATTTTAAAACCAAAATTGCCAAAAGCTCTTTGAAGGGATTTTTTCTAGGTATATCTGTTATTGGAAAAATGCTGATAAAAGTTGCAAACTTAGATTATAAGAAAAATTTGTGTTGGTGAACTACCCGTAGTCTTAGATTTACAAAGATAAAAATAAATCCATACCGTTTAGTAAAGAGTTAATAAGCGTCGGAGCTTTAGTACCTCGGAAGGTGAGAAATGATTAGGCGGGTGAGTACAAGGTACGTGATTACCTGTGATGTTGCGGTGGCATACGTGTATTCGCTGGTCGATAAGAATTAAGTGACTTTGCCGGAAAATTGAGCGGCCGTAGATGAAAGGATGCTTTGCATTTGCAAAATAGCTTTTAATACATCGTGCTAATATAGCATATCCAGNGTTTCTTCTGAAGGGGATGGCGATTCTTCAATATTTGAGATTTTCCAAAGTAGGTAGTGTAGTTTGAGTAGTTCATCCCTTGATAATGTGGAAAAAGGTGCAGCTAAATTAGCGACGGTGATGCGTTTTTGCGAATCGAAATCTCCAATAAACTGAGAACTGTTAATTGTATCGAGTAGAGCGCGCTCGCTAGACCCGACTCAGAAAGAAGCATGATTGGTTGTGAGAAGCATGATATGGCTTTAGACAAAGGATGATGACAGTAAAATATTTGCTTCATGCAATTCACTTCTTAAAAATTGAAAAATTTGTGAAACGACATGCCAAAATGAACAGTGGAAATTGTTATAGGCATAAAAATATTTTCAGTAGTCAACCAATACAACAATTCTGAATTTCTAGAAATACAATTGAATTTTATGACATTTTTCCACATTTTCTACGCAAGTCTAGGACAATCTCAAACTTGGTATTAATCTAAAAATCAGTACTTTGAGCAATATATTAGGAGAACTCATAAGTAAATTCCGATTGCATTGTCAATCAGTAAGTACATTTATTAATTTTGTAAACCTTCAAATCTGATTGACTAAGTTTAAACAGCCCTCAATAATCTTGCATAAGCTAATGTATCACAAGCACTTGTCAATAGATAAAAAGTTATCTTCCTCCATGGTTCCGCAGGTCCGCATTGGCAAGATTTCCGAAGGAAAACATTTCGCAACTTCTTGTGATCTGCTTCATCCACTATATTTCGCTAATCTCGAAAAAAATTAGCTACAGATAATGACGTAAACGAGTATGTTAAAAGGTTTTGAATCAACCAACTTTTGCTCAAATGGTGACACAGTCAGTCGGAACAGAAAAGTATGCAGTAGACTTTCCCGGTGATAGCGATTTTTAGAGGAGTTTTGCCCATTGCGACCCGGTGATCGAAAAAATGAAAAAAACAAATCTAAACCTACAAGAAATAGTGTTCATAAATAACGCTGTTAATGGTAGTTTCAGTCACAGCGGTGAACAATATTCTAAAACTGACCAGATTAGCGATGCGTATATTTAATATATTTCCGTAGCTCAGTTTTAGTAAACAAATTAAATGTAGAATTTTTTAAACTATATATTCGCGTTAGTACTCCATTTAAGACTATTTTGAATTATAGCATCAAGATGTTTATCCTGATTAACTTGTTTTATTTTGTTGTCAATTATGATTTACCTTGGTAAAGCACAATGGCGTGAGGAACATATCGTAAGTTACTTCTGTTTAGAAAAATTAAATTTCATGTTGATATTGCTCTTTGGTCGAATTATTGAACTTCCTTAATAATGAATATGTAATTTACTTTTGGACATGTTTAAACGATACTTATTTGCAACTTCATTGCGAACCATGAGTATTTGTAAACGTTTCCATTTTACGAACACTCGCACTATTAATGAATAATATTGTTACTTATGGTGGAATTACAACAGCTTGCAGTACAAATTAAGATTCTACATTCACAATTAGTGAACACGTTCTCATTACAATTAAAATACTTTTTTTTGGAAAAGTATATATTTAATAAAGCACATTTTACAAAATTAACATTACAAAAATAGAATATTTAAGAATCACCGAATATAAAATTGTTTTTTTTTAAAAAAACGAAAATCAATACATATAAAATTAACATTACAATGATTATTTTTGGGTGATCGATATTGAAAGACTTGTACAATGGTTGAGTTTGTGTTCCAGGGGCCACAGATTAGACATGAATTGCTTGAACCCTAACAACCATATCTTGATAAAAGAAGTGTAGCATTTCCTCGCTGTAAAATTACTGACACTTGCTGAAAAAAGTATGTAGAAACCGTATTCAGATCGCAAGAGGCATTTCTGACAGAAGACATAAAAGACATCTTGGAGAATACTTTGATAGCAATTGGTGACCATCCTCCTTGAGCTTCCACTGATAGTGGTATGAAGGATATACCAGCTGCTGAACATGATTCTGCGTATTTAGTAAGCTTGACCAGCATTAGTACCCGCAAGAGAAACAATCGAAGGCTGCAGTGAACTAATTACAGTCACGTCTAGAGCAGCTGGTCGGCCAGAAGACCAGTGGCAAAAAGATGTCCCCAGGACGAGCACGAGACTCAGTAAGGTAGATCACAAATGACTCTGAGTCTTCGGTACTATACTAGTGTCATTTTTCGCAATTTCTTAGGCATACCATCATTTGCATATAGTGCTTGTCCTCATTTTATAATATGCCTGTACTTAATCAGGATAAATTCTTTCTAGAATGCCTATTCTTATGAATGTATCTTTCAAAAATGTATGGAAATATTAGGTTGAAGTTTGCAAATAAATTAAATACATTTGAGTTAACTTTGCAAGAATAAAAGTACTTGAAATTAATAAATAATAGATTGGAACAATTAACCAAGAAATAGGAAAACTTAAGATCGAATTAAAGAAGAATGAATATCCAAATAATTTCATAGATCGACATATTAAGAAATCATTAGAAGACATTTTAATTAAAACCAAAAGATCAAAAAACAAACTAATTATGGACATTGTTTTAAGATCGAATGTAGAGGACTTCATACCGAAAACATGATCAAAGAACTCAAAAAAATATCAATAATTAAAGAAAATGTTAGATTTATATATAGCAATGATAAGCTAAGAACAAAATTTCAATTAAAATCTACAACTGAAGAAACCAATAAATCAAATATAATTTATCAAATCAAATGCACCTGTGGTGAAGATTATATTGGTTTTTCTAGTAGGCAACTATCAAGACGAATTAAAGAACATAAGACCAATTCTAATATATCTAATCATTTAATAAATGCGGACTAAATTTTGAAACAAAAATATTACATCAGACGTCAAGATCAAGTAATTTAAAGATTATTGAGAGTATTTTTATAAAATCCTTGCAACCAAGTTTAAACACAATAGAAGACTATATTTATAAATTAAATTTGCCACTTTTTGAAAATTTAAGAAATTATAATTATTATTGTAAAATCTAGTAAATTTAGAGGGAATAATTTGTAAAACTGACGATGACTTTGTAAGTCGAAATATATCTTGCATGTTCTTATTAAGGTTAATAAATAAAGGTTATGTACTAGAATTGTATTTAAGCAATAAATATACCAGTGCTGGCCATATAACATAGTTTGATATTCGCTTAGCTGCAAATCATTTTCATATTAATTAAATGGCAAATGTGTTGTTAATCTTAATAAAAATGGAAATAAATATTTTTCAGCTTACGAAGTATTTTTTGCAAGTAATTTCCTCTAAATGTATTAGATTTTATAATTGCTGATATTCTAAATCTTAAATAATGGTAGGTTATGTTTATAAATATAATCTTGGTGCTTAGACTTGGTTGTAAGGAAAATGCTCTCAATGATTCTTAAGTAACTTGGTTTTGATGTCTGGTATAATATATTCGTTTCAAATTTTACTTTGCATTTTATAAATTATTAGAAATACTAGAACTAGGGTCACGTCACCCATACAATCTTCACTACTACTACATCGTATTTGGTTAATTACATTAGATCTATTGGTTTCCTCGGTTGTTGATTTCAAATTGAATTTAGCTTTTAGCTTCCAACCACACCAAAAATTCAATTATTTCACACACGAATACTAAGTAACTTTAATTATGGAAACATTTGTATACCGACATAAATCAACCACTTTTGAATAAATTCAATGTGCAAATAAAATGGGCTATAACAATAGCAGTTAATCATTTATACAACAGAAATACAGAAATTAACAAAAACTTTTCTAAATCCACAATGCATTATTTATAAAAACATTAACTACTTTCTTAAAAATATTTAATAATGTTGTTCCATACCACAAATCCAACTTTCTATCCCCTAAAATATTGCTTAGACATAATCATAGAACCCTAAAAATTAAACCACTTCATATAACAAGAAAATAATGAAAAATTAATATCTCAACACCAATATATGAAATAATGGAACTAAATCTATAAAACAAATATATAAATTAAGTGTTCAAAAACGAAATTAAAAAATACTTCTGTAGTTATATAAAGGAAAGGCTTGAATACAATTGGCGAGGTTTTAAATTTAATAATAGTGATTATTCGATAGACCGCATCTAACCTAAATTCACCATAACCCAAACTAGTAATTGTAATTATTTTTGTAAGTATTATTTTTGAATGTGTTTTGTTCCTTTATCTCTGTTTGCGCTATTTAGAGTTGCAAACAGCATTTTATATTGTAAACACTCTAAATATAGGTATCTCATTTCATTTCTTATTGCTATATACAAATTTAATCTTTTCTGACGTTAATCCATTTTAAAGGGAGTTATTCTTTAGAAGTAACAATAAAACTGGAATTTTCAAGAAATATTACTGCAAATTTTCAAAAAATATAGAATGAATTTAAATATGGAAGATTAAATATGATGGAATAAAATTTTGAATAGATTGTAATTTTAAGAATATGTGATATATTATTGCAAAAAGCTAAATCGAAAAAATTAAGCTTCGTTTGAAAATAATTATGAAAAACGAATTCAATCGATTCAGCATGCATTGTAACAAGAAATTTGTAGTTTTTAAGGATTAAAAAATTTTCAAAGATTAAATGACTTTTAAAAAGGCTCTTTCTGATTCAAATATGGTTTCAAGAATTTTGAAATAGATCAATTGGGAATTCTATACAATTGAAACAATCGACACACGAATTACGTTCTTTGCACAATTGTTTCGAGGCTTGCCCAACAAATTCTTTCAATAGACAGGAAATTTAAAAAAACAATCCTCGAATGCACGATGCTAGTTTGTGATTTAAATTTAAAATATAATTTTACCTAATCTGTGCTTGAAAGCATCCTTACGTTTTATTTATGCTCCTTCAAAACCTCTCATCCGTAATTAGAATGGATTGAATTCCTTAACCTCCAAGGCACCAATTTTGCAAATGTGCAACGTTACATTAATTGCCATTTTTAGGTATAACTAACCAATTTTCTACTATAAGGAAGTCCCGATGCTGCAAATATTCAATGTTTTGTATTTTTTTCAAAACACAACTGTGCAAGATTTTTTCACCGAGATATGAACAAATAGACGATTACAACTGCCGTTTTCAAGAAAAACACAAATATTTGAAAATACAAAATCCACAAACAGATATAATCATGATGCAGGGACAATTGGAACTGGGGGCGGAGCCTTGTTGTTCAACATAGGGAGCCTTGCTGGAGGAATACCTAGATTTGATGGGCCCTGGAGGCCAGAAGGAACTAGCGAAGTCATTGACGAAGGATCAGCAGGGAAGGTATCCAATTTAAAAGCAAATTGGAGAAAGAACTGCTTTGTTTCACTATTCCAAAGTGTCCAAAATTTATTATCGCCTTTGTCAACCTCTCGCGATGGGACTTTAAAACCAATGGTTTCGTAAGGCTCAGCAGCAAAAAGTAAATATTGCCATGCACGATCAGGTGGTTCCATCTTTTGTTCAAAGGCAGCCATAAATCTGTGTCGTGGTGTGACGCCCTCGCCAATTTCGGGGTAATCCACCTTAAAAATGGTTAAATTAGCACATTTTTGTACACAACTGTGCATTCCAAATTTAACAAAGCATCACGTTTAGTAAAATTTAATTATGGCAATTGTAAATCTAGTCAAATTTCACTTCAAATGTCTACTGAGCTTATTGAGTTTTACACAACTATAATAATATGAAGCGGAGAAGTTTAACAAATTTTGACTATGAGTTTTAAAAAACCAAGATCAATTTGCCTCAAAATTCTATGCCCTTGCGAATATAAATGAAAATTTTCTGAACCGAAAATGATTCTACATTGGCTATGAAGATAACTAAGTCCTACAAAAGTAAATAATATGCAACAATATTTTCTTAAATTGTTCAGAGTAGAAATATTTTTCATAAACGAAAACTATCGTATGTTTTTCTAAATTTTTGAAATTCTTATGATAAGGTTGACGGCCTTGACATGTGTTTGAAGGACAGATATAATGAAAAATATACTTGAAACAGTAAAGATTGCTGTCCAGTATCGGGATCTCTTTGTTTTGTTACACGATAACCAGGACGACCAATTTTCACAAATTTTCGAATATCGACACGCGGTTTATCTAATGCAGGGAGAATGGATTGTTCTCTGGCATCTTTGGCAGCACGTCGTGCTAAATTGGCTTGATGTTTTTTTCCCTGTGTGTGAGCGAGATAGCTTCCTTCATTATTATGCAGAGTGAGACAGAGTTTGCATTCATATGATCCAAGGTGATTTCGCATAAAATATGGATCTTTCGCGAGATCAATTGTTTCCAACGCGAGTAGACGAAGGCGCTCTCGTCTATCGCGGTTTGATTCAGAGTAGGAAGCAACACCTCCACTCCCTGTTTTACCTGCTACGCGATGTTGAAAATCCATTTTCTAAAACACAAACCACATCGTTGAATATTTACACACAAATAAAAATTATATTGATAAATATGCAAATATCACTTGCGAACGCAAAACTTAACTTTGCTGTCCATTTTTGTAATTTCAATATTGAATCAAATGAAAAAATTATAGACAATATTCCTGTGAAAGTAACAATTCACTATGCTTTCTAAGCATAAATATAATTTTGTTTTAAAATATTCTGCAACACTCGCCTGTAACATCATCAAAATATAGAAGAACGAAGGCCTCAATGCGACCTTGACCCAAATTTAAATAAAGAGTCATGCTTATGTTGATAATGAATTTCGGGACATCGGTTTAATTTAAAGCAAATTTCTTCAGTATTTGAAAGGCTAACTACTTACGTTGAAATTGTGCATGATGCTATTAAAAAAAATTGAAGAATGCAATGCTACACTATTTTAAATAATCGGTATTATAAGTGTTAATTAAAAATGTAAATTGAGATATATGCTAAATCGAAATTTAAGCATTTAAAAGTTGGAATTGTCATCCGATAAACATTTCAGTGCATCTATGGCGGCTAAAACGTCAAGTACATGTATGTTCACTGGAAACACAAATATTGCTATTCGTGTATCCAAAATTGTACTTAGAAAACATAGCACCAAATTAATATTTTAGCCGAGAGCTAAACTATAATTGTAATTCAGATTCAAGGATTCGGCGGTATTCTTTAACGCCACCATCCAATCGGCGAATTTTCTTGTTTTTGCAAAGCCAAATCTCATTGCAGACAGTCTTGATGAGTTCTTCGTCATGGGCAACTATGATGACGCCACCCTAAAATAAATAAACAATAGATTTCAATGTAAAACCAAAAGATAATACAATAAATAATGATCGAATTTTACAAAACCTAACTTAGCGCAGTTAGATGGTCTAAGTTTGTCTTAATTTTGAATTAAAAAGTATTCTATAAATTTTATTCAAAACTTACAGCAAATTTCTTTAGAGCAATGCCAAGTGCTTCAATGGTTTCCATGTCCAGATGATTTGTGGGTTCGTCAAGAATGAAAAAATTAGGCCTAAGTGATATTTAGGTAATGGATATAATGTCAAAAAATTTAGAAACCACTAAAATGCGCAGCATGAAATATTATCAAAAAAATAATATTATGACGATAAAGACCACTAAAAATGTCGGATTTTTGTGGTTGGTTAATTCACTTAACGATAAAAACAGAATTCAAAATTTATAGTTTTTAAGTTTCTCCATTAACTGTTGTATTGAGAAAAATATTACTTTGTAGGGCATTCAATAGTTAAATTGAAAATACATAATTATATTAAACGAACGCTTTCCTAACAACTGTATTGAGTGTCAACACCTGACACTAACAATGACAAGTATGAAAAATTCGATTGTAGAACTAAAGGCTGCTCTAACGCGAATATTAAAAAAACTAATATTCAAGGTGTATTTTAATAGCAAAAATAAATGTGCTGTACAAAATTGTGACCATTTAGGAAAGAAAAATCACTGAATTGTATTGACTTGTTTCTTTAGGCATAAAACGAGTTCCTTCCATTCGTTCACCATCAAAAACAGTCAAAAATTGAATACAATTGAAGATAGAAACATCCGTCTGTAAAACCACAGAAACAATCTTAGAAGAAATGTCGACACTTCCGCAGAAAACTTTAAAGGATTTGTATTTTAAGCCTTCGCTCACCTCGATTTCTCCCCCATATTCACACAGAACTTGCAATTTTGAAAAAAACATCGTTCTTCTGATTTTAAATGTATATGAGTTGGACTTCATGATAATCTTCAACAGCAATATAATAACATGTGTTCCAAAATAGTCGTTTGAGACTTCATACACAAACTCATTATTGGAACAAAGATATTTGCTTGTGGTGCCTTGACAAAGGGAAGAAGCGCAATAAATAGGATTAACTCTGGCTTCTAGAAAAGCAGTGCTACAATTGAAGTTCGATACACCGAATAATTTAAAGTATCGAATTTGATATCTCTTTATAAATATATTTTGTAAATTAGATGCGACTTCAAATGTATAATTTTGAAATAAATATGAGTTGTTATATGGAATTGAAACTATAATTTCAATACTAAAAAAAGAAGAAATATTTTTTGATGGAACAAGTACTCGGTAGAGATTTTCCTGATCATTAAATAGTCTAAGTTTTAGTCGATAGTATGAATCGTTTCTAGGTAACCAAATGAACCAAGTGTGGGAATACGTTTCGATTTCTTCGGAGTAATAACAAGAAAGAGAGTAGCAGGAGGATGTGTTAACCACCCAAACAAAAGAAAGACATTTAATCTTCAACAAAGAATATCCGTTTACAGTTGATTAATAATTTATGAGCATTTTTTTATTTTTATAATTCGATAAAATTTAAGAACTAAAATATTTTACAAAATCCTAACAATGGTATAATTTTAAGGAAGTGATAATAAACTGCGAGTAGCATCTACATGCACTTCAACTGCGACGCTGTATCATTTTATATTGAAATCAAGGATTTTTATGACTATAAGTAAAGGAGAAAATATTCCGCAACACCTAATATAATTATATAACACTAAAATTCAAACTTTGTCAGTTGTCCTAGCTGAAATAAAACTAGCTAAGTCATTTTCCATTTGGAAAATGGTAATTCAGATTGTCTTAAATATAAAGGTTTCAAACAACAAGATTATTCCTAACCTGGGTGGAATTCTTGAGTCACATGTGATTCAGTTTAGGCGAAGTTAACTATGTAACATTTTAGTTTGCGATAAATACAAGCATTTATTAGTAGACATTAAAATAGAAAACGTCTTTTCACTATAAACGGACAACTTTTGGCAAAGTATCACACCAGATTGCGCAGTGAACCACAGAAAACATTGACGTATTTCCTTTAGAGTGACAGGGTAAATTGCCAAAATGTTTCTCAGAAGCAGAATTCGCAAAGTTGAAAATGACAATTAAGAAGTAGTCGAATAACATTAAAGCTCGAAATTTGTAGTTGATATCAGAGAGAGTTCTTATTGCAGGTGGTGATAGAGAATAAACAAAAAATATATTATGATAATCAAAATCATTAGAATAGAACTGCTGAAAGTTTATTCAATATCCAGAAATGTTTTCAATTGTCAAACAAACAAACAAAATAACTTTGACGAAGGAATAGAGACAATCTTAATATACAAATAAAGTTACTCTGTGAATACAGATACTTCAATACGAAACTTGGCAACGAAGTTACAGTGACGCTCATAAACAAGAGAAGCAAATCACTGAGGTTAAGCAAAATATGTGTAAAATAGAACGTGACTGATTTAAATGCAACACGGGCGGAAACTATAAAAATGGGGAGAGGTTCCGGCAAGGAGTGAAATGCAATGATTTACACAATCTGCATTGAAAAAGAATTGTAAATCGTCTTGAACAAATACGACAAAACGATTTTTATTATATATCTGAAAAGCTTTGGCATGGGTCATGTAGACATATTTTACAGCTTATATCCGAGAAGAAAACAACGGAAAATTGTCAAATTATACAAGAAAAACAATTCACGTTTTCGAGCTATCCTTAAAGAAGTAGAACCTAATTTATATAGCTTAGACTTGGTATTTGAGAGCTTTTTGAAATATTCGCCACATCATACATATTAGAAGTGAAAAATATTTAATAGAATTCAAGTAATTGGAAGAAATTTTCTCCTGCAATAATAGAATACTACAAAATAAGATTATAAAAAAGGTAGTTCTTTCTTGGTGGAGATTATCATAGATACACAAAGCGGCTGTTCCTCTCGTAGGTGTCTTGCTGACAGGATAAATATATTTTTGGCGGCGCTTCATGTACATGTGCAACAAGTGGAAATGCTTTTATACAACCTTGCTTGCAAGATTTTGCTGAGGGGATAATTTCCTTAAATCAAGGTGAAATTCCGCATTATTCTATAATAGCATGCAAAAAATGATTTAGGCGACGCACAATGTAAATGTGGAACACCTACTTAAGATATTACTGACGTGTAAACAAGACGAAATCCATATCGCAAACACGTACGTTTGGAACAGCAGCCTAAGTTATTTCATAGCCATTACCTCATCATGTCAAGAAGAGCAAATGCCACTCTACTCTTCTGTCCCCCTGAAAGTTGTGATAGTGGTCGCAGTGCTAAATCACCTGAAACGCCAAATCTTCCTAACATTGCACGATATTCTTCAGTTTTATAGCCTATCAAATCAAGGTACAGTATAAGATAACGCGAAGAATCGTCATTTAATTGATTACCTGGAAACCGTTCTGCGGATATTTCCAAGGCAGATAAGTTCAAATCTAATTGATCAACGTGGTGTTGAGTGAAATAGCCAATTTTGAGGTTTCTGTGACCTACACGAAGCCCATTTGTAGGGTCGAGCTCGGCTAGAAGAAGTTTCACTAGAGTAGTTTTCCCAGCACCATTCTCACCAACCTAAAGCATGACAGTAGTTTTTCATTACAAAGCTACATACGATGGCGATACGCGATTCCATGTCAGCGCAGACATCAATGTTGTCGAAAATGCTCCCTCCATTTTCATATGAAAAAGTAACGTCTTTTAATTGTAAAATAGGTGCAGAGAGCTTTTCCCCAAATTGAAATCTTAAATAAAAAAGTCGAATAAACAAATAAATATTTACGCGATTCAAATATAGCAATGAAAATGGATCAAAAAATAAACAAGAATTTCTGACAATGTAAAAATGGAGCAAAAACCTAAGATATTATTTCTATGATTTATCAACAAATGTAAATGTAATCAATGCACAGAAATCGTGAACCCATAGCATGAAGTGTTGTATAAATTTATGAATATACATTTGAAAGCCCAGTAGACTCACGATCTAATACAATAATATAAATACAGTTGGCATGACAAAATATATTTGATATCGCACCATAATCCCCATAATATAGCTACCGTTTAGGGCCTTGCGAGTCTTGGACTCCGACTCGATTTTCGAGCCCTGACTTAAGACTCGAACTCGACAAAATAAAATAAATTCCGAGTCATATTATTTTCAATGAAACTACTTGATTAGTATTCAATTCAACAAAGCAAGGCATTATCAGCCAATCAGGATATAAAGCTGTGTAGTGTACCACCAAAGTTACATAACAGCATATTATATCAATTTGGAGTAAACGGAATAAACATTTGTTTAATTAAACTTGTTTTTTATTTAATAAGAGTAGGACTCAAACTGTCAGGGCCTTATTACCCCTGCTGTATAAAATTATTGGATTTGTTAAATCTTTATAATATTGAACCAAAGAAAATCTATTGAAATGGCGGCTCCCCCATTTCTATATTGTGTAGCGATTTAAATTCAAAAATATTTTTTACAAAATGTATCATTACTGGGATTGTTTTTTTCCAAATGTGCTGATAGGAAATAGTAATTAAGAACTACCTGAAAGAAACAGTGGATTCCTGCTCAACTGGCTCAATTTCTGGTCTAAGCAGCAAGTATTAATTTATAAAGTTGTAGGTAAATCTTACTCACAATTTCTCTAGTAGTTTGATCTTGCTTTGTACCTGTGAAGCGCGATTAGCATTGTAGCGAAAACGATCAATGAAAACCTAAACTAAATTCTTTAAAAGTGAAAGAGTAGTATTAAATCATAGAATGCACAAATGTGCTCATATTTCAACATACATTAAAGCTGATAATTTCTTTTATTATTTTAAAATATTGTTTTTATAGAAGTTTATAGTTGCAATGCCCATTTAAGGACATTCCATTGATATTATAGTGAAAAAGTTTTTATTAATAATTACATGATTTTATAGAATTAACGATTGATTTATCATAACATCGATTTTAAATATTAAGATAATGAATTCAAAGTCCCTTAGCTCCATAAAGGATTAAAATGACAAACAAAATTACAAAAGAATCTTTTACAGGAAATTAGAACTTAAAGTTATTACCTGAATATGCTCACGATAAGCTTTCTGAGCCTCATATTCTCGAATCTGATTTTTTGTACGTTCATTGCGGGTTTTGACAAAATTTTCAAAATTTCCACGATAAGATTCTAGTTTTTTGTTGAAAACATAGACAATGTCAGTAGCAACAGTTGAAAGAAAATTTCGATCGTGAGAAACAGTTAACAGAGATTTGGGCCAATTCTAAAAAACGATAATTATCACAGAAAAGGCATGTAGACACGCAAAATATAAATTGAAATGCAAAAACATAAAAAGGACTTCCGTTACTTACCACACCACTAATTCCATTATGCGTGTGCCAAAAAAGCTACCTTTTGCTTATGTTTTTAATACATAAGGATTAAATCAATTAGTGAAAAAATGATATATTCTGTTAGTAAAGCGCGGATATAAAAAAAATAAAATTGAAAATTACCTGCAAATACTTTTGAAGCCATATGATGGCCTTTAAATCCAACATATTTGTAGGTTCTAAAAAGGTGTTAAAAATGTCGAAATTGTATGTTCAACGGTACCATCAAGAAGAAGTAGATCTGGTTGCATAAAGAGAGCCGAAGCAAGAGCTAACCGCATCCGCCAACCACCTGAAAATTCTCTGAGCAACTGTTAATAATGAATGAAGATGTACTTACTTAGTGGCACGATTTTGTTCATCAGCATTAAATCCCAAACCATTCAGAATATATGCAGCTCTAAAACAAAAACAAATAATACAAATATTTTCAATCAAATGCTTTCGAATTGTTAAAAACTCAGAGCATATTTAGTTAAGAATTAAAAATTTACTTGGTATTTGGATAAAAATGAGAAAAGCAATATTATAACGCAACAAACATTAAATCTTCAAAATTTCAGAACTATGAATCGCGTATATTATTTGAAATTTATAGGATTGTAAGTGATTAGTTGAAAATATTCATAGTAAATCGTGTATTAAATTATTAATAAATTGATGAGAAAAATCTAAATCATACAAGCATTGATGCTCACACATTAACTGCATTTTAAAGGAATCTATAACCAACACAACACTGTTTCTACTGATAGCACAGGATGGTATTAACTTGAAATGAATTCGCCACGATTAAAAACGATCATTCACCATTCACAGAAAAAAATGGGATTAACATGTTTTCAATGTCATTGTTTGATGTGTAATCCATATTTCCCAAATAAGAGACAGTGATACAAGACATACAATAATACGTTTTATCATAAACAGGACTGTTCCACACTGACGGAAAATTGCTATATCAACATACAGGTCAGCATTGATATTCTAGATGCCCACCTATTCAATCATAAAACCAAAAGATATGTAAGCAAAGACTTACGATGTAGCTTGTATCAGTTGGGAGCATTTTTTGATTACCCAAAAACATAGCCCATACATTATTAACCCAAAGGTTTATTCTAAGCTTGTCAAACAATACTTATACTTAGTAGCTGTATCTCATTGAATTGAAATGAAAAATAAGTTTGTTTTGATTTGCAATAAATTTGAAATCCAATGCTTCATCACAAAATTGCAATATATTTTGGAATAATGTATACGTATTTTGTATTTTTATGAAGATAATTAACAGTTTTTTTTAAATTTCTACTATAACCATATCGCTCGGTTGAACCTCTTACTTTCTAGTATAGTTTGTGTATTTTTTCACATGACGTACTTATAAAATACTGCATATGATACAGACTATTTGCTATATATTTAACCAATGAAATAAAACATGAAATGTTTCACCATACATCTATAGCAGCTAGAAATTTCTTTCAATCATTTCCTTTAATCACTAAAAAATTGTGTGTATCAATAATGCATAAAAGGTTTGATTAAAAGGAATTAAAAAGAAATATATTCTACATGGAAATGTGAAATAACAAAAATACATATAGACGATACCTTGACTTAGCACTATCAGCATCAAGTTCTTGAAGTTCGTTATATATTTCGGCCAACTGACCGGAATCATCTGAACTAAAAACTCATAAACACTTTATTAAGGAAAAAACTCATACATGTTCTGCAATCTCTCTTGTTCCTTTAGTAAAAATTGGAGACGAGAATGACTTTTAAGAACGCTATCAATAACTAATGTATCATCACCAATAACTTCTTGTTCCACATGTAAAATCTAAATACACATGCTTGAAGATAAACTGATCACAAATGTACGAGAAAAACTAATCAAAAATCATAATTTAGAGTAAATGCTAAATAATACCTTAAAGCAAGAGGGTATTCTTAAACTGCCATCAGAAATCATTTTCAAAAGAGTTGTTTTTCCAATACCATTACGCCCAACTAAGCCATACTTTCGACCAAATGCTAGATGAAGGGTAGCCTGCCGAAGAAGTACATTGGATCCAAAAGATATATCAAAGTCGTCAATGTGGATATCAGTATTATTAAATTTATTATTATTGTCAGCTTTCATATTTCGTCTTGAAACTGATTGACTTGTGGCAGGGGCACTCTCAAATGAACTAGAAATAATTATTACTAGATATCAGAATCGAGCGATTTCCTTATTAACAAAACATTACAAAAATGTTCTAACCTGATAAAATTTTTGAATCCAATTTGAAAAAAAGTCAATTTATAAATCTATTGAAATCATGTGACATATTTTTATATATATAT
>CABFPE010000677.1:147127-159551 GCA_900660155.1 Hofstenia miamia | reverse complement strand
AATTGAACAGGCTAAGCAGAGGGAAGATGAAGTGATAGACATTGAGGCACAATTGGTGGAAGAAGCAGAACCAGTGGACGCAGAAACTGAAGCAGCAATCAAGGAAAAGATGAAGGAAGAAATAGGTGAGAGAACTAGGTTGCCAGTTCCAAGAGGAGTTAAGAAAAGCAAGCTAGCAGTAGAGACAGCAAAGGTCAATAAATTGTTGGAGAGGATAGATGCTAGGAGTGTCACAGAAGTAAATAGCTTAGTGTATGCAGGCACATGGGAAGTGCTGAAGAATGTAGGCATGGACATAAAGAAGAAAAGATGACAAGAAGATGAGGGAGACAGCAAGCCAGCATGGGAGAGAAGAATTGAGAATAAAGTGGCAAAGATTAGGCAGCAAATAGGGAAGATCAGGACAAGTAAGGCAGTGCTGGACAGATGCAGGGTAGGTAAAGGGAAGACAATAGAAACAGCTAGAGAAGAGCAAAAGCAGAGAATAGTTGCAGAAGCTGAGAAACTAAGAAAATCTAGGGCAAGGGCAAAACAGGCAAGAGACAATACGAAGTTTGAGACTCAAGAAGAAGATTCTACAAAGAACTAGATGCAGGAGAAAAGGCTACAGCTAGAGCAGGCAAAGAAGCAGTAAGGTTCTGGGAGAATATATGGGGAAGTGAGGGACCAGAGATAGAGAGTGAGCAGATGCACAAGGAGTTCAGACAAGAAGAAGAAGTAATCACAATGGCATAGCTAAAGGAGGCTCTAAAGAAGATGAAGAATTTGAAGGCACCAGGCAGAGATGAGGTACATGGGTATTGGCTGAAGAAGTACACAAGTGTGCATGAGAGACTAGCAGTAGCATTGGAGGAGTGTGTGGTGAGTGGGTGTCCAGAGTGGATGGTAGTGGGAAGGACATTTCTGATACNCAAGAAATTTGCTCACATTCTTAACGAAATTGCGTGCTGATGTTTTAAAGTGGAAGTTTTCCATTAATACATAAAATGTTATTAATTTTAAGACGCTTCCCACCATTCGACATGCAGATGTTTCATAAGAAATATTGTTTTGAACACAAAAAACTCGATTGCCAAGATGTATTACTCAAAAGATGATTATTTACCTGCGAAACCCATGCATTTGCCTAATGGAATGATTCTTTTCAAAGAACCGATTTCCAGATTAAAATGTGAAATTTTACGCTGGTGCACATGATTTTCTACCAGGACGTGCTTTTAAGTTCAGCACTTTCCAGATAAATTTATTTGAAGTTTTCAAACACGTTTGAAGCAAAACTTATAATTTACATGTTTGAATAATATGCAGGTTTGCATATGGAAATGCGATTGTCTTCCTTTTCCATAACTATTTTAGAAACATTTCCATATTTTTCCACAATTCTTACAGCTATGTAGTGACAATGGTTCCGCGGGATGAGAATTTTACTGTTTCAGCCTCATTAAATTTTCTGGTGTGACAATCCCTTTAGCATACCACCAATTTTGATCAAAATTTAAAAAATTAACAGCAGCATTCTTACATCCGTAGTTGCTGGTTCTTTTACTTGCAGTGCCATGTTAATCCAAGTCACATGGAACTGAGATAAGCAAGTAGAGCTGTGCGGTTATGAGCATTTCATGGCTTTAAACTAATCGATGATATTTTTCTAGCAACCATAACCGACTTTGTTGTAACCCTAACCGCCCAAGATTTTTTAGAATGCTAGATTAAATACCCAAAATATAAAAATTTCAACAATAACGAAAATCCAATAAGTCTTTGAATTGAAAATAATTAAAGGCATCTTTTGACTGATAGAATAACAATAAGTTCATTTGCTTTTGATCTGTGTCAAGAGAAAAAATTTTCAGACAGAAGAGAGTGATACTAGAAAATCTTAGCCATTTTCGGTTATAAGCTTAACCAACCCCCAACTTGTAAAATTTTCTACCATAACCGCGGTTAAATGGTAACCGCACAGCCGTATCATTTGTCCATGCGACTGTGTGATCTTGCTGAAGCCTGCTAGTAGATTGACAGGTTTACAATAACCTGAACAGAAATTATAATTCAGTTCAGATACATTCTTTAATTAGTTTGGAAGGATTTTGATCCTGGTCTCAGCACAAGCTATTTCAATTATCTTTATCGTAATTATTTTAGTTCCATTCTGTTCAAAATAGAATGAAGATTAAATTATTGAATGTCATGTTTACATGTATGTATGGCGATGATATATGGAAAAATTCACACAGTAAGCTGCTATGCATCACTAAATTTTTGTAGATAATTTATTAAATATAAAATATTTTGGATCTTATCCCTTATCTTACCCCCAATATCTATTGAAATGTTAAATGTCGTTATTGATATAATNGTTCCATTCTGTTCAAAATCGAATGAAGATTAAATTATTGAATGTCATGTTTACATGTATGTATGGCGATGATATATTGAAAAATTCACACAGTAAGCTGCTATGCATCAGTAAATTTTTGTAGATAATTTAAATATAAAATATTTATATATGCACATATAGGTTTGAAACTGTAAAATTAGTAACGAATGTTAGATGTCATTAAGGGGCATTGATGCAGTAACTTAACTATTATCATTTGACATTAAATAATTTTTGTTTTTCTATTCGCTATGCTTTGTATGATTCATACTAAATTTGATTATCTTACTGCAATTTGTAACTGTTCTTAAAAATATTTATATTTAGCATGGAATGTCCCCAAGTTCTAATGCTTGAGTGTGATCCTTAATATGTTCCAGTTACATGTTATTGCCATTAAAATCTTTTTTAATTATATTTTACTAATTTGATTGGATTGGAAATTGATGTTTTCTTGAAACTAATGATATTTATAGCTAAATATGCTAATTCAATCTTTATTTTTCTTTAGATTCCATAGCTGAATATCTTCATGTAACTAAAGACTGTTTGGAAGCAAAGATAAAAAACTGGCTCAAGCATGCGCCAACCCGTTTATCAAGAAAGCGTATAAATTAGTTATGGGTGTCAACTATTTTTGTATATCTGTTTATTTATTGATAAATGTTAATAACCGCATTGTCTAAAACTACAAAGCTTACGTGTTATTCATTATTATGTATTTCAGTAGCAAGCAGAAATTGTATTCTACACAAGATGNGAACAAACTGGGTGAAGAAGCATATAGACAGAAGAGTAGAAGTAAGTGATAAGTGTAGGCTATGTAAGAAAGAGGCAGAGACAGTAGATCATCTGATAGCAGGGTGTGAGAAGTTGGCACAGAATGAGTATAAGTTCAGGCATGACAAGGTGGGAAGAATGGTACACTGGAGTTTGAGCAGGCAGCATGGGTTAGAAGCAGGAGACAAGTGGTATGAGCACAAGCAACAGGGCGTCATAGAAAATGAGAAGGTTAAGATACTGTGGGACTTCAACATACAGACAAGCAAAGTGATAGAAGCACAGAGGCCAGACTTAGTAGTGTTAGACCAAGAGAAAAGTGTAGGAACAGTGATAGAAATAGTAGTACCAAAAGATAGAAATGTAGAAAGCAAGGAGAAAGAGAAGATAGACAAGTACAGAGATTTAGCAGAGGAAATAGAAAGGCTGTGGAAGTTAAAGAAAGTTGAAGTAGTCCCAGTAGTTGTAGAAGCACTAGGAGCAGTGAGTAAGAAGCATAAGAGATACTTGGAGGAGTTGGGAGTACCAAAGTGGGGAGGAGCAGTAGTGCAGACGTCAGCATTGTTAGGAATAGCTAGAGTCCTGAGGAAAGCTCTCAGACTCCCTGGGAACTTGTGAGTTCCCCAAGCTGGGCGGGATACCAGCATAAAGCTGTGAGATGCAATAATAATAATAATAAATGACTTTATTTAGCTGCTGAAGGCATACACTACAAAATAATAAAAAACAAGTCAGGTCTTATGGCAGTGAGGACAGTCACAGGAGATGAAATAGGAACAGACCAATTTAAGCTATCAGAAAGTCGAACTCCAAGATGAGTATGGTGAGTCAAAAAGTTCACAGAAAGAGGAAGATCAGAAGGGGGAGAAACAGAAAAGGAAATACCACATGTCTTGCTTGGGCTAAAATCAAGATGGTTAACAGAGGACCAAGTAGACAAAAAAAGCTTTAGAAATGTTAAGAAAGACAATGCAACCAGGATCATTGCAATCAAAGTAGAAATAGAAGTTTTAAAATCAAATGAGCAAGTTAGTGATGGTAGAACAACCTGGAAGGTTACTATGCTGAGAAGTGGAGAAAAGGTGATGAATATTAGGGAACACATAACAAAAAACAAGATGCTCAAAGATGATTGACAGCCAAGAAAGAATAGCTATTGGATGATAAGAAGTGACTTGAGAGGAGGGAAGCTGATTGGATTTTAATAGTGAGGAGATCCAAGATATTTTCCAGCAAGGCAGAAAACATTTAGAGGAGCAAATGTAGGAGAAGAGATGCTTTAAGTGGATGGAAAGAGTTGAAGAAGTTTCATGGATAACAAAAGATGGGAAACCATCAGGATAGTAAGGACCAGACAATTTGCAGGACTTAAGCATGAGGGAAATATCATGGGCATTGAAGATGATGTCACATAGGCGAATCAGTGGGGAGGTGACAGGAGGACCAGAACAGAGAGAGACAGGATCAGAAAAATTTGAGTAGAAATAGGCATTGAAGAGATCAGCTTTCTCCAGATCTGGGTGAGCAGAAAGATGGTTCCAATGCAAGCTAGGGAGGTCAGGTTTAGAATGCAGTGAATACAAGAAAGCATAGGAGTCTTGAAGAGATTCAGATGAGAAGCTGGACAACAGAGTGATTTTGTTGAGTTCCATGAAGTTGGTGACGTCTTTGGTGAGAGAAGAGAGTTTTGAAGAATTGGAAGAACTGTAACAGCATTTGAAAGATTCAAGTTTATTCAAAGAGTGTACAGTAAGAGATGAGAAATAGAAAAGGAGACAAATACACTTTTTCTGACAATAAGGAACAAAGGAGGAAATTACTTGGTGAAGGAAGGTGTACCAGCCATCAGCAAAGAAATAGTCATTAAAATGGGGAATGAAGAAGAGAGAGCAGCATTTAGAGATACAAAGTCACTGTTAGATTGAGCATATTGAGGAGTGACAGGACAAGCAGATGGGGTAATAGAATTGACAGAAAGGCTGAAGTGAACAGATGAGTGATCAGACAGTTTGACTGGAACAGGGATAACAGAGGTGTCAAAAATACCATCAGGATGAGAGCACAAAACTAAGTCAAGAAGGGAGGAGCAGGAAGTAGGAGAAAATATCAGTTGCTCAAGAGAGTAGGAAGCAAAAAAGATCCAGAACAGTGGATTCATAGGCGTCATTAGAGTCAAGTGCATTCCAACAAACATTAGGGAGGTTGAAGTCACCACAGATGAGAAGATGAGGAGGAGTGGGAAATCCAAGTTGATGAGAGAGAGTGATAGACTGATCATGAAAGTAAGCAAGCATGGATGAAAAATCAGCAAGGGGAATACAAAAAGGACTGTTTGAAGGAGAGTTGTAAACACTGAGAAAAGAAACAATGTGATCACTGAGAGCAACAGCACAACCACAACAGAAGTCAAAGGAAAAACACTCAAAGGAGAGGGGTGGATGTCAAGGTTAGGGCAATGAGAGGCAATCAGAACACCACCATGACAACCACTAGAGTGATCAAGCCAGGTTTCAGTAATGAAAATGAAGTCAACAGGAAACTGTAAGAAGTATTTGTATAAACTGAGATGATGGTTTAATGAGACAAGACTGCTAGCATTGGCAAGCAAAAAAGAGAAACCAGAGTTGGGATTAGGAGTGAGATCCAAGCTAGGAGGTGCCAGTAGTGAATCACAACCAGCAGCATCATGATGATGGGGACAAAGGCCAAAAGATTTGCACTCAGCATCAGAGAGACAGTAGTATCGGATCAAGATCCATTAGAGCAAGATTAGACTATTGATTACAGACAATGTGAAAGGAGGTGAATGGAGAATCTGTTTATGGTGGAATGGAAAGGACATCATCAAATTGGAGAGAGGAGCAACAGAGGTGATCAGCAACATCAGAAGCAGAAACAGAATTAGCAAAATGGCTGGTATAGATGTGAGCTTTACAAGGAGGATGGGGAAGAGAACTAATTGGACCAACAGGCAGATTACGGGAAGAACTAGTGCCAAGGACATGATGAGGGTGATGATTCAGGTTAGTAGGCAGTGGACCAGACTGTTCAGGGGCAGGTGATGGCACAGAAGAGGAGGCAGGAGCAGGACCTAGGGCAGGAATGATTAGGACAATTTGTAATAGTATGTGATGCAGANTGAACAGATGAGTGATCAGACAGTTTGACTGGAACAGGGATAACAGAGGTGTCAAAAATACCATCAGGATGAGAGCACAAAACTAAGTCAAGAAGGGAGGAGCAGGAAGTAGGAGAAAATATCAGTTGCTCAAGAGAGTAGGAAGCAAAAAAGATCCAGAACAGTGGATTCATAGGCGTCATTAGAGTCAAGTGCATTCCAACAAACATTAGGGAGGTTGAAGTCACCACAGATGAGAAGATGAGGAGGAGTGGGAAATCCAAGTTGATGAGAGAGAGTGATAGACTGATCATGAAAGTAAGCAAGCATGGATGAAAAATCAGCAAGGGGAATACAAAAAGGACTGTTTGAAGGAGAGTTGTAAACACTGAGAAAAGAAACAATGTGATCACTGAGAGCAACAGCACAACCACAACAGAAGTCAAAGGAAAAACACTCAAAGGAGAGGGGTGGATGTCAAGGTTAGGGCAATGAGAGGCAATCAGAACACCACCATGACAACCACTAGAGTGATCAAGCCAGGTTTCAGTAATGAAAATGAAGTCAACAGGAAACTGTAAGAAGTATTTGTATAAACTGAGATGATGGTTTAATGAGACAAGACTGCTAGCATTGGCAAGCAAAAAAGAGAAACCAGAGTTGGGATTAGGAGTGAGATCCAAGCTAGGAGGTGCCAGTAGTGAATCACAACCAGCAGCATCATGATGATGGGGACAAAGGCCAAAAGATTTGCACTCAGCATCAGAGAGACAGTAGTATCGGATCAAGATCCATTAGAGCAAGATTAGACTATTGATTACAGACAATGTGAAAGGAGGTGAATGGAGAATCTGTTTATGGTGGAATGGAAAGGACATCATCAAATTGGAGAGAGGAGCAACAGAGGTGATCAGCAACATCAGAAGCAGAAACAGAATTAGCAAAATGGCTGGTATAGATGTGAGCTTTACAAGGAGGATGGGGAAGAGAACTAATTGGACCAACAGGCAGATTACAGGAAGAACTAGTGCCAAGGACATGATGAGGGTGATGATTCAGGTTAGTAGGCAGTGGACCAGACTGTTCAGGGGCAGGTGATGGCACAGAAGAGGAGGCAGGAGCAGGACCTAGGGCAGGAATGATTAGGACAATTTGTAATAGTATGTGATGCAGAAGCACTGTACGAGAACATTTGAGAATGAATGGATGAAACATCAGATGTGAGCTTAGCAAGAGAGTCTGAAAGAGATGGCAAGACCACATTGGATTTCTGCAGGCATGACTGAAATCTATTTAATCTGTGTAATAACAATTTAATCCAGAATAAATAACAAGAATCAGGCTTGTTCAACTTAAATTTGAAGCAGAGGCCAACCTATTAATAATATTATATTTATAATATTATTACAGCAAACAAGTAGTTTACATGTTTAAATTTTCTACCAGGACAGAAGAAAACTCTTTTTGTCCTTGACTATTTGTCAAAAGGTTAATTTCATTTGTTACAATCTCAATTGAAATGAATCAAAATTTAACAAATAAATAATATTTAAGAATTTTAGGGATGACAACACACTAATAACCTTACTTAGTGTAAGCTTAGTAAAAAACATCAAGCTCATGACACTAAGACTATGACTCTATTCAAATCCCAGTTGTTTGAATTGCTTAAATTATTTTTGTCCTACTTTACTGGTTAGAGAAATATATTGTAGAACAAATACTTGACCTGCTAGAGATGCTGCTTTAGTAAATGGAAATCTTCAAAATCTTGTCTCAAGAATTATATTAATACCAGTGTCTACAGCGAATTTTCTCACAAAGCTCATTTACAAGGATATCTCTATAAATTGTAAATTCTTAAATCTCAGATTGGTGATAGACAGATGGATAGCTATCAGTGCTGAACATCTTGCACAAAATTTTGAAGCAGTCTTTATGGAACCAAATATCATCAACATCACAAATATACATGCATCCACCACATAAATCAAAGCTATGCCATGCTTAGTGAAATTTACAACTACTGTAGGAAATTAATCCAACACAATCAGTTCAACAAGAATGGCCAGAAAATGCAATAAGAAATCAAGTGAGCTTTTATATCTTTCCAGCAGAAATCTTACTGAGAATTTTTAAGATGTATTATGAGAATTGATTTAATCTGAACTCTTAAAACAGACCATTCCAAATAATGAGTGTGCTAAGTGTAGGAAGGTATCTATCTAGCCAAAGACAAAACTATGCATGGCAGCTTGGTAATAGAACAAAGAGATGCAAATAGCAAAATGTATAATGCATGAAATATCAATTTTTGCAGTTAACATTAAACATAAGAATTGGTTACTATTTGGTGCAATGATTTCTATATGCAAGATTATGGAGCACTACAAATGCTATCAACCAGATAGAACACAATACATGCTTGATTAAAATTTTTTACAATCATATTGAAAATTCATCACTAGTTACAAGCTTCTCATGAGAGATAAGCAAACAGTGTCACATATATGGTATATACTTAAAAAAACAACAAAAATTCATTGATTATTGATTCTTAAATGGGACTATTTAGCCCTTTGCAATTCAATGTTTTTGATTTCTATATTGCTCAATATTTGCTTTATATATCAAATGCATGGTCAATGTTTGACATAAATCTCTATATTAAATACTGAATACGTCAGTGGCGGCATGTGGCATTATGTGTAGAGTAGACCAGACTAAATGTAAAAGTGTAATATTCTTCCATTTTTCATTTTCAACAAATATTACACAGATACATGAATAAATTCGTTCATAGTTTTGGAGGAACTCAATGATCAATAAAATATGAAAAACATAGCAATGAAATTCAAGGATCTCTTGGCCACTACATAAACCAAGCAATAGACTTTTTAAACCAGGAACTAAAAGTTTAGACAATCCAGATTTTGAAGGTGCTCATCCATTTTCTTAGGACTGACATGACATATTTGACTTTGCTGTGTTTGAGTTTGTTTTGTTTAATATATTGTCAGTCCAAGGCTGCACAGTGCTTAGTAAAATAATATTATCTTAAATTCACTTTGAAACCATTATGATAAAGCTATATAATCCTTGAAGATCCTTAGAATTCATAATGATTTTGAAATTCAAGAAGGTTCAAATAAGGATTAAAAATGGAAATTTAATAGTGTTTCCAAATCATAATGAAGTTGAAGTTCATGGGATAGGATCTTAGTAGGATTGTTATGGTATGGTTATGGTATGTTTTTGATAACATTTATTCACTTGATCTTCTTCAACAGAAGAAAGGCATACATTTCTAATGTTTCAACTGATTCCCCATATGCTAGACAATAGATTGAGTCTATCCATGTCCATGGCCTGCTGATTACAGTCTAAAAAATTATTATGCGGCCTGTACTTGTCAGAATTATATATTTAAAATACCATCTTAGAAAGCAAACAGAATTTGAATATGAACAATAATAAATGAAATATTTAATTATAGACTTTGATAGTTCGAGAATTTTCAATGGTGTTGATGTTGATATGATCTTCATCTAATATACTTATAGTTTCTTGATATATTAACCTCAAAATATGTAGACAATGTGAATTTTTCATTCAATTCAAGAATTTGAATCTTAGCATACTATATACTGTTTGATAGAGTAACACCAGGAACAAATTGTCTTCAGGTTTAAAATTGCAGCTATAACATTGAATGTGCTGAATATAAAAAATCCTATAGGATTTGAAAAATTTTTTACAAAGTAGGCCATTTTTAATAGGCCATATAGATCGGTCAGTTTTTATCTGATCTTCAAAGTTATTGCACTATTCGATTTTTCATCAATAAATATAGAAACTAACTTTTTTTAGATTTTGAAAATTTTTAGGGTGCCTGTAAGTAAAATTCGAAAAATAGCCTTATTTAAAAATTAGCTAGCTGTGAGGAGATATATAGGCCGTTGAAGTACAATTTAATGTAGTGGTTAAATAAAGAATGTGCGTCTCACAGCTCACACCACATTTGTAGGCACTACTGCATTAATTCCGAACACTTGTTTCTCGAAATGTGTACATATCATTTTATTCCACCTTTGCAAACGTGCTCAGTTTTTGATTGGCAGCTGGTTTACAATATTACATACGTATTATTTAAGAGAAATGTGGATAGAGCCGGTCCACCTTCTGATGAACAATTCTTATTCGATAAATTGTAAATTGTAGCTAAATGCCAAGAAGCAAAAAATTGCATAATTTCGGGACACCTAAGATCAGAAATCTATATGCATAACATCCACCAAAAACAGAAGATTTTAATATAATTATTAGAGACGCTATAATGATCAACCATGGTGCAAAATTGAAATTATTGAGCATTCAAAAATACAGAAATTCTTTATTACATTTATTTTAGGGCATGCAATAAATATTTTTAAACATTAAATGTAGTTGATTGTAAATTTAATAATTTCCACAAAATTTGCATCTGAAAATGATTTCTTAAATCGAATATATATATATATATTTCTGGAAATATGTATTCGACCACCTTGCTATTATGAAAAAATAATGATTATTCATTGGATAGAGTGTGCCTAATATTATAACTGAGTGTTACTTTGATTGCGAAAGGAAAATCTGTATGTCTAATATCATAAAATATGTAGAATAACAATTGGCTAGTAATTTTTAATCAACATTAGAATTAGAAAAATTGTATTGGAAAATGTGTTCGGCCACCTGAAAAGATTTTAGCAAATCAACAAATCCGAAAAAAGTAAATTCAAAATATGATACATAAATAAATAATTGATGCAATATAAGCACTTAGCAACAAATTGAATTTCTCTCTTCTAATATTTTGTAGTGTGTCCCTTTGAACAAATAACAGCCTCAAGGCGATTAGGGATTGAAGCAAAAAGTCTTTCAATAAAGCTGTTGGGAATTGCAAAAATTCTTTCTCTATTGCACTCCACAGCTCGTCTTCAGCGTGAAGAGTATGCTGTCCAATTCGATATTTGACCTCTTTCAACATATTTTCGATAATGTTAAGGTCTTGAGAATGGCAAGGCCAGTCAGCAAAGATAGCGACCCCATTATTGTGGAGGAAATTTTTCATTTCTTTTGAGGTATGACATGGAGCACCATCCTCCTGATATATTCATCACTTGTAAGGAGTGGCAAGAGTTGCTTTTCTAGAATCCGAGCATATTAAGAGCTTAGAAGAGTACCAATGATGTGAACAATCTTGCGAAAGCCACACTTCCATATTGTACCCCACACCACTACAGACTTCCCACCATACTTCATGGAACCCCGAGTAAATTGAGGCAATAATTTGAACTTCCGCCCAGTTGGTCTCTTTATCAACATTCTTTTTGATGAGGGTATCTCAAATCGTGACTCATCTGAAAATATAACATTAGACCAATGTTCAGATAAATTGTCTCTAATCAACTTGGCCCACCTCAGCCGGCGTAATCTTTGCTTTCAGGTTAAGAATGGCTTTCTGGGTACCACGAAAGTCCCAATTGAGTACTTCTTCGGATGTTTTGCACAGTTCTTGCAGTCACGAGGTGACCATCGGCTCATTCCTTGGTAAGTTCCACTGAAGTCTTCCTGGGATTTTGCTTTGAAAGGAACACAAGAGCCGATTGGGAGATTTTGGAGATCTTCCGGACTTTGGTTAGGGGGCAATGATGTTTTCAAATTGAAACATCTGATGATATCACTGACAGTACTACTTCGAGGTTGTTCTACAAGTCGGGCTATATTATGTTGACTCATCCCTTCCAAATGTTTGGAGATAATCTACTCGCGGATGGCAAGAAGTACGTAACCAGGCATCATACATGGCGAAGAAAGACTGTTGCTCGGCATTTTCAATATAAATAGACTGAAAAAAGTTCAACCAATGACATTCTTAACAGATTCTCTGATTTGGTCTGAAGTGGCCGTTGGCCGAATACATTTTTCCTTGAGATTTAAAGGAAACAGTGATAATTATGTCTCAACATTGATGAATTCATCTTTCTGTAACACCAAACCTAATTTAAAAATACCTATGACACTCTTGGCGTCCATTTCTTCGAAATATTTATGACCAATCATGGGTGGACGATTTCTTTTTTCCAGTAATATATATATAT
>CABFPE010000677.1:124554-146964 GCA_900660155.1 Hofstenia miamia | reverse complement strand
GTGTACTAGTGATGTGCGGTACTCGTTAGTATGGGAGGTTGTGCACATTTATTACAGGGTACGTGTACGTTTTTCATGCCATATAATGTGCAACTTAACTATAAACAACAAGCATTTTTTACAATTTGTAATGGCCTGTATAAAAATTTTTTACCGGTCGTCACTCAGTATATATATATATATATATATATATCGTATACTTAAAAGTAAGTGAAAATTTCTAGCTTTTGTGATTCGGTTTTGGATTGCGCAGGTTAGATACTATTACTTTTGTGTGAAAAATTTACACAGATGAGAAATATTACAAAAAACTGAATTATAATATATAAAAATTCTAGAATCCCTTCAAAATTCCTCAGCTGCTACTGGATCTAAGCTTGTATAACGGTGGTCTGTAACAGTTAACCCTGCAGAAAAGAAACCTCTCTCTGATTGACCAACACACGTTTGGTCTAAATTAATTTGTGCAAGCATATACAATATATATTTTATGAATTTTCTAGAAAGCATGGAAACTCACTACCTAAATCACAATTAATAACAATATTTTAGGGCTGACAAATTCTATCTTGGAATAAGTCACAATCAAACATTCAACCCAAAATCATAACAAATGCGTTTTTGAGCAGAGGTTTTCACAGCTTCATGCATGTGATGCCTAATCCACTTGTAAATATCTAAAAGTAAAGAATATCTACGTTTTTCTCTTCTGAAGTGTCAACAGGGAAAAAACTCTGAAAGTAGGATCCAAAAATATCATTCAGGCTGAACCAACCTGATTCTATCTCTGATGTAAACATCTGCCTTAATTTGTTTATATTGTGCTATTATTTCTTTCTGACCTCTACATTAGTATTTTTATTGAATGTTTTAGCACTCTAAGGCCCAGATATTATTTTACTCTATTCCATTATTTAAAGGAAAGTGAAAATAGTAAACATAAATTCATAAGCCCTAGTTGAAAAACCGATAAGCTAGAATTTATTAAGGGATCAATTCACTGATTTTATATCTATATATATATATATATATTGATGGTTTATAATTAGATATGTGCATTGGTGTGTGTATTTCTTCACCGCTCAAAAACTGCATCTATCATACGAATGATATTAATAGAAAAACGTATATGCAACAAAGTGGTTGTTTAATCCAAATACGCTTACGATTTTATCCATTTTATTGAAAGATTATACATACATGCTGACTAGGATTCTACAATTGCAGCAATTAACGTGATTAAGAATACAATTGACACACAATATCTAAACCAACAGTGACAGCGGCGTCACTATAAATTTCAATACGAGGCCTCTACCCACCCTAAATTTTATGTATTACATTTTGATCAGTCGATTGAAGAGATGGTTCTGATGAGAATCCATATGATGTTTTGTTTTCGATTTGAGGATTATTTTCTTCACCAATAGCATCATCGTTTTTTCATTGACTGGTACTACTGAAATACTTTCGTATCTATCATTATTATCTTGAATTGGAGCTACATCTCTAATCGAAACAGTAGATTCTCTCCCATTGGGATATTTTACATGCACATAATTAGGATTAGCATCTAGAAGAATTACTTCATATTTAGTAGTTCGATTGTGACGACGAACTAATAATTTATCAGCGTTTGTTAACCAACTAGGAATTGAATTACCAAATGTGGATCTACGTTGAAATGAAAACAGTCTTTAATGAGGTGTTTCGTTTTAGCAGTACATAAAAGTGAACGGATTGAGTGCATAGCATCGCATAATACTGATTCACACGGATAATCAAACATTTCTCTTGAGTGGAATGTCATCTATATTGCCTTCCGTATTGTGCCATTATAGCGTTCCAACTGACTGTTTCCATGGGGATTGTATGACGTTGTACGACTGGTTGATACATCACGACTATGCAAAAAAGTTTTAGAGATCTAACGACATAAGACATGCTCCTCTATCAGAATGTATACATGCAGGCATTCCAAAGAGAAAACTTGAACAAAACATTTTATAACTGTATGGGTACTGACATCATGACATGCGAATGCAATTGGGAACCGACTATACTCATCAACCATAACAAGTATTTATTAATCTTAAAAAGAACAGGTCCATTGAAAATCGATTGGTTGAGTGGTTTTTATGAGAGTGTTTCCTTCTGAATGACAAAAACGGGGCTTAAATCTCTGACAAGATTGACATTCGTTAGTCACTTTTTTAACATCATCCAGGGAATATGGTAAATTTTTCGTTCGAAGAAAATGAAACAAACCACGTACTCCGGGATGACAAGTAAGAGTGCAGATTTGATAACTTGGTAGTAAAAGATTAACTGCAGACATGAGTAAGGGTGTTGGCAGAATGATTAAGATTCCCATGTCTGTATACTATATCATACAAGTAACATGCGAGTTCAACACGCCAACGCATGATTGTCATTATCTTTCCACTTTTGTATTTATTAAACATATATGAAATCGGACTCTTGGTCTGTAACCAACGGGATATTTTCATGAATTGTTCTCGTCATAGCATTTTCGATATCAGTTTTTAAGCCTTTAAAAATTTCTATGAGTTTGGTATTAAAAGGTAAATGTTTGCATTCAACGAATGGTCTGCTTTTAGAAGAAAAATTAGGTATCCATTTTGAATAGTATGAGAGTATACCAATAAGTCTTTTAAGCGGTATTTGGTCGTGAAGAACAGGAAGATCTCTTGGTGGTTGTAAACGATCGGCATCAAGTATATCCAAGAAGATTGATTGATGTTTTGAATATTTCACATTTATCATTGTTGAATGTTAAATTAGCATCTTTGGCGGCCTTCAGAAATTATTTTTATTGTGATCGTGTTCTTTAGTTGCTTCAGCTACATGAATATTGTCTAAATATGCAAATGTTGCTTTAAGACCGTTTAAGAAAATAATCTTGTCGATTATTCTTTGAAACACCGCAACTCTATTAGTTAAACCGAATGGTAATCGACAAAATTGATAAAGAACGCAATTAGCTTCGAATGATGTGTATTTTCTTATCATTTTCTTGAATTGGTGTTTGGTGATATGCCCTTTTAAGGTCGAAGGTGCTGAAGTATTTGTATTTTGACAGTTCGTTTATCATTTCGGGAACGGATAAGGGTCCAATTGTGTAAATCTATTTACTGATTACTGTTCTTGAATAATCGATTACAAGTCGTTTCTTATGGCGTTTATTAAATTTAATATTTACTACAACCTGAGCTCGGCAATGAGATATATTGGGTTCAATAATACCTTGCGATAAAAGATGTTTAACTTCTGAAGCAATACAGATTTTATCACTTGATGAATAGCGCCTTGACGAGGTTGCAATTGGATGGCCATCCTTAGATAAATGCCAAAATAGTGAGGGTGGTTCAACGTTTGCAGCTGTGATGATGCTACATATTGAAAGACCAGGTTTCTTCCCACCAAAATGAATCTTTACGTTGTCATGCAAATAAAAAAGTCATGCCCTAGTATAACATCACAGCATAGATGTTTCATTACTTTTAGTGTTAGATTGTACAGGTTATCTTTAACTTCGATAGTGATATTACAGCTTCCTAAAATATTTACCTTTAATGAAACAGATACCATTGTTACATCTCCAATATATTTATGCATAGGAAGGGACATTTGTTTATCTAGACTTTCGTTAATAAAGCTGTCTGAACTTCCAAAATCAAGAAGACCTTCAACTTTACGATCACCAATAGTAGCATAAATTATAGATTTTGAAAGAGGATTAGGAGAAGCAGCTAACGTTACAACAAGACCAGCAGATGAATTTTGAGAATTAGATCTACAAAATTTTGCGAAATAACCTTGTTTTTGACATTTATAGCATTTAATATCTTTCGCAGGGCAATGTTGACTTGGATGTCGAGGATTTCCACAAAAGAAACATCGAGATACAGGTAAAGTAAATTTGCTTGAAACAGCAAATGCGGATGTTTCTTGCGTATGATTGTATTCAACATCGTATTCAACTAACTTGTTTTGTGCGCAACCAAACCCGAATTTAGAGCATTATAATTTTGCTCATATTGTTCCGCCTGCATATCAAGCTTTTGATTTTCTAATAGTCTTTGGCGAATGTTTGACGAGAGTCCATTAATAAAAGCGTCGAGGACTATTTGATTGCTATCCTGAATTGCATTTACAGGTTTGAAATAGCAGTCTTTACTTAGAACTTTTAAAGCTTGCAAAAATTGGTCGATCAATTTAGTAGACTGTTGACGTCGAGTCGAGTGCCAAGTAAATGCCTTGCAAATACTTCGTTTCTTGGTTTTATAAATGTATTTTGTAAGATTTCAATGGCGTTTTCAAACGTAGATCATTCAACGATATATTCATAGATATTGGGCGAAACGTAATTGATAACAGTATTAAGTTATCAGGCGAGTGATCTTCAAGAGAGTTAATAAAGTTGTGAAAATTACGTAATCAATGAGACCATTCTTTAGCAGAATCAAACGAGTTCGGATTGGAATCAAAACGTTCAGGTTTAAGAAATTTATCTATTCATGCCTTTTTAGCCTGAGAAAGATAGATGAACAAATTGTGGCAAAGACAACTAATAAAAATGCTTTATTCATCTATAACATTAGCATGTATGTGTATAGTGTTAAAGTAAAAATAAGCTTATAACTTTGACAGTTAACTATTTAAATTAATTGACATGTAAACATGTACAAATAGTGATAATACTAAGTTAACATTATATAATCATTAAGTAACAAATCCTTTTCAACTACCTTTTGGTCAACTGGAATATTTCGCATAGCACCAACATGCTCATGCTCATGAATAACATCAATCTAGTGAATTTACCCTAATAACTACACATTTAGAACAGCTTATTGCATCCTTGATAGAGCTGTGCGGGTATTGACATACCCAAGAATATACATGTTTACCCGCCCGTACTAGCGGGTGCAGGCACGGGCTAATACGGGTTAAGAAAAGTGGATCATGTTCAAAAGTCAAGTGTCACATCCCTTTCATGTATGTTTATACAGATTCATAGGTGTTACATATATGCAATCGAGACTGAAATAAAGTACTATATATAGATGCAGATTAAATTTAGTAGGGGGAATTTCTATTTTTCGTACGTATTCGGTTCGTTTGAGTTATTTTAGCAAACTGCTCTCGCTGATATTAAATTGTTTATTGTAGTTTTTTTCAATTACATGGTAATTCAATAAATTTCCCACTCTTTCGATGATTGCACGTAGATAGCACTGCGGTTATGGGTACGGGCGGGAGCGTGCATGTTTTGAGCAAATGCATTGATCTGTTTTTGACAATTTCAAATTAGAGGGAAGATAAATATATCCTTTCGAAAATTTGCAGTACATGCACACCTAGCTACTTTTGTCGAAACACAGTATGAATCAATTTCCTTCAAATCTACATAAATAACATAGATGTTGTCTTTTAAACACTATAATGTCTTCATAGTACATTTCTTGCTAAGGTTGGTCAATAATAAAGCAGTGGCGCGACTTAGGGGGCACGAGGGACGATGACCCCCTCTAGATTTAGATTTAGACACAACAGTAATAATATCAAAAATGTAAAAAGGCAGAGAATAATACCCTGCATGATTTGCTGCCATTACATGCAAACTTCAATTTGAAAAACTATGTTATGCATTAAAATAACAATGAAAATCTTCTCGAAATTCCATTTTCCGTGTGAATGGTTGGCTATTATACTCATACTATGAATGGATTCAAATCAAAATTCCACTCTTGAGCACTTGAACACAAAATGAATCCTATTCCAGCAAGTGAATTATTTTAGTTTACCACTGATTGGCCAGAACAGATCATTAATAGCCTTTATTTTCCTGCCAACATCATTATAAACACAGTGCTTTGCCGCTAATAGTTCATTCTATTACATTTATGCAAAAAAATTGGGAGTGGGTGTAATTTTAAACTATTTTAGCGGTTGAATCAGGTAGTAGCAGTAAACCAAACAAGCTCATACTGTGCATTGTGCACAACACTCTGTCCTGGTTGAACGAGATTATTAGCTTGCTATTGCAAAGGGCAGTTGCATTTGAAAACCAACCAGATCATTCAAAAAAATTTTCTAGCAGCATTGGATGGCGTGGAAACATATCAGAAATTGAGGGAGATTTTTCTGAGGTAATAAAATTGTTCAAGATGATTTTTCCTATAACTGCTGCATCCAATGAGAGATGTTTTTCAGTTTTAAGACAAGTCTACTACAAGTAAAAAAATTTGTTATGTTCAACAATGTCCAATGATGATAGTTGAGGCACATAAACTTAGATATGCCAATATGTCTCGAAAATATCCTCTCACTTAGTGTTTCGATATTTTGCTTTGTATTAATCATTTTATTGCAACATTTTTGTTAAATAAATCAAGTCAACGTGGTTATATACCTACTGTCTTGTAGAAGTATTTGTAACGCAGTTTGCACTAAACCCACAAAGCTACTGGATTAAATTTGTGCAATGTTTAATTCAGTACACATTAAGTAATATTTTTGGCCCCCTTTAAAAGTATTTTGAAATGCGCTACTATAATAAGGCATGCACATGCACATGTAATATTTTTACCATGGATACCTCAGAAAACTATTTCCACCTCCATATTGTATAATGATGCGAATTTTGCAACCCGAACTGGTTATGATCATTTCGAAATCTTTCTATTGCAATATAATTTTTGCTTTTTTTGCATACATTTTAGTTGATTTTCATTGAATTTCTGTTTGGTAAACAATTGACAAATTATCAAGTTAAACTGTTATAGTATAGTTTATAAAAATAATGCAATAGGACGTTATAGTACAAGTGGTTTAACAGATAAAATGGAAGTTCTGACTTTAGTCTAGTTAATTTAGATGATTCCTTAAAGGAGATATAAATTTCATTTTTAAGGGCGAAATATGTTGTATTTGAGGGTGCAGTGATTGGACCAGTTGATGTCTACTATATGATTCATTTTAATACCCCGTGTATATCACTGTGTACTTGAGGTACAAATTCGACCATATGCTAAATTTCATCTCTTATTAATAAGTAGATTCTCTTCTCCATTAGAATAATCCCAGAAAAGTGATTTAACTACATTTCAAACAGCATATTTGCTTCAACACCAAGGTTTTGCAAGTAAACGAAGTGTTAACTCTCAAATGACAATAGTGGTGCATTTGACCCCAGAGTCAATTATTAAACTTCTTGCCAATTAATTAATATAATGAATTTAGACAAGATCATAGAAAAATTCCAATTTTAATATATTGTTTTAAGAAATTTACTAAAAAGTTGAGAATTTAAAGAAGTTTTTGTAGCATAAATAGTTAGTTGAATTATCTTAATTGTCATTCGAGGATTAACATAACAGTAGTTTATTTAATGCTTGCACATAGGGACCAACGATGAAAAAGTTCTAGTGAAACAGAAGAAATGAAATTAATAAATAAAATTTAAGCAAAAATTGTGTAAAGTTACATCACATCACAGTAATCTCGTTTTTCTCCCGCTCACTTTTTAGTAGTAAAGGTTTTGAATTCCTTACTCCAATTATTAATAAGAATTTTGTAATAAGTCAGTCAGTGCTACCTGTCATCTTCTCACATATGATTTTTTACAATTGATTTAACACTACAAAACCTACAATAATTTTATTACTAATTATAAATAAATCTACAAATTAAACAGAAATAAATATTTGATTTTACAAAATACTAATTTTCCTACAAATGGCACAAATTAAGTGCATAGCTTAAAATTATTGATATGTTCAGAATCATCAATCTAAGATTCAGAATTTGGTAAAACCTATTGAGGTGGCAACACGCATTAAGTTAACTTTAAGCCAATATTTAAAGTTTAGAAATAGTACTGAAAAGTGTGATGAAATTCCAAATGATTTGGTATATTTTGAAGTCATTTTTTCATAATTGACGTTTGAACATTGGGCCTCAATTCGACATAGATATGCTAAATTTTAAACTAAGCACTGCTAAGAAAAAATTTAATGCCGATGATATAACTTTCTGACGAACATAAGAAAATATCTGATTAGACATGGGTAATCAACATCTCGTTGCTACTGGCATGATTTGATAACAAGCGACCAAATGGGCTTGGAGATAAAGACAGTGATGAGTAGGAAGTTGGATAGCTATGTCGCTGTTGCGTTGTCAGCTGCGGATACTTCTGCGGACGCTTCAATGACGAGTAGCTACTTCGAATTTCGTAATCAATTACCTAAAAAACTCCTCAACAAAAATCCAACGAAATATATACAAGCAAAGTGTAGTAAATGTATATCTATATATATATATATATATATATATATATATACATTAGCACGTTGCCTGATTGAGTAGATATTGGCATCAACAATACATCACGCCTGGCTTCACCTCGCATTGTAAGCACATCTTTCTAACATCTCCCTTACGATTTGAAGTAAAAAATTATTATGAATGAAAAATGCTAGCAAGTCAAAATGTAAATTTTAAAACATCAGTCTCAGATAGATTCTTCAATTTGCAAAATTGAAATGCGTAAATCACATTTCTCAGCTGAATTCTTCCTTTGTAGAATAATCAGCTAAAGTTTTTAATGTTTCAAGGGTTGTTTTTCAGATGTCACTGTTAGCAACGCATGTTTTGCTATGGAAGTCACTAGGTAAACCAATCTATATTTTGTATTCCAATTTGGATTCAGGTTTGCCTTACTTTATTGAGATTTGTCAATTTACTCAATATATTTCAAACATCTGTTGTATAAATGTGACCCGATGACTCAGTAGACCCGGAAGCCTTAATGAAAAACCGCTGACTCGCCAAAAAAATCAATGACCCAGTGCTCCGCAGACTCGGTGGGAATTCTGCTATGCTATGCTAGGGTTCAAGAACTTTAGCAAATTATGTTGTTAAATTTTTTAATATAACTTCGATTTTTCACTGCTAAGAGCTAAGAGTATGGAAAAATATTGTTAAAAATTGCCAATGCAAAATATGTATTTTTCGAATAATTAAATGATACAGCAAAAGTGCCCCAAAATGGTTTTGATTTTAAATAGCCATAGTACTTTTTAATATAGTAGATGGAGTAATGCAGTAAGATCTACATGAAAAAAATAATAAAATGTACATGAGAGAAAAATTTCTCTAGACGTATGTATACTGCAACAATTCGCAACGCAAAAAAATGAACGTGTGGGTGTATGTATATAAATACGACTTTTGAAATGTGTATGTATTATCATGAGTTGATCAATAATGATATAGCCTAATAACCATATACATCTACACTATCTATGTCTAATGCAAATATTGATAAATATGAATATTTTTTATCATTTTAATATAATCAAAACAATGAATTTACAGTCTATTTTATATATTAACGTTAGAACATATGTTTATTCTTCCAATTTTAAATGTTAATGAGATACCAAAATCACGTGCTTTTAATGTACACTAAGTGTTGCAATATCACTGAAACGCTTGTTAAGGGATCTGAAAACCTATTAATTCAAACAACCGTTTTTTAACATTAAACAAGATGCTGGTACTTGCATTTGATTGCATAATTCGCAAAACAATATAGCCATTAACGGAATCAGTGACTGTTTTAATAATTAAGATTCCTGAATGTCTGCGCGTTAGTTTTAAGTGTCTATTAATTATTGCTTTCTATACATGCAAAAAGTTAGTGAAAATTGTAAGATTTATTTAAGTTTGTGGCGGCAAACTAACAATGATATTTCCAGTAAGTATTTGAATCTTCTAAAATAATATAGCTAATGATTCCATAAAAGGTAAATTCATTTTTATGAAATATTTGGGGTGCTTCATTCATTTGAGTGAGCTTGCATGTAACGTATGTATTTTGTTGTGTAGATACCCTTTCATTTTGGGGTCCATCGCAGGCTCCATAAAAGGACGCGTCTGCTGGTGAAAGATTGTATCAAACAGAAATTGTGTGACTGAGAATTAAGATAAATAATATAGCATAAATATTTGCTTCATATGCAAAAGAAATACCAACTGTACCATATTTGATCAAATGAATCTATACAATCAAATACCAAGGAAATGGTTTCTTCAGCCAAATAATGTATTGCTAAAATTGACAACATTCTATCATTGAATGTAAAAAATCAATTTTTGTCATTTAGTTTAAAAATGCAAATAGCCTTCTTGAATATTTCTATGAAATTCAGAATCTACGATTTTTTGAAACACATTCTCGCAAATATGGATTACTTACAGGCCATTACATGATACCATAGTTGAATAAGTCTTATGCCCAAATAAGTCCCATAGTTCTAAACAGACTTTTCAACGAGCCCACATTTCTAAGCTCGGCTGTCCATAGAAAGCCATTCAATGAGGCTCATTTCAGTTCGATATTTTTTAAAAAACATTGTGCTCTCAAAATATTTAACATAATTTCTAAAATGAGATTATAAGGAGGGCTTATTTAATAAAAATTAGAAAAATCTGCAGAATCAAATTAACAAACAGTACTGTAAATTTGTTTTACATAAAAAGGCTCGTTTTGGGCTCGTTGTATATGCATACTCTGCTCAAGCTCTGCTCGGCTCGTTGGAAGCTCAGGTCGTTGACAAATTTGGTTCTAAGTCCGATATTGCTTCATAATACGACGTTTATAATGTATGAAATGTAGCCTCGCTTTCAGAACACTTAATTTTTGTTAGCTGAATTAATTTGAGCTAATTTTTCCAATCTGACATTCCTTGCTGTTGATAAAAATTTTTATTAGTATGCTTGATGTGTGGAAATATAATCATATCAAATGCTCATATATAGAGGAAAAATTAAAGAAAATACGTTTAATAGCTTTATTACTAAAGTGGTGGTCTACTGCTACAGCGATAGATATACTTAAAAAATAAGAGGGTCTTATTGAAGGAGCAGGCTTATTGTAAGAAACACAGACATTGAAAATATAAGATGGAAAATGCGATTTTCTGTTACAAATTACCATCTATAATAATATTAAAATCAGTGAATAAAGTTGATAGGAAATCATTGAGACGACTTTGAAATCATATAAAATCAAAGCGTCAAGTGAATGTAAATAGACAGCGTTGTGGCATATAAAGCAGAAGAAATGAATAACCGTCTTTTAATTTTGTCACCAAGTCAAAAAAATAAAAAGACATTGAGTGGATCTGATTGTCTCGCTGTCGCTATTCTTTGTGATAAATGTCTAGACACTAATTAAATTATTATAAACGTTTCCATCAGAGATTATGAATACCATATGTGTTTGAATAAACTAACATGGAGCCTGACTAGGGCTAAAAAAATTGGGCATCATCCATAGCAAGATATATGAGTAAAAAATGTAAAATATATTTATGATTTTTATCTAAAAAAATTGTTATGTGCACGAGTCTCTTCTTAGCTTGCATGCAGATGGATGGGTTTATGTTGTATTGCAATATAATTTATTTAATATTTTTCGGCCACAAAAAAGTATTTAATTGTGTTTTTATATATTCCAAATTTGCAAGAAATTATTTCGAAATGAACTTTTATTTCAGTCATGGATAACACCTTCATTGATAGCTTTAATAGATTAGAATTTTTTGTTTGGAGAATATTTGCATATTCACAGTTATTGGGAGTAATTTCTTTTGGTAAGCCGTAAAATGTGCATCTGCAAAGCAATCTTGGTATGACAAAATTGCGAAAATTGTTAGATTATTAATACACTTTTCCCAAAAAATAAAAACTTTTTTTGAAATATTGGCAAGTATTGTTTTAGCAATCATTCATTGTGCACCCCTGTTTACATGCACTCTTAAATACATAAGACAAGACATGTAAGTCTGACCAAGGACTTTACAAATTCCTCGACTCTAATTTTGCTTGTTGTTTCTGTGAACATCTTCAGAATTATGCTTAAATTTTCATTGATTTATAAAAATAGATGATGAATTTAGTTAGGAGTTTCATCTTGCAAAAAATGTTTGGCAATCAAGGCGCATACATTGTTGCTAGTAAATGCTTAAAAATCGAATTATGCATATTGCTATTAATGATGATGGTTTGTATTGATTTATCATATACTTGATCTTAGACACTTTACACTTTTACCAAAGAACACCTCCATAGCTTTTGGATATCAATGATTCAAATTTAATATTGTAAAAAATGAAAATTTTGTACATTACCAACGCGATACCATATCGTCTTTTACATAACCATAGATATCTTGATTTCTCATTGCAAAATATATAGGTGTACATATAATAATATGAAATTAACATGAAATTATGTTGTATTTAAAAAATGTGTATGCAAATTTTATATAGGGACAGGTGGCCCCTGTTCCAAATTTTCTCACGCTACGCCACTGATACTAATACATATTTAAATTTCGCACTTATGAAAAACATCATTTCATTATTTTTGCAGAGAACTTTAGAAATCATTTAAGAATATCACGTTATAAATTTGCGTGATAACAATTTAATGAGTCAATTCCCATGTGGTCACAATAAATTTTCTATCAGCAGTGTCCTAAAATATCCTGGATTCATGGTCTCATGTAGTATCACAACAAAAATTCAATTAGTTACACTATTTAATCTTAAAGCGCCCATTGTATCCATGAAGATACAATCTATTTGGTCCCCGTTTTCAATCAATTTTTTGCTTTAAGAAATTTGCAAATCTTTGAATATTGACGATTTATGGGAAATGTCCTAACCTGCTATGGCGATTATTTGTGAAAACAAATTATTCTTATGTCTGAAGAATATGGAAATATTGCCCTTTATTTCAATGAAAAATTTGATTTTTGCAAAACCTTTCAAATTTTTGCCATTCCTCGTGATCGGATAATAATAACGAAAACAACCCCAATAAAAGACCATACAGCAACAGCTAACACCAACTACCGGTATTTTTCTCTCTAAAGCCACTGCCAAGTTTTGTTCAGGAAGAAATTCTGTATCCAGTGGCACTTTCAGATTTTAGATTTCTTTTATTATGAAAGGAGATATGAGCGTTTAAATAACTTTTATAAAAGCATCACAAATTGTAGTAATTTATGTCTACTAAATTTTGGTTTAATTTTTTCACAATTAATTTGATTGGCAACCAAATTTTATAAAGACTCAAATACCGTTGTGAAAATAATAAAAAATCTATTGTCTGTATATCTCAATATTTATAATTATGATTCGAGAACTACTGAAATGTTCAAACAAAATTTCAAACCCTAACCCTATGCGAACATACATCTGTCATATACATTATGCAAATATGTATTTTCAGAGATCTATATTTACTTATTCACTGTATTTATTAATTTTTGTTTTGTATGAAACAGGTAGATACTATCTATAACTACCATTTCAGCAAGTATGGTATTTGAAGGCTAGCGAAGAATACACCAGCATTGAACATAACATGTGACCGAAGTAATAAATATGAAAATGCGTAAAATACAAACCATACTAAAAGAAAGAACAGTGTACTAGTGTTTTGCATTTTTAGATTTAACGCTGTCGTGCCCCCGTTTATCTCCAATGACCGGTGACCGCCCGCCCGTTAGAATTCATTGGGCAGGAACGAGTAGCCCGGTCCGCCCGCAATCTATTGAGAAAAGCGTAAAATACTACGAAATTAAATCACAATTCACAAAAGTCCTATATAATTTATTTTGTCTTTTAGTGAGAAACTTCTTACATCTCCTATAAAATTTATTAATTCTATTAAAGATCATGAGATTAGTGTTTTGCATTTGTAGATTTAACACTGCCCATGCTCGTCTGCATCCATATGCTTTTTAAGGTTCGCTTCTAATCATTTGAAACAATTTTTGAAAATACAAATTATATGTCATAAGTAGATTAACAAATTTGTTATATATATAATTTTTTGTATTTTGTAAAATCGAATAACTAGTGGTTAATTAGCATTTTCTCAACTGAGTCTGTTCCTCTTTTTTGTTAGCGTTCCATCCATCACGCAGAAGGTATGTTCGCATTAACTTCTGTAGGTGAAATGCCGCGATAATGACCAATTTTTAATATGGACTGCTTTTCCAATAAGATAAGTCAAAATTGGCTACGTCATTACAGCATAGTATCTTATAATTATACCAGAATTTATTTGAGAGGCATAACATATGCCCGGTTATTTGAGCGCCCGATGCCCGCCCGCCTTCCCTTCTGCCCGGTGGATCCGGGTATGCCCCCAAAACACTACAGTGTACTAAACTAATGGTACAAAATACAAATGAATTTAATGGCTAAATTTATGTTTTGTGTTTTAATGTATTTCTGCTTTAATTACTCCTTGAGAATCATTTTATGGGAATCTCCATTTTCACCCCATTATTGGAAAATGATGTTATTCTTAAATTGCAAATTTAAATTGATAAGAAAACTATTAGAAGTCTAAACGAGGATAACTCTTCGAAAAACGCATGTAGATTCCCTTATGTTTCAATTGGTAGAAAATATTTAGACATTTTAACAATTTATTTTACGGTAACAAAATTCTTGCATAGTATATATACTTACCAATGTTTGAATTTAGGCTTTCCCTGGCAGAGGGTTGAAATTTATGGACCTAATTTGGACCTAGCTTTTACGAAATTGAATTGCATGATGCATACTAATTTTTATCCAGCAAATTAACTGCTTTGGGAGCTTCAGTGCTAAAGGAACGAAGTGCCTTCCTTGTTAAGGGCTTAACTAGAACAAGCAGTATTTGCAAATCAATACAAATTAGACTCAGCAACATTAGTCTCAATGCCGGCAAAGAAAATTTATAATCCTCATCTTAGGTCATCTAGATATAGATCGTATTCGCGCAGCATCTTCACTTTTGACAAAATTTCATAATTTGAAATCAATATATAAAAAACAGTTTGACTTCCTATCTAATGCTTTTTATTATTTTCAATATTATAAAATTTCTGGTAGAAATAGTATCTTGATTCATGTTGTCTGATTAAATTAATAATAGTGTCACTTGGGATGTGTAAATCATTTACGTCATTTGATCACAAAGATTTAAAATATCCTTTAGACGTTAGACTCTGTTTCTAGGGTTTGATAAGAAACTTATATGAAACTGATGAAAACTTGTACAATAAGAAATAAGAGTGAAGTAATTGTCATGAAGCCAGTTCTTTTGTGTATATCGTATAATTGGAGAAACAAATTTTGGACTCCAAACGTTTAACCTTGAACATGGTCGTTAGTGATGTTTTATGATTGATGTGTACAGTGCTAAATATTCCAAATACTTGGTCTTTGTAGCAATGAAATAGCTTTCTTAAGAAAACGGAAAACATTTGTATTCATTTTAATTGATGAATAGGAAACGCTTTTAAGGATGAACGAATTTAATAGAATTGATTTGCCATCAATTATTAAACTTTTAACTAAGGTCAGTGATCGAACGACATGAGATTACAAAATGAAAGAAAAATGAACTTAAGCTGTAGATTCTCTTCATTCTTTAAATTTCAAACACACTCCCCAGAATTGTTAGAATGCTTAATTATATATTTTTTAATTGAATGAGATGCATTAAGGGCAAGCTTGTCCAATTAAATTTTCGATATATGATTATTCTTAATATGATTTCATTGAAATGCTTCATTTCCAATTTTAATAATTATTTTGTTACAAATTTGAAAGCAAAGGTTTAGTGTCAAAAAATTATTGAAAATTTTCATATTGAAATTTTGCGGCAAGACTTAAACCCATAAATGACTTCTCAACAGGCGATATGGAACTTTACATAATAAAATTTAGCAATGATTAAATTACAGCATGTAAATGTACTTTTCTGTCTCAAGTAATAGAAAAAATGAAAACTAGGAAGACAAGAAATTACTATTTTATTTGCTATTAGAATTTGGAAAGTATTGGAGCCTCTTATTCAAGGTAATTAATAGATCGTTTAACATATAAAAGAGAAATACGGGTAATGGATTTATGAAATTTTTAAAGAACAATGCATTGACGCAGCACTTAGGAAATGTCTATGATTTTTCCAATTGAATTTAGCTTCGCACGTAAATTTTAAGCTTTTCGGTGGCAAGGGCTTTGCTAAATGTAGCAGGAGTATTTCAACCAGTTGATTCAAGAATTTGAATAGTGCTCTAAATGGAATATTTTTAAAGTATTTACTTTTCTGTCGTTGTCGCATGCATGTATATTTTGTTCTCCTTCGTTCAATTATCCAATGAATAATGGTACTCAAAACTGCATTAAAATCTGTTTCATATTTTAAAAGACTTAGTTTTTGATGGTTCCTCATAAACAGGATGACCATCCATAATTACATATGCGACTTATACAAAAGACCTAAATTCAGATTAGTTCTTAGATTTACATAAATACAATATAACTTGTTTGCTTTGTTAATTGTAAAAGGCAATAAATCCAGTGGCGTCAAACCTGGGGGCTAGGGGGACTTAAGCCCCTCCTGTTTTTTAAGAACCAAAATTTTTGTATGCAATATTATTAAGTTTTTATAATTTTCTCATCCTTCTTAATGCATTGTAAAAGTAACTTTTACACAATTGTTACAAAAATCTGTGTGCTTTTTAAAAAATACTTGAAAATGTATTATGTCAGTAATTTACAAATGAGATTTCACAGCAATTAAGTTGCTGCAACTTTGTATATCAATGCTTACAGTAAATACGCAGGCTTCAATTATTTTTTTATGATACAAATAAAATCTTTTGGCAGCAAACTGGAACTTTAAAATATTTAAGTAAAAATAGAATAGACCAATTAATGTTGAAAATTTTTTCTCAATTTTATAAATTTAATATCAAAAATTTTGCAAAAGCAAAACTTTTGTCATTATTACATAAAGAATTGTACTGCATTCCCTCCGATTTTAAGAATCTTTCTGAAAAAAGGCTGTATTTAGAGATGAGAGGTAACTTAAAAAACGGAAGCTTTTGGGCTTTACTAAAAATGAAAATCAAACCAAAAATATTTTAGCAAGATGGAATTTTTCTTTTTTTGAAATGGCGAATATTTTTAGTCTGACAACTGTTGCAGATTTCATAAATAAAATTGAGAGCAGTAATTTATTCAATTAATTATTTACAAATGAATTTTCTTTTTTCACCTTGTCAAAGTGCAAATGTAAATAGAAATATAAACTACGAATATTGAAAAAATACTAAAAGAATGCTGCAAACAGAATGATTTTGCAATGAAAGCTCATTTTTGCAAGAAATCTTTATTTCATGGAAGTTTATTTGCGTATAGAAGTTGTTGTTTGAAGTTTTGAAGGCATGCTTTACACATCATTAAATGGAATTTTAAATATATTACTTAGCTTGAGCAAATTGAAATTTATTCAAAAAAACATGCTAAATATTGAAATTGAAGTAAATAAAAATGCAACAATAGTGACTAAAAATTTACCAGTATAAGAAAAGCCAAAGCATTTTCAAAATTCTCATGCAGTGATCATCCCTAAAACAGCTTGTTGCTTTTTAAAATGACAAATCGTTTTCCCAATTTTTTAAACGCTTTTCTCTAAGCCTATTCGGAAATTTGGAAATCACGAGCCATTGACAAATCTATTGGTGAATGCGTTCGAACGCAATGTTGAACATTTGTAATAAGGCGTAACGCTGTAGTTGGAGTACTTGAAAAGATTAACTATTTTTCCTTGAAAATTTCAATTTTTTTAGAGACTTATATACTCTCTATGCCTAATGTTCATGTAGTTTTAAGGCTTAGAGTTCATGCGAACTTGCTAAACCGTGGCTCTATACTGTGGTGCCTCTGATTTTGCATATCTTTATTAGTTCGTGAACTACAGCACTTAAATCTTTTTCAAGACATCAAACATTTTGAAGAAATTCCCAAGCTGTTTAAGGGTAATAGTGCTTAATTCTTAACACGTGCTCATAAAAAATATTTTGAACATCAAGCCTCCTGAAAAAATTCATATGTTTAAAAATGCGGGTTTATTTAATAATGATACTTATTGAAACCAGCGTTTTTACAATTTGCAAAGCGTATTGAATCCGACCTTAAAATATATAGGACTGACAAACAGCAATGAGCATATAGTGGTTAATCTTTCTAATAAAATTCAGGATAACACCTTGAAGATATTCATTAATAGGTGCAGCCTATATAATTATACAAAGTTCTGTAATTGTATTAGATCAACGCATGCATTTTTACTTTAACCTGTTTGGCTTTCTACATTAAACTGTAAGAAAGAGCATGCAAATTCATAAAATAGTGGCGATGTTTTTGTTTTGCGGTTGAAATATTACGCCACCATTTCTAAAATTATTTGGTTGAAATGGATGGGGACCTTGTCAGAACAATGCAATGGGGAAATAATGTCAAAATATAAAGCAAATCTGCATCGACATTGTAAAAAATCAACTCCTACATTGCTTCTTCAAGAAAGAATTAAATATGGAAAATAATTCCACGTAGTAACATCAATTTTTCAGTTGCCACAATGCAAAGCGAAAACATCACTAGCAGAGGGAGAGAAAAAATGAGTTTCTATTACTTTGCACGCACAGTAAATAAAAATAAATTACATGTTCGATTTATATCCTGTGATAGCTTTTTCGAAATTAACTGGTATTGTCCATTCACGGAAGGAACCTAATTATGTTCAGTTCAATTTTTACTCGCTTAGTGTATTTATTGGCAATAAATAAAAAACACTCTCTATCGATCTTAGATTTTAATTGAATGTACATTAAGCAATATATTTCATTATACGTGTCTTTGAGACAATCAGTGCTATACATTTTAAGAAAAGGAATCAAATTTCAAAATTTTAAATATTTAGCAAGTCGAAATTTCAAGGATTAATCTGCAGTCATAACACCCAGGACAGGTTATGTTTCATACTTGCAAATACCTGCCCGACAGTACACAGTTTTGGTAGGAGTTTTCACTTTGTTAGTTTTATGTGATAACTCTATCCTATTTAGCGATTTCAGCACTAAGGAAACTGAATGTCCTGTAAAAAACGGTGAAAAACATTTTGCAAACTCTAGTAGTAGAGATGGATGAAAACTAAAACTTTTTAAAGTAATTTGAATTTTTCAAGAAATTGAAAAATTTATCAGATAACATTATAACACGATTGAACCAGTAGTGACAAACAAGTTGATAATAGCAAATGTAATTTTTGACATGTTTGTTTGGTTGTTACAAACGTTGTTTAATTGGTGGCAAAGGTTGAAACTATTAAGTTAATTAACACTACTTTGGAATGGTAAATTAGAAAATATCTCGATTGCATTTTTGATGAGGTGGCATAGATTTTAAATTGGGACTTTTAATGAAAAAAACATTTATTGTAAATTACTGGATGAAACCTGTTTAGCTAGTACGCTGTATAGAGTTGCTAAACTACTGCGCTCAGGTGCAAAATTTTTTATTACAAAGTACAATTCACTGATTATTCACAGTAACAAAAGAAATAATAGATATGGCATTAATACCTGAACCCATAAAATCCATTTCGAGCCCTACTGAACTAATTACAAGATATTAGTTAATTTCGAATATGTGGTTTATCGAAAGTCATTAATTGGGTTACATGGCATGAAAAAAAATTTCGTGAATAAGAAATGTCCATTTTCTAAAAAAAATTTTCTGCACATTTTAGTAACAACAATTTTGTAGATCGATTAACGTATCTAACTAAGGTCGTGTAACCATGCTTGACGTTGCAGAGCCAGATTCTTTGACCTGCAACAAGCCTGCAATGCTGAATAGCAGAATCTTCACATTATCCAATTACTCAATTTTATTTAATTAACTTTTTCCTTGAGGAAATGTCATTTCAACCTTAAATAGAGGATATTAATACAATGTCTTATGCTTAGAATGTCTGCCTTTGTTGTCGTGACAAACGAATTAGATTTCAACATGGAAATGTCTTTTTAAATTAGCTTATTTTATAATAAAATTTCTTTCGCATTTAACAATATTTATTGCATTTCTTTAGTGCCAATCGCCATTTGATCTAAAGTCTACTTTCTAATTTAGGTGATTTCAGATCAAAATAACGTGTTCCAAATAGTAAACAATTTATAATCCAAGATGAAATCAAGGAATGCGTGTTTATTGAAACCCTAAACTGGAAAAATTAATAATTTCTACAAATGTAATGGGTTATTTCAAAATCCATTTACTTTAATACTAAGTTACAAATTTTAACGGAATTCTCTCAATTACATTTCAGTTTTTCAACTTGTTTTAACACCAATTTGTTGTTGATATAGATATAAAATATTAGCGGCATTTATCTATCGGTAAATTAAATACAAAATTTACAATTTCTGTCAAACGATTTATCACATATTGGAGAAATTTAATGTATGATACATTGGTGATAAAATCCACATTTGTTGGTCATTTTCTACGGGACTACTTTTCAATAAAATTTTAAAACACATTCTACCTTATATCATTTTACTTTATTTCTTTCTCTAATTTGTATATATATATATATATATATATATATATATAATATACATAGCATTTATTTGTAATCGTCTTAATTTAAAATTACTAATTCTTTAGATGAATAATATGAAGCTTTCGTGAAAATGGAAACACAAACAATTGTGGATCAATGTTCATTTACAAATAACCCAGAATGCGACTCGAGTCTAAAGATATTGAATCAAATTTCCCACATTTTTCTAGGTCCTTAAATAATAATCAATGTTTATGTGTCTTATATTTCAATAAAGATTATTCAATTCACTTATAATAAAATCAAATAATATTGAACCATTCACTTTGAATGTCATACTGAACAATAAACAAAAGAAAACAAAATTGCTTTTGAAGATCTTCTTCTATTTGCCAACACTCCTACCGCTCTAAAGTTAGTTCCTACTACAGAGAGAAGTCACGTGACTTATCTATATCATATTGATTTTGTTGATATATTTGAAGCAAGATTTATATAATTTATCAAAGATTTATTTTATCTCAAATTATTGATTGCAAGTCAATTTGTCCTTGGTAGAAGCACGAATGTCTGCAAACATTCTTTAGAAGAATAAAATTTAAATGTTGTAATACTTGCTAACCAAGTTTTGCGCGACTGTATCGGAAGTGCTCACCTTCATTTAACATAGATTCGAAAACAAAAACTGGATTACATGCATGTCATTAAACATTTAATTTCTACTAAAATTGCTTAGCTGTATTGCAATGTGATACCTAGTTCCTAAATCTTTGTTGATTGACAATAAGAGTGGACATTCATCTAGAACTTTAGGCATATTAAGCACGCGCCAATCGGTAATCGAGTGAAATGTTCAAATTTGACTCAGCCTGAAGCCAAAAATTTTCAATTCAATTGTCTTTAAAAACAGTTAGAAAGTTTTGAGATAAAAATAGCACATTTGAATTTGTATTTTTATTACTATTTGCAAAATATAGCAGTGATCACTTGTCGTTGATAGTCAGTGCACATGAAGATAAATGATATTTTGAGTGCACTATTGATGCTTGAGTTGAAAAAGGGGACCGCAATAACCTTTGATACCAATACCACGGTGAATTTTCAATATGTGCTTTATAGATGTAGAAATGTCTTTAATGTCAATATATGTTCATCACTATAATAATATGCACGGAGGATTAAAATTTTATCATAAATTTGATTTTTAATTATTGTATTCTAAAAAACATTTAAATTCAAGAAATGTCATTTGCATGTATATGAAATGTCACTTAATTATATATATATATATATATATATATATATATGTATATATATAATTTTATTTAAGTTTTAAGAGTAATAAAAAACGATTGAATATTTCTGTTGGAATATTTATCATAAATTCACTAATATAATTTTCAATTTAGACATTTTTAACACAATTTAAATATTTTAACGTACAATTCTAACTGTTCAATATATTTGCTCTGATTTTCAAATGAATTATTTGTAATTTTTCCTAAATTACACTTTCGCAAGTACATAGGAAGTAATGTTTACCATCAGATTCTACAATTACATAACTTAACTTTAATTTGCATACATATATATATATATATATATACTGTATACAAGAAAATCAATTTTAAGATGTAGAAGATTAAAAAATTTTGGAATCAACTTATTTTGAATAAATTGACCAAAAATTATTGTTCGTTTACGTTCTAGTCAAAATAAATGAATACATTTCAAACATTACATTTATTTTAATTTGACTCTATCTATCAGAAAACAAAACGTTGATTACACATGCTCCATTACTTTTCACCACAAAAACATCTTAGGAATTGTTATAAATTTGAAGATCACAGCTAATATATATATATATATATATATATATATATAATA
>CABFPE010000677.1:36008-94520 GCA_900660155.1 Hofstenia miamia | reverse complement strand
AATATATATATATATATATATATATATATATAATCTCAGATAAATAATGCAAATTTTTTGAACTGTTTGTTCCAGAGAATTTACTAACAAAAACATTGACAAAGAAGTGAATGGCAGATTCTTAAATCGAATAATTTTATATACTTAAATATGTCAATAAACCTTTTGGATGCTTGTAAAATTAATAAAATTCAACTCAAGAAGCCTTTCTTTTCATTCATTTTTTACAATTCTTGCATTACTCAACCATCACCTTTAATGTGTTTATTGCATTTGTTGTAATGTTTTCCTTTTTTAATTTTCATTGTAGATTTGTATGTCCATCTGAATTGGATAGAAACAGTCTTCTATATATATTACAAAAATTTACTGTGTGTATTAGAAAATATTGGTGAAATGCAGAAATATTTTTCAATTATCTTCAAACAGTTTCTTAATGAGGCAACTGCCTCCTTAAAAACTTTCTATTGCAGACACTTGTGAAAACTTCTATTCCTGACAAAAACACCAAATGCAAAATATCTTTGAAAAATATTGCAGTTTAGAAGTTGCTCAAGTTTAGGGTGTGAACTCATTAATATTTTCTTTCAGTTTCTTATAAAAATAACATGCCCGGACATTTTGTGAGGAGTTACTTTGGAAATTCGTTAGTCCACTCATTTATGTCCATGCGAGTTCTTAACGGTTTGTAATTATGAGATTTTCGATTTTTCCAGGGAATTTTTTGAGATTTAAGAGGTTGAAGACGGCTAAAATTCTCAATCAATATATTTGTTTTATGTTACTGCCTGACATTTTGCAGCATTATCAATAGTTTTACTATTTTGAATTAGAGCAAACTGCAAAATTCAAACATTCTTAGACAGAAGAAATGATTTAAGAATGAGCTCAAAAGAAATATTATATATATATATATATATATATATTAAATATGTACCATAATTGCAAAGTGCATTATTAAACTAAGAGTTGACAAAATGGCTATCAATAATTCAAAATAGGGTGTAGACTGGGATAATCAATAGATCTAATATTCGTACAATAATCCTTCCCAATTTATTATATCAGCATATTAAAATTCTATCCGCTAGATACTCCCAGGATTCGGGGCGTTAACACTGGAATTTAAAAGTTAGTGCGTTTATTGCGAACCCTATTATACAAGAGAATCATGATAACATTATTTCATTGCTATCTTTCACCATCTCGTACATAAAATGAACACTTCCTGGATCAATATCTCTAAAGCTTACTTTAAAGTTTTGTATTGGATAATAGAAGACCACACCAATACTCAATGCGATCAGCAGCAAAACTAAAATTTAGTTTTTCTCGATATTAGTTTCGTGTAGCATATGTGTATTGAATTAGTACTAGCCATATTTCTTTTATATTGTGTATGTATGTGTACATGTACACACTCTGGGGTGAACTTCCTGCATTACTTCGTGCATCGTTTATAGTATTCAATCCATGTGATTAATCTACCAATATTTCAAAAAGCGATGAAAAGGTGATTAATTTAAAAACCGATTAATCGTAAAAATAATCGGTTAATCGTCTTTAGGAGTTTTTGGTAAGCTAACCATTTTACTGTTAATTAATTTTAGGGGTGTAGCACTTTATGCCACCAATGATGCTATTATTGTATTCAAATAATTAATAAATATATCATATATTAAATACTTTTAAGCCTAATTTAGAATATTGATAAATTAGTTGTTATATTAACTCATTAATAAAATAGCACAAGAATTCTTATCTTAGAAATCAACAGTTTTTTACTGAACGTTTGGAAATTTTAAACGTCTATGATCAATATAAAAGTTTATGAAGATCAATTCAATGAAACAAAGAAAGAAATCAATTCCAACCTCAGACATAACAGCAACATCTACTGGACTGTCCTAAAAACTAAGCGACCACGAAGTAATCAACTAAAATCAAATCTTATCCACATTGCTCGTCAAGCAATCAAAGTTACAGTCCTACATGTAGCGTATGCATTCAATTTGTATCCATCACTACCTGTGATATGATATGCTCACACAAAAAAGGTCTAAGGTTTCCTGGTTCGGGAATATCTACATTATGTCAATCAAAGTTAATGTCTTTACCAACTCTTGAAGTTATGTGATCATATTCAATACCAACTAGGAAGCAATCTTTGGGTGAAACCAGTGCGCTTATCATTTGAGAAAGCAAAGAGAAATCCTTTGAATGTTGACCCATGGATCGAAATTTTCATCATAGCTCCTTGCACTCTGTGGTCTTCTCTTTAAAGTGTCTCCAAACATACTCGGTATGAAGAATTAAAAGTTCTTCAGAGATGGCTGATTGTTGACCTCTTTAGGCTATCGCATGATGCTATAACGTCAGTTCCTCCTTTACGTCCATCCAATAACTCTGAATTGCGTTATCAAACATACTCGACGGCTTGCGCGTGAAGGTAGCTTCAAAATAGCAATAGCTCTTTTGAGTTCGGCAGGTCTATCTTTTGATCAAAGCATTCGCACTATTTTGGAGGCAAAGAACCCATTTGGCACTTTGATTTCTCATGCTTATTCAATCGATGCCCCACCACTTGTAGTATCAAAGATTGTTTTTCTGAATTGCCTTCGCAGTTTTCCTAATAATTCTGCTGGTGGCGTTTCCAAGTATCTTTTGAAAGCTTTTCAATGTTCTTCACCTGAAATCGGAGATAATGCCATTCAAATGGTCCTAGATGTTATAAACCTGCTGATTCGAAGTGATGCTTGTGTGGTGCTAGCCTGCTTGCTCTTGGGAAGAAGACAGGTGGTTTTAGACCTATTGCAGTTGGTGAAGTTCTTCGCAGACTCGTTGCAAAATGTCTATGTCCAGTTGGAATGTAGCTTTTCTTCTGACACCTCTTCAAGTGGGGGTTCGCGGTTCTGCTGAATGTGAGGAATAGTTGAATTTCAAGTCTCCCATCCAATGCGTGCCTTGCTTTCCTTTTGGTTGACATCAGAACGCTTTCAAAAGGTTAGATCGCCCAGCTATTCTTGAACAGGTCAAAATATATTTTAAGGAAATTCTACCGTGGGTACCGGTTTGTTACAGCCAGCAATTATGATTAAAATTTAGAAGTCATTTCATTTCTTCGACATGTGGTGTTCAACAAGGAGATCCTTTAGCTCCACTGGTATTTGCCAGTACAATATACTTCATAATTCCAGAAGAAAAATTCCCTTTCTTAATTTGCAAAGTGTGGTGGTTTGAAGATTGCATCCTTTGGGTGCCCGTTCAACTCTTGGTTGATGCAATCAGTTAACTCACTTAATCCACGGCTGGAATCAGACTAGAAATCAACACATGTGAAATTTGGCCTCTGAACGTTTCAATTGATTTCAGTCTTCTACCAAAAGATATCAAAATAAGGAAACTGGTCTAGTCAACTTAGACTCTCCAATAAGCACTAGTTCTAATTTTATCAATAACGTTTTCTCTAAAAATGCAATCATGGAAACCATTCTCAAGCTTGAGGATGCGAAATTAGAATTGCATTTAGTTCGGAGTTGCCGGCTCTTTCAAAATTTCTTTCAGCTTGAGAACTTGCAATCCTAACCATATTGCATCTGCATTTTCAGATGTTGAGAAAGCTGTCCATTTTGTTATTATAGTTTCAGCAATTTCCAGTAGACAACGCATGCAATCAGCATAGCTTGTTAAATAAGGTGGCTTGGGAGTTCCCATCGCTTCTGTTATAGCACAATTTGCTTTCACTGGTTCAATAGTCGACTCCAATTCTCTTGCTCAACAGATTATTCCTCACATCGACTTACTATTTCACTAGTCCTCTGAATTTCATGATATCTTCTCTTCAGCTTGTGGATCCTGACAGCTGATTTAAGTACCAATATTTTCAACAACAGCTTCAGCACATCTTCCAGTGATCATGATAGAGTGAGGCTTAAATCTTGTTCTCACAGTGGTGACTAGTTTCTGCGATATCTCTGAAGGCTCTTGGTCTTACTTTCGCGCCTTCAGAGTTCGCGCCGTTCTGTGCTATCGTCTAGGCATCCCACTCCTCAGCAATGCAAAAATGCAACAAAACTCTGAACATTTACGTCGATCATGTTATGTGTTGCTCTGGTGATGGTGATAAAATATATCGCCAGGATCGTGGCCGTGATGTTATATTTAATCTTGCTTCTAACGCTGCCTCGCCCCTATTCCTGAAAAATAATAATCCCACTTTGTGTCGCTCTCGTCCTGGAGAAATTTTTCTTCCTTGTTGGTCTTCCGGTGATCCTGCAGCTCTTGATGTAACATCACCTTTTCCTTGCAATCATCAACCTTGTGTTATGCTGCAATTGCTGCTGGTCACGCTCTTGAAGTTGCCGATGATCGTAAAATAGTCAAGCATGCTACATCTTGTCTTGCTTCAGGAATTCAATTTACTCCTTAGTCTCTTTGAAGTTAGTCTCCTCTTGTCATCAAACACCTTCAAAGAATTGGTTCAATGGCTGCATCTCAGTCAATGAACATAAGTGTGTAATCAGAGAATTTTTTGAGCAACTATCAGCGATTCTTCGTTGGGGTAACGTCATCCTCATTAATCATGAAGATGCCAAATTTTCTTAATCGGATCTTTTATTATTATTCTTATTTTTTATTACTATTATTTTTGTTTGTTTTGATATTAATTTTCTTTCTTTTGAAGTTATTAGATTTTTGTCAGTCGATTTTATATGATTTCTTTGTAAACTAATTTATACAAATACTTTTGTAATTATCAGATAAATTGAAGTTAGAAAGAATAAAACTCTGTGATATGCGTACCAGTCATATTTCTATAGTTAATATTTTGCTCTAAATTATAATTTGGAATTAATTTATATTGATAAATGGTGAAATAAATTACAGAACAAGATTTAGGAGTAAACCTATTTAAACATGTCTGTTGGACGTCATCTTGATTTTTTGAAAGTTTTATTTTGGTTAAATATTACATTTTATTACAATTGATGAAATTTATTCATTTTCGAATCTATCATTCCATGGTAATGTTGGCAGCATTGCTATTCGTTCCCATATTGCTTGCATTTGGAAATGCAGAAAACTGCAGAAATATTCCAAACCACAAATGGTTTCATTTCAAATTAAGAAGGAATGTCACCTCGGAAGGATACACATATGCTGCGAATCTATCGTTTTACATTGCATACAACAACGAGGAATCGTTTGAGTATGTTCATTTCTACAATCTCAGCACTGGCGCTTCAACGAAGATGTGGCATTTTAATGCTGTGCAATATAGGTATTCACAAGGAGTGTGCAAAAAATCTAAGGTAGAGAAATCTCATTCATTGCTACATTTTTTTAAAAACAAACAATTTATCCATACTGAATATATAAGCGCAATAAATGGTACTGTTGATATTTACAAGCAAAGACTATCAAAACACCATTTGGGGAGCGAAATGTTTGGACTTCAATACACTTCTAATCAAAGTTGCGACTGGATATATTTTATTAAAGAAAAATCGGCAACAAGTGATCTAGTTATTCGTGAAGCCAGCGATAACATTTCGTACGAAATTAATGATATCTGCAAGCAAGTTATTATTAATTATTGTGACTAAAATTTTACTACATGTTGAGATCCTTAATATAGTAATTCAATTGAATCCAGACTTTCTTCATCAGATTTTCAAAATATTTGCTCAAAGATTTATTGCAAAAAATATATTAAACTACCTCTTCTTTTTAAATCATGCGAATTGAAATACACTGCCAAGAATACTATTGTTATCAGGTAGAGAGCAGAAATTGCGAATTCTAATTTTGACGCTTGACAATTATTATACTAGATGTATATTACACAGTGGAAATCGTAGCAAAACGAACACATTTATCTTAAGATTTTATACATTTATTTTAGCGTCAAAATTGCCTAAGCATCGAGGAACATTGAGAAAACAAATGTTGCTTTTGCAAAATTAATATTTCTTAAAAAATGTATGCACAGCTAAAGATATTTCTTTTTTGCTTGGATGTTCTATGTTTCGGTTAATGTACACATTCAGAGCGAAGATTTTACTGATTTTAAATAAAGAAATCAATAAACCTATGTTATATAAATATAACTTTAATTAATTAAAAAATATATTTTTTAAGCATTGAATAATATTAATTGAAAATTTATTGAAACATTTTTCTTTATTTTCTACACATTGCTGCGTTGAGTAGCTCACTGCGACAAAACGACTGTGCAGTGTGTACCTATAATCATGAAGTTCTTTTAATATAATATAAATACCAGAAGTCCATGCTAGTATTTACAAAAATTAATTTCTTTTTGATGCTTGGTGAATTAATTTACAGCATAGTGAAACCAGGGACGTGGCTAAAGAGGGGGGACATGGCCCTCCCTATTGAGTCATTCGGCACCCTCTCTGCAGCCTCAATACAAAACTCTAAATTATTAATTCTAATATTCTGTAGCTAAGTTTGCTACCTCGTTTCAATGGCACAGTGTCGCGGTTTATGAACAAAAATTAAAATGACAACACTTGTCTATCTTGTTAGTGCTTTCAACTTTTCTTAGTTTTTGAGCAATAACTATTTAAAAATTCCTGAGCAGTTTAAGGTTAATATTGTAGCAAGGATTTAAAAATGGGTTAATGATAATTTAGCATAATAAACTATAATTAGTTCTCGCGACATTAATTCCTACTTCTAAATTTCCAGTTAGAAGATTAATTTAAATTAATTGATTTTTAATGGTTTTCCTTCTCTTACATTGCTATTGAATTTTGTTTGAAGCATTTCATGTGTAATTTTGATTGAATCAGCAAATGAATCAAAATTTGTAATCAAAATGAATTTATTTACATTTTTAACAAGTTTATTTCTGACAGAAGAAGGCAATTTGCAGAATAAGTAAACTTACTGTGCTGGAACTATTTTAAATCGTCGATTGCATCGGCTTTCAAGCTATCAAAAATGGCAATATCGCATATTTCCAGAAAAAACTCAAAGTTTGGAAAATAACTTCAGGAATAACAATTTAAGTATTGATCAGATGGAAAAACAAGGTATAGTAATTGATTCGCGATGACCAAATTTAGGTTTAAGAATAATCTCAAAATTGCAATATTCATCAAAGAATATGGCATTGTGTTATCCTTACATGCTATATTTTAAATGTGCAAGGAAAAATATTTAAAAGTGCAAATAAAATTTTTATCACCTCGAAATGTTCTACATAGATTTTTTTGCAAAGGAAGTTATATTTCTACCAAATTTAACTGTTTGTACTTGTTCTTAACTTGATTAAGAATGCAAATTTAACTGATGAGATTATAAATAAAATCTGCAAAACAAGTCTACTCTTTCAGAAAGCACGTCGACAAAATTAATATTTGATTAGACGTCTTTCAACTAATGTTAATCAAAAATTGGGGTATAATTTCAATATTTAAAGTTTTCGAAATTCAAACAGTTAACCAACAGTTATTGCTCAACAAATTTACAAAATATACACTAAACAAAAATGTCAAAATCTATAGTATTCCATCGATATAAATTTTACTTTCTTCCTAGAATAGTTTTTAGGAATGTAAATCATTTACTATGTTGAACTATATGCTACAGACGAATGGAAACATCATTAAGTCATTGGATACAGCAATATCATCAAATTTTGTCTAAAAGTAACAACTTTCTGTTCAATTTTGGCAAAGAATCATCTTCATTAGGAATGATGTCATCATGCACATTTATTATTAATGTTAGCATATTTTACACTACAGTCATAATGTAGGGCTATGTGCCATATATGTGCCTCATGTTCATAAATCCCTTACTAAATTTCTTCCCCTGGATTCTCCACAATGAGAAACACATTCTGATCAGTGTGCGTTGTAGGGGTTTAGCTCACAGTATGCTCTAAATGAAGCAATTTTATTTTGTTGTTCTTCCGCCACATCATTAAGAAGTTTTAACTGAATTGCACCTCAAGTATCAGTTACTATATTTAGTTACGTACAAAAGCTTCAACATACTGCAAATTGTCTTTGTTATATTTTGTTGTATTATAGAAATCTATTCTATGGAGATATTAAATGCTTACATAATTTAATAGATAACTGCTTTCTGTTGTAGCAACCTCTGTGTGGTGTGTCACTTCTTGGTGTACAAGTGGACTGTGAGGCACACACCAAATGATTTGGGAACATGCATGCTTTAATTTGGCAGGATGGGAAAACTTAAACATCTTTGTAAGCAATGGAATTCTGTTCATTTACAATAACATGTTAAATTATTTCATTACCATAAGCAGGACAAATAGTTTTGATTACCATATTGAGTCGACTAATGAGGTTAGGTAACTATTTAGCTGTGAAGGTCTAATTAAAATCTCCACACATCAAAATTCTGGTAATCCAGATTATTACAGACGTTATCAGTGATCTCAATGAGATAATAAGATATCCTAAGGTTAACATCGACTGGAATTTTAATCTGCTTTCACAATATCATAACGAAGTCTAAATCAGTAGGTGTAGAGGAAGAGCGATCTATATAGATCGCTCTTGGTGTAGAGGTAGTTACTTTCCTAACACAAACCAATGAGTTTATTTTGTGTGATACATAAATGCAAACTCCACCACCAGGTTTACCAATTCTATCAGAACGAAATGGCAATGAATAATTTGGTAATCTAATTTGAGATTGATCAATGCTGGCTGAAAACCGAATATAACAAACATATTTTTATCGAGACAGTAATAAGATACCGATTTTTGAGGGATTGAGCATTTAAAGATATAATTTTTGGTAAAATTTCATAATTATCATTTTTTCAAGCATATCGTTTTTAGATTTTGTACTAGTCAATTATCAAATGTAATCAACTGTTTATCTTTGTAAGGTCAAATTGCTGGTATTAAGAGATTGTCCGCATATAAAACTTTCAATAAGTTCATAATAATGAAGAAAGAGTTTTGTGAGCGAGATTTGTGACTGCCTGTTTGATGAAATGTAACAGAATTATCAGAAGGTATAGAGTGAGAAAGAGTAAATTGAATGTAATCAAAGAGATCGAAACAATATTCTTCAAACAAAAGTGAGTTGAAGAAAAGAATATCAAGAACTTGAAACTGAAGAACAAGGGGTAATAAATTAAGTGAAATTAGTTCAGATTTGTAGGTGAGAAAACGCTCAACTGCATAGAGGTGGAGCGTGGAATATACCAACAAAGAGAAACATATGAGAAGATAGCGAATATAATCGAGAAGTAGAGAGTTTTCTTATATCAATAGAGGTAAAAAAGGGAATTGTTAAGCTGGATGACAAAGAAAAAGAATGTAGCTTTCTTCAGCTTTAAGTTGATAAGAGAGGACCAAGATAAGGAAACAGATAGACCCAGACCAAAGCAGGTATGTTCAGAAGCAGCCGATAGCCTTACAGAATCAAGAGGGAAAGGACTAGAAAAAGGCGTAAGGAATCGTTATAGAGACAGATATAAAAGACATTTATAATGGACATTTATGATAGGCAATCAAGAAGTCTATCAAAAGTCGATTGAAAAATAGTGGAAGAGTCAAAACCAAGAGTAGATTATAGTGTCATTAGCATAAAAATTGTATGGACAAGGATGAGCAGATAAGGGAACTAACTTGAAAACCGTTAGATAAATAGTTAGAGAAGGGATTGATGAGACAGCCATTAATTCAATCCAATGCAGCAGAGCTTCCAACGACTAATGGATTGGAGAATTCTATCAAATGCCTTTGAGATGTCGAAAAAGATTATTGTTCCCTCAGCGTTTGTGTCAAGACACTATATACAGAGTCAAGGAGGGAAATAAGATGAGTAATTGTCGAACACCGATTGCAGAAACCAAATCAACGATGGGAAAGAAATGGTTTGATACGGAGTAAAAGAAATTTGAATAGAAGACGTTCAAACACAATGGAGATCTTGGGAAGAAAGGAGATAAGGCGATAACTAGTTACAAGCCGTTTGGTGAGTTCCTGAGATGTCAAAACATGAGCTATGGAAGTAGTTTTCCAATGAGAGGGAAAAGTATAGGACAAGAGAACGTCAGTGAAAATATATTAGATAGGCGGAGCAAAAGCTGATGCACATAAATTTGTTGAAAATCATTTGAAGTATATCATCAAGTCCAGGGGGTAGATATAGTTTTTTCAAAGGGAATATTTTAAACAAAAATTGTGGGAGGCAGATAAGAAGGAGGAACAAAATGAACAGCAAGTAACTTCGATTGAGCTTCTACATTTCTTGGATTGAGTATTCAAGTTCATTCAGAGTTTTCTTTCGAGATGTAAGCTCATCCTCAAGGGATGCGAATTTCACCGAGTAATTAAGAAATACGCGCTTTTTTGTCTGCCTCAGAACAAGCGTTTCAAAAAGTAATAATCTGATCATTAATATTAAAAAGGAAATTCCGGTGTAATTAATTGAGAAATTTTTTTTTAAATGATAGCTAATTGTAAAAACTGTATAAGAATAGGCTAAAAGTGTCTTACTGTTTCAATATCAAATGCTGCCTTGCTTAATGGAAATAACTTTTGAGAAAGAATTAATTGATTTGATCTTAACAGTCATAATATAGTCCAAATTTGGGATATGATTTCTGAGAATTTATTGAATTTTTTCGAAATAATTGATTTTTTGATTTTTTAAAATTTTACCCATTTATACACTTTTTGTAACATATAAATGTATGCACATTATGCTTTATAACGAACATCAAATCTATTTATTGGTAGACTGATTGCCTTAGTCTACTCTTATGGGCAAAACTCTTCGATTATTTTAAGTATTTGCCTTTTATTTACTATGCATATTATTTTTGAATGGTGGCATTGCATTGCATCACACGACACTGCAGCAGGCCAGCTTTAGTCAATCCAAACATGTGTTGTTACATTTTGCAGCAACATGTTATTTTGCAAATGCCTACATTTTGTTTTTCAACATAGAAAGGTAGACATAACTTCTGGTTTTAATATAATACATACATGCTTTATTCTATGCGCTACATAGAGTAGAAATTCACATATACTTTAGCTTTTTTATGCGTTCCCAATGCTAAAGCTTCAGAAAAAATACCAAGCTAGAACATATGCATTTTAATTATGCTTAATTATGCTTAAATATGCTTCTGTGCAGGCAAAGTCATTTTTCATTTTAATTAAGTTTAACTTCGCGAAATTCTGTGAATTTTTTACTTTTCGAGGGTGCTTACGAACAACGAGAAGCATATTTTATTTGTCAGTCTTAATATTGGCTGCATGCGATTAAGTGAATCATGTAGTTGTAATGTTTGAGTCTATGTACAGGGTGGGCCAGAAGTCCCAATACAGCACACTGATCAGAAATATTTTAATCATTTGAATGTAGAACAAAGATAGAATTCAAGAATAGAGTAACGAGAATGAATTCGAATACTCTCACGATCAACTCTGTTAATATTTCATTTTGTTAAGTCACTCTTAATGCTTAAGTTTAAAATAAATTAATTAGCAATATAATTTAAATTGCTAAGTCACTTTTATTTGATAAATGTGCTAACATTGATTAATAACCCGTTTGTTGAAAAAAAACAAAAATATTATCCAGGTTTAACTATATTGATTAGGCATATTAATAATCAAGAGGATCAGTATGAGCGCCATCAGAGTCAGAACACAGTTGGATCCTTCGCCAGGTTTTCACGGACATTTTCCCTAGCGTATTCGAGGAAATGGGTTGGAACGCTTCGATAACTGCTTCGCGCAGCTCCTGGAGGAAAATCTTCTCATCATCACATTCTCTTTGATTATTACCCAGAGAAAATTATCTGCTGTCGACAGATCTGGACACCTCGGAGGCCATGAAATCGGTGCTGGCATAGTAGAAGATCCTCGTCCGATCAACCTGGACGGAAAATTTTCCTTGAGAAGATTACTTCCACTCAACGTATAATGAGCCGGTGCTCCATCTTGTTGAAACCAGACAGTGTTCTTGATATGAAGTTTGTCAAGCTCTGGGATCAGCCAATCTTTAATCAATAAGTTTGTTATTTGACCGAATGTTCGAAGAAATATGGATTAATAAGATAATCGCTAGAAACTCCGGGAGAGTTGAACTCCATCTCGTGATGAAAATTAGGATTGCTGTTCTCCCACATGTAAATATCTTCTGATTTCATGCTACTATGTATGGTACATTCATCCCTAAAGAGAACTCTTATTCTGCTCTGTGATGAGTGGAAACGATGCAACATCAAATCACAGAAAACCTTCCTTGACGCCATGTCATCATCAGACATCTCGTTAATGTTCATAGCTTTGAAAGCACGCAAGCCTAAATCTTCTTTCCTGTACCATCGCATTGTTGTTCGAGGGAGACGGAGCTCTGAGGAACGTTTTCGCATGGACATTGTTGGCGATCGTTCGCAGGATTCTTGAACAAAAGAGCATTTTTCTTCTCTGATAGACGGTCTCCCAGAGTGTTCCTCGTCCAACATCGATCCTGTGTCGAACACTTTTTTCCCCACAAATACAGATTAGTCTTTGTCGGAGTTGGTTTGCCAAAGCGTTGAGTAAAGTTGGCTCGAATGTAGTCCATAGTCACATTGTTAATGTGGCGGCCGTGAACACGAACTCTAACAATCTGACGTTCTTCAACGCTGACCGGACTTAAATCAGTCATAATCAGGCTTTGTGGCTGATAAGTGACAAGAAACAACTTAAATTATTCTGCAGTGTGAAAGAAATTTTGAACAAATTTCAAATTCAATTTCTATGTCATTAATCGATGTTAGCACATTCATCAAATAAAAGTGACTTAACAATTTAAATTAAATTGTTAATTAATTTATTTTAAATTTAAACATTAAAAGTGACTTAAAATGAAATATTATAACAGAGTTGATCGTGAGAGTATTCGAATTCATTCTCGTTGTTCTGTTCTTAGATTCTATGTTTGTTTTACATGCAAATGACTAAATTAATTCTGATCATTTCACTGTATTAGGACTTCAGGCCCATTCTGTAAATAAAATATATTTCTCATAGCAATTTGAATTGAAGTGAGATGATTTACAATGAATCTGTAGAAGACTTAAGACAAAGAAAATTATATTAGTATCAAATCATGAACTTTTAGAAACAGCTTTATTGGATATAACTATGGTGAGGATAGGGATTGTTAAAATGTTATTATAATTTTATGGATTGTAATGGATTTCAAATACAGTAAGAAGAGCCAAGAGACGATTGGCAAGGGCCTCGCGCTAAGCAATGATTACTAAAACGTTTTAAATAAATTTTCAATTTTAAAAATATATAAATAAATTCTTTCACAGTAAGATCCAATTAATGATTTCGTTGGTTGCATTTAAACAATAGAGTGTATAGTGAAACAAACTTACGTTTGAATCTATAATTGAAATAAATTTGTGATCTACCACATAACAAAAAGATTACATGGTTTGTAACTTTTATCAATGGAGAAAGATGTAGTAATAAACTTTGATTTTTCGAAATTAATAGAAAATTTTATGAAAAAATGTATGAACGTTTCTAGCATAACAAATATGTTTAAGTCAAATATTTTCAGAAAAACCAAGGTTAAGTTATTGATAACCTACAATTTCCTATCAATAAAATATAGTTATTTGTTCAACCATATCATTTTATCTTTTGTTTTTATGTATAAAAAAGCAGTTAATTCAATATTATTTGCAATCTAAGACTAGATGAACTTACACAATATATAGAATTGAATTAAATAATTTTAAGCCGGTAGTACAAATTATATAATCATATTCTAAAGATTAAATTATAAATAAATGTTTTTTATTAATATTTTACTATTTAATATTATATAAAATTCTACATTATTTTATATTTTACTATATTATTAACAATAATAAATAACATTGTATTATACTATTGTACTTTACCTTGGTAAGAAACGAATTTCAAATATTTCCTTAATTATGCTGATCAACATGACGTACTGAAAATTGCTTTTTTAGAGACGGCGCTGATGGCTTAAATTATTGGGATGTAATTATTTAAAATAATGTAAAATTATATCATCAAACACAAATTATATAATTATATATCATTATATTTTGCAAGGTAACTAATTGCCCAACAAAGAGAATATTGAATTATAATTGAAATCATACTTAAAACAAATATATTTAGTGTCTACAAATGCTTTGTATTGATGTATTTGACAGTTTTGTCCAGAATTTTGCTCTGGCAATTTTGGAGGAAAAATGTCACCCCACAGCAAGTCTAATGATTATGAGTATGACCAATAGCATCATTTTGTTTAATTGAAGACATGTGGTTTGATTTATTTTATTTAAGAATAAAACTACAGAACAAAAATTGAATAAACCCTTTCAATTTCCTATTATTTATTAGATCTGGGCATGCGAAAATTCAAAGATACTAATGTAACCATTAATTGTGTACAGATATATTTTAAATTCACCTCCTAAAAAGGAAAATACCCATATATGATACATGAGCAATATCATTTATAGCTTTGAGACCATCGGAATATACATTACGAATAGATAGATAAGAAATTATTAACTTTTATAACCTTCCCCTTATTTCAAAATTCTTTAGGTTTTATGTCGGGCAATATCGAAGGCTTTTTATAAAGTCACTGTATAGGATATTTGAGGCCAAGTGTTTATCAAAATTTTAATGAAACCATTCCAAGAATGTAATTAATAGCAAAGCAGTAAATCGATTTTTAATAAATTCATCTTGATATCTAAATAATTCAGTTAAAACCATTGGATATAATGTTTTATATTTTAAATTTTAATACTTCAAAAACCAGTTTTAATATTAGGAAAATATTGAAGAGTCTAAAACAGTAGCGTATCCAGAAAAGAAATGGGAATATTCTTTCAACATTAATATTTACTGTTAAATTATATATTATTCTAGACATGAATGTTAAGTGTCATTTTTGTAACATTTTCGGAGTTTCTGGAGGGCTAGGCCACGTTAATTACCCTCAACCTGATCACTGTCGAAGTGTTCGTCTATAGTCGATAGTTTGAAATACTTTTCCTTTATCTAGATTGGAAAATATGTGCTATTATCACTAATTTCCAATAATTTGGAAATTCACCACAATTTAGTTAGCGTTTGAACAGCGCAGAAACATAAGAAGATAAGAAATTAGCATATCTTTTAAAATTACTCTAGTTAGATTATCAGATCCACAACCAAAATAAGAACATTGTGTTGGTACCTCATGTACAGTATTCATCGAATGGCACAATTCATTGTATTTTTTTCTTTGGCGAAATTTATATATACAATTATATATATATATATATATATATATATATATATATATATATATATATATATATATATAAATTGAAAAATTAGAATATTATTTAACTCTGTTGCAATGCCCAAATTTGAGAGTACTTTTTCTAATTTCTGTTAATCATATTTGGTACATCAAATGTAACGAGTTTGCTTAAAAGCTTAACCCATTTATGAGTAGAGAACAAATCAACGCAACTATTTAAAAACATTACTTTATCTAGTTCGGGGACCGTTAATGAATCATTAATTAAATTGGAGTCATTCTGTTTTGTAAAAACGGTCTTTCCTTTATATCTAACACTTCACGTTTGTGAATATTATTAATGTCATTGTAAATTAGATTGACACTGCAAAATTGAATATATTCAAATTATTGAAATATTCATTTGTATCTCTAATAAATTAGGAAATATTAAAAATCTTGCGATATTGAATGTTACATACTTCAGCATCCTTTATGAAAGAAATTATTAAAAAAACTAAAATGCTAAAAATGCTACATCGTCGTCAATTATGTTAGAAAGACTGGATTTTTCATCTGTCCTTATAATGATTCGATCTAGTATGTTATCTTCACTGCGGGTTGAGACATGAATATGGGAAACATAAATCGAATTCAAATAACAATAAATATTTACTTATTATACGAGGTGAATCCTGCGAATGCCAGTGTAGCCTAGCGTGATGTATTGTTGATGCCAATATCTACTCTTAATAAAGTACTGCAAGTGACGTTCTAAATTCTAAAAAACGGGTCATTCGGGTCACTGGGTCATTTATTTTGCAATTTTACAGGGTCAAATAACATCCGGGTCGCATGGTCAGCGGGTTACATTTTGTGACCCGGTTGCAACTCTGTAGTATAATAGCAGCAGAGACGTAGCCAGGATGTTGAATTAGGGGAGGGGTAACGTGAAAAGTCAACTTCGTAATTATGAAATTCCCATATCCAAATGACGCATTTGCGTTGAAAGACGCTCCGCTGGGAAGGAGGACATGGCACGATGGCATACTGGTATAGTAGAGGAATTTTCGCAAAAAACTAGATTTCGATAGTGAATATATTTCTTTCAAAAAGCCATGCTACTTAGTGCCAAGCTATGTATATACAATGGCGTACGCAAGAGGGCATAGTGCAATTCCCCCCGTCAGGTTTTCAAAAAGGATTTTGAGTTGCTAAGTAAACATTTTTTCGGTAAAAGGTTTAAAATATTATCAATGCTAATGTGTTAAATGCATTTTTTAAGGTTTATTTTTTCAATATTTTCCAAAATTAAATATAAAATTCCCTTAAAATAACAAATTTCTATTTTAAAGGAATCACTCTTTCAATATATTCAACCAAATTAATCAAAAATTGCCTCTAATCAGTCATTGAGGACAATGATGGAACAATATTGTTTGTTCTTTATATTGAAATGTTGAAACAGTTACTATTATTTGTATTAATCTAATTTCGACTGATTTTCAACATACTAAAGGTAATCTTCGACCTCCTCCCAGTCCAAATGTTATTGGATTATTAGGCAGTTTGAATTTTTGCCCGTACGATAGGCATCCAGAAATCTACAACATATTCAACAAGCAAGCACATATAATCGCAACGTAAGAAATAGTGGTGAAGGTGTCTAATGCCACCCCAATCTCCTAGAAGTGGTACATTACATGAAATGTGGAAGAGGGATATTTGGGACTTCTGTGTAAAAACTAATATTTAAATGTTTGAATGAGCAATTAATAAAGTAATCGCAAAATTATAAACACTTAATTTACATGTGACATTTTAAGTGCATGCAAAAAACTATAATCTCATTCAAAATTGATGTTTAGGTGCCATCTAATAAATATGCTTAAATTAGCTCTGAAAAGAAATACAATCTTCTGTGTTGGTCAGCAGCAACTAGAAATGCAATACATGTATTAGAACGGTGCGTAACTACATTGTGTAAATGATATTTATTCAAATTAATAGTTTTACGCACAGCCAATTCTTGTAATCAAAACTGAACTGGCTGTATCGGTTTGTTAATAATAAAGCGGAAAAAATTATTATTTAATCTATATTCATTTACAGATACTATGTTTATTTAGAATATCTGACTGAGAATCCCATCTGAAAAATAAAATCTATACTGCTATTATTTTTCCAGTGTAGATCCAATGCTCAATCAGAAAAATCAATCTGAAATTCATCTAAATCGTTGTTCTTATCACTCAGCGAAAGAACCTTACATTTCATATTTTCCAGATTGTGATACTGAAAGTTCAATTGCTGTTGCTATTGAAAATGGTGACGTGCTATCTGCTGAAAATGGCTGTTTTTGAGGCTTAGGAAACCAGCTGTTGACACTGAATATCCATGATACGTTCATATGAAACTTTAAGTTGAATGTAAGCGCCAGATTTTTCCAGTACATCTCAGTTCCTACATTTGGTTTGATGTAAGAAAACTACGGGGATTTTAATTAGCATATTGTAAAGCATGTTTTTTTTCAGAGCAGGTTCATCAGCAGTTCGTGCTGATGGTTAGTCCAATGTTGGTGATAAACTTTTTGGTAGCCGATCATTTTACATTAAAGTAAGGCGCAATGACAAAGCACAACGAAGCAAAATATCATCAGCAGATCGTCATGTCGTAAAGAGATTATGATTCACAAAACTGATAATATGCGTAAACGTTTAGATTTATTTCATATAGCAAGTATTGAAGAGGATCGGAAGTGTTAAATCCAGTGGTTGAACAACTTGAACAATGTGCTAAACAGCGCATAAATTTTAATGATACCCAACACTTATTTGAGTAAACGCCCCCATTTTTTACCTAATCATTTCAAAATTTGTCTTTATTTTGAACTTAATGAAAAAGCACTCATAAAGTTTGAGGAAGTGACTTATACCAATCAGTAATTCTTGAGCAAGAATGCGTTTTTTAATATCTATTGTTAGCTATTATTAATAAAAAGTATTAATCCTCTGTAAGTAATACTAACAGATAATAAATTTACATATGAATATGCAACATATGTGAGCGGGAAAGCTAACTCAGGTGCGCAATCTTTTAGAATCCATTTAGGAAGAGGATAGGAAGTTGAGATATTTGTAGATTTCTTAGCTCAGTGACTTGTAGTGGATTGCCATGAGCATTATTAGATAATCTGTCACAGTTTGTTATTGGGTCGTACTTGTAATCTTTTGTTTTATTTGCAAGTTCTTCATTAATACGATTTGCTAAATCAATTTGAGAATACTGTAATAGATTTGTGGCTAAGGGTAACCTTCTGCTCCTTCCACCACTAGTTATTCCTGACAAAGCCTTTACTGATTTCCACCATCTTCCTGAAATAGTTTCTTTGAAAGATATTATTTATTGGTTATAAAATCGTTTCTTCTTAGCTGTAATTGCACGGTCAATAAAGTTGCGAAGCTTTCTGAAATCTTTCATCCTGTCATATTTGAGTGCAAGTTGACGTCTTTCAATAAGTTTTCGTAATTTTTTGTCAAACCAAGATTTCATCATTTGATTTTATTTCAATCAATGATTTTTGGACAACAGGTATCATTTGTTTCTATCATGTAATGAGCAAATTGTTACCATGATTCTGTGCATTTCATACTTGTAATTGTTGCCAATTTGTTTTTTCAATATTTTACAAAAAGACGTTCTATTGGCTTCATTTCTGATTGTTCTCCATATGAATTTACTTACACTTGGTTTTTTTACTTGTTTCATTACTTTTCAGGCCTATGCTTAAATGTTTAAATCTATTTTCTTTCACATATATTGCCACACCTACACCATTTTTATGTTCTTTTTGAATTTAGTTCTATCATTTCGCTCAATATGATAACGAGTTATATTAACTGCTTCATCGGGGATTTCAAAGGTTAAATGAGTTTCCGATAATAAAATCAGTTCCAGATATTGAAAAGATTCAACTATATTCAGTAGTTCATTCATTTTAAATTTAATTGATTGGACTTTACCTAAAATAATATTTAGAACAATTGGCCCACCTGATCGTCATTGTATGTTTGTCCTCTCTTGTTTAATGTTTATTGGATTATTATCCAATGTTAAGACATTATTACGCATTCGTAGCCTAGATCCATTAATACCTTGTTCAATTAATTGTTTTCGTTTCTTAGGCAAAATTACCTCAGTTTTTTTTATCTTCTGGACCAAGCGCGGGCGTTATAAATAAATGATTTTTATAGTTCTTTAAAATATTAGATTTGGCAATAATCTTTCTGACATCACATGTTTTAGACAAGCTGAAGATTTCTTCCCAAAATTCAAATGTGACATAATATGACTTTTGTAAAAAAAAGACTTTTGTAATTATCACTGTACTGCATTCTCTCAGGTTTGAAGAAGGTGATTTGCAATTCAGTATTTTTCTGGAACGAATTTTTACTTTTTTGAAATGGGCAATATATTGATTCTTGTCAACAGTTGCCGAATTTTATATGTGAGATTGAGAAGTTTAGTTATTCCAAGTGATCATTTACAAATATATATTTGCTGTTTTGACATTTTCAATACGTATAATGTTACTTGCAAATTTAGCATATGAAAACTCTGTAAAAATGCTGCAGACAGAATCATTGCGCCAGATTAAGCACTGAAAACTACTTTTAGCAAAAAAATCATTTTTCAAGACACTTGACTTGCGTGCAGAAGAAAACCTGCGTTTGTTTGAATTTTTGAGATCATATTTTACACATTATTAAGTGAATCCTTGACTTGTTGCAAGTTGCTTGAACAATCAAATATATGTAAAAAATATTGTAAATATGAAAATTGAGCTAGATTAAGAAATTTCAACAGTGTCATGCAGTGATTATCTTTAACCAGCTTTTTTAAAAGAATAAACTGTTTTCCCACATTTTCAAAAACTTTTCTCCAAGTCTATTAGGAAATTTGCAAATTGATAGAGAATTTGCACACAAGAAATGGGAAAATTAGAACAAAACTGCTTTGCAATCCCTGACGAAATTCAAAACTTAATTATTTTTTAATGAAAATTCTGATCTCTCGAAATTCATTCAAATTATTTCCAGAACTATGGATTATATAATCACAATTTCTAAATCACATGGGTGATATAAGCTAACCTAAAATACTTTTTCCACAGATCTTAGCTCTTACAAGGTTAACAACAAAGCAGGATTTTAAATCATAAATGAAAGTTGAGACACTTCTCTAATGTGTTGCTTTTCCAGAATTATGAAAGCTTGCAATATTTCCTAGGAAATCATCATAGATTTTAAAATATTTCTTGGGTATTTTAATCATTGACATCATGGTGTCCTTTTAAAAGGACAAATTTGGAAATCGTGAGCCATATACACATCTATTGGTGAATGTACTCGGACTTAATGTTGAAAATTTGTACTAAAGCATATTGCATCGACTAAAGTACTTCAAAATTCCAATTTTTAAAAATGGTTCAAATACTCTTCATATAATTCTAAACCTTAGAGGATATGGAAGTAACATCGAAGTTGAACTTTTACTAAATATGCAGATTGACCTCCCAAGCTCATTGAAGTATGCCATGCACATTGAAGCATTCGAGCAAATCGTGGCATTAAGACTCCTTATTCTATGATGGCTTCTGATTTTGCATCCACATTAGTTCGTAAACTTTAAAAATCATAAAAAAATTTATGAAATTCTGAAGCTGTTAAAGGTCGATGATATTTAATTTTTTGCATGTGCTTGCAAAATTGTAAAAATACTTTATATTCAATGATAGATAAACTGTTTGCGATATTAGTGAAGGACATTAAAACACTATTACAACCACATCAAAGGGTTCTCTGAACTTTTTAATAAGCCTTCATTCAAAAATTAGTAATATGCATAGTGAACTTACTTTTTTAACTGAAGAAGAAGAAGAAGAAGAAGAAGCTATATTCAGAAATTGTTTTAACAATAAATAGAAATACTGATAACAAATTCTGAAAGCGTCAAGAAAGTAATAAAAAAACTAAAAATAAAAGAAAACAACGAATATTTACAAATAAAAAGTGGTTAACTTGGGCTATGGCGATTGCTAGTTTCTATTAATAGAGTAATCAGGATTATAAAATTTATAACCTCGCCATTTCAGTTTTTTTATATTATAAGTGCAAAAATATTTTTTAATATTCATTTTAAAGTTTTTTAATCTACTTATTTGTTTAATATATTTTGGTAATTCATTCCACATATTTATAGCTGTGTTTAGAAATGAATTTTTCATTATTCGTTTCTTATACCTAATAGGTTGAATTATGTGTGTTCTTTTATTTTGTTTATTGACTAATTTTGCAGCAAGAAAGTCATTTTTGTAGTATGGGAAAGTATTGTTAACTATTTTGAAGAACGTTGTTAAGACATTTATATGGATGTAACATTGCGGATGTAAAAATAATTTTGAAATTTTTCTATATTCATTATTCTTATTAAAGCTATGATTATTTACTGCTACTTTAATAGCCCAATTTAGTTGCACTTGGAATTTCCTGAGAAATTGTTGGTTTATATCTGTGTAGAGTATATTGGCATAGTTAAAATGACTTAATATTAGAGCATATATTAATTGAATTTTTGCTTTAGTTGGAAGTTTTTGAGAAATTAAGTTAATTGCTTTAATCGATATGGCCATTTTTCTAATAACATGATTTAGTTGCTCTTCAAAATTTAGATGTATGTCAAAAATTATTCCGAGGTACTTAAAAGACTCAACCTGTTTTATTTGAATGCCGTTGAAATTAAGTTTGTATCTAGAAGTATCAGTAGATTTAGTTTTTGATTTAACAATACAGAATTGAGTTTTTAGTGGATTTACTCTTAGTTTTATAGAGGCAAAATATTTAGCAAGAGAAGCACAGTTTGTTTCGAGAGTTTGAACCGCTTTTTCGGGAAATTTATTAGAATGAAATAATATTGTGTCATCTGCATATTGTATAACGTCACATGTTACTTGTTCGGACAAATCATTTATGTAAATATTAAATAATAACGGACCCAAAATTGTACCCTGTGGAACCCCATTTTTAGTGCATACCCAATCTGAAAAAGATTCATTAATTTTAACTCTTTGCATGCGATTGTATAAGTAACTGGAGATAAGACCTATGCTGTCATTAGAAAAACCTAGAATTTTAATTTTTTGTAGTAAGATACTGCGGTCTATGGAATCGAAAGCTTTCGAGAGGTCTAAGCAAGCAATTGCTGAGTATTCATTATCATTTATTGTTGATCGCCATTTTTCTGTAGCTTGTATTAAAGCGTCGCTCGTAGAAATACCTTTACGAAAACCATATTGTGTTTTGGAGTAGAGATCATGTTTACAAAGATGTTCGTTAATTTGATTAAAAAGAATTCGTTCAAAAATTTTGCTAATTGGAGAAGTGATCGAAATGGGTCTATAATTTTCGCAATCTTCGGGATCATTTCTTTTAAATAATGGTGTTATATTTGCCAATTTTAATTCATCTGGAAAAAAGGAGTGTTTTATACAATTATTTAAAATGTAGCATATTGGTTCAGCTATTAAGTCACCTGAGAGTTTTAGGAACCACGTTGGTATTAGAGAGGGTCCACTGGATTTATTTTTTAAACATTGTATCGACTTTATGATTTCATATTTTGTTGCAAAACGAAAAGAGAAAGAGGTTGGAGTTCCTTTGGGTTTATTAAGGCAAAAAGGTACATTCATACCGTTGTAGTTTCCTAAATTTAGGAAAACTTCATTGAAAGCATTGCAGATTTCCTTCTTATTTGTAATGGATTTATCTTTATAGTATATTCTTTCTATTTCTTCGGTTCGCATGTTTTTTCTATTTAGCAAATTGTTAACAAATTCCCATTTATTTTTTTGGGAAGAAAGACTTTGATACTGAAAACGGGAATAATTATTACTTGCTTTTCTTATAGCAATGTTACATAAATTTCGTGCAGATTTATAAGCATTATGATTTTCCAGTGTTTGGGAATTTAAGTATTTTTTCAATTTCTGTTTCTTTATTTCGATTAAATCGAGGCATTTAGAATCAATCCATGGTTTTGAAACATTATTCTGAGTTTTTTTGGTATTTTCGGATGAAAGAATATATTTTTCTGGGCAGCATATATCCAAATAGAAAAGTAAAGTTTTTGTAAAATGTGATAGCATTTCATTAGGTGTTAATGATGAATATATCGAATTCCAGTTTTCGATTTTTAAATACTGTCGAAGTTTTTCGACATTTTCTGTTGATTTTTCTCGTATTTTTATCCAAGATTTAGAGGGTTTACAAACTTTTAGAATATTCGAATAAGTAGCTATAAGGCAGTGATCTGAGTATGGAAATTCAAAACAAAAATAATTATAAGACGAAGAATTTTCTGATATCATGAAATAGTCAATAAGCGTTTTACTATTAGCAGAAATTCTAGAAGGAATTTTTTTATTTATTAGTGAAATATTGAAAGTATTGAGAAAATTGCCAAGCTTACTTTTTTCGTTATTGTTTAGAAGATTTACATTCCAGTCTCCCATTACCATTATATTCGTGTTATAACTCAGAGCAGTAGAAAATTCATCTTCCATTTGTAAGAAAAAGTTATTTATATAAGTTTTATTTGGACAATAAGAGATATTTAATAATTGACTATTAAAATTTTTGTCTGGGTTTTGAATTTCAACCCAAAGACTTTCATAAGTTGAATCTTTTGCTATATCTGTCCTAAGTTTTGGTTTGAGTATTTTAGGTATTAAAAACATGACACCACCTCCTTTTGTCTTATTAAAATGAAAAGTTGGATTTCTGTCCTTTCTAAATATTTTAAATTTAGAGTTATCGATTGACCAGGACGAATTGTGATTATCATTTGTAAACCAGGTTTCAGTTATGCCCAGAATAAAGTTTGAATCCAGTTCAGAAATGAATTGTCTAAATTCCGAATTTTTTATTGAGAGATTCTGAAAATTTATGTGAATATATTTAAAAGAATTAGTTGAATGCATTATGTTTGATAATTCTGAGTATTCATAAATATTATCGGCTTTGGAAGGCCCGGGATTAATCTCGATGCCGGATATAAGTAACATTATTATTGTTAGTACTAGAATGTAGAATAAAGAATGTTTTGTTGTTTTAATGAAAATCCATTTTTTAAATATCTTGCATGTATTCATGCTGTTTCTTAAATTATGTTTATGTATAGGTAAGGTTTCTCTAATACAGGTAATATTGAATTTTGAGTTAAGAATAATTAGAATTAAATATATGAAAGACGGTGAGTTATTAGCGATAGCATAAATTAGGTGAAACATTCGCCATAACCCAATGAGAGTCAAAAATATAAAAATAAAATTTACCATCATTAGAAAAGTCTAAGAAAGTTTCTAATCCTCTGAACCTCGGCGGTTGATAACGGCGGTGGTGTTGAGAGAACGTCGGCATAACTTCGTCGCATGTTTATTGGCGGTGAAAGTAAGGCATGTTTTGGCGGGGATTGTTCAAAGGTGTTGGGCGGCGTTTGTAAAAATGGTTGGCGTGCGTTTGAGAACCGGTGTTGAGGCGGAAACGGTAAGATAAAAGATTTCGAGCTGGCGGTGTAGGTCTTTTCATCACGTAATCGCTGATTAAATACGCGGTTCGGCGGCGTGTTAAAAAAGAATTTGATGGAGCGTGCAAGCGTTGCATAACCTTGTTTAGTGTAGTGGATTCCATTTTTCGTGAATAAACTTCTATCAACAGAAGATCCTAAATAAAAACAGTTAGAGTTGTCGAAAACGGTATAATTTAACAGCTTGGCGTTTTGTTTAATAAGTAAATTTAGTTCAGCGGATTTTTTGTTTAACACCTCGTCCTTAGGAAAAGGAGCAACTTCACCAAGGAAAACTTTAGCTGAACTAAATTTAGTTTTAATAACATTAATTAATTTCTTATACTTATCTGTAAAATCGTCTTTCTTCTGCATTAAGTCGTTTCTTCCTATTGTAATGAGAATTCTCTTTACATTATTCGATTCGGGATAAAGCGGAATTAAATCAGCTATGTCTTCAATGGTGGCTCCCGGATATGAATGAACACATGTAGCAGTTCTTAGTAAGCCCGGAGCTTTCAGATGACGGTACATTGATGATCCGATGGCAAGAAATTCAGCTTCTGCTCTCAAGTGTTTTGGGCGTTGTATCTTCTTTTGTGTTTGAGACGGCACATGATTTATTTCTGGAGTTACTTGAGTAGTTTTGTTGGTGGATTCAGAAGGAGTTTCTTTGATGGCTGCTAGCATGTTGAACAGGATAATTAGTTCATCTCTGCCGAGATTCTTGAGAGGAGCTAATAATTTAGTTTTGGTTAACTCCTCTTCAGGTAACGCAATGAGCGACGTAGCGTTAAGCGTGGTAAGCACAGCGCGCTCGCAAGGACCGACTGCTCGCGGTGAAAGCATCTGTAATTATGAAACTGCAGACGTTGAAGATTTTGCACATCAATGCCTATTACTGAATCATTGGAAACTGGGAAAAAGAACTCTATGAAACTTGCCCTTTTGGAATCACTCAAAATTTCATACATCATCTTGTAGTTATTATAAAAAATTGTCTACAAAACCAATGTTTTCATTTTTGGATTGATAAGATGTATTCAAAAAGATGGATTGATGATAGGAAGCAACTCAGTTCCATACATTGGTGACATTTTTGTGTATAGCTTTGAAATAATTGAAAAATTCACTAAAAATGGTATTATTTATAAAAGATATTTTGACAACATAATTTGTATTTTGGATGACAAAAATATTGCAAAATTAATGATAGTTGATTTGAACGAGGTTCATAAAAACATTAAATTTACAAATAAAATATCCAATGTTAAAGCAATTTTCCTTGACATCCTAGAAAAGTAAAGGAATGGAGTACTGGTGAAAGGAGTTTTCACAAAGAAAACATCAGATTTGTCGATATCCGGCCGAATTCACATCATCGTAATGTAGTAAAATAAAGTGTAATTGAAGCAGATTATTTACCTTTGCAAGGATTTGTTCTCATACAAGCGAATTCATATCTATTGTTACAAATTTATTCACATCATTGATAAAAATTGAACATAAGAAATCCGTTCTTTTATTAAGACAATATAAATTGGTTATTGATTCAATCAAGAATAAAGAATGGCCCTATATTTCAGGTAAAAATGAAAATTTTAATGCTAAATTATTAGATACCTTGAAGAAAGATAGGGTTCCAGATAAATAAACTTATGGTGCTAATTTTATAATTTTCTTGAAAAGGCTTTCCCGAAACGTACGTCGAATATACCTTGCATTTTTGTTTTCGTTTACTTATCATGTTTCAACCTCGCTATAGCTCAGTTAAGTCAGTCATTGAGAAAGATACTCAGGACGAACAGCCCTTACTTACAACTCTGAATACAAAATATGGCAGAATGATAGAAGTGGGCAAACTCACTCAAAGTTATTTTCCAAATTTCCTGTAATTTCGATATTTCCAGTAAAATCAACTTAAAATAAATTGGAATTAAATTATGTGTCTCTAAAAATCTCTAAGAAAATTTAATACTTAAGTTTTAAAAGTTCTTTGCTTACAACTGAAAAAAAACTTGACATGCTCATACATCATCTCCATCATATTTTAAGAGTTTTTTGCTGCTAGTTTTCAAGATATTCATGTTTATTTAACCGGAAACTACAAATGTCTTGTTTCTTGAATCTAGTAAAAAAATTTATATTATAGTTTTTTCTTAGATGATCATATTTGATATGCATTTTCTACAAATAAGAAACAACTGATTCACAATAGCAGAGCGAAATCCAGGCCACTCAAACATTTGTAAGCTAAAAATTAGTTAGGGTAATTATAGATTAGTGACTTTTGCTGCTTATAGAAATACAATTTTCTTTCATTTTCTCATCTATTTTAAAAGTATTTTCATATTTTTCCATTAATTTCCACTGATTTTCATAACTTTTAGACTCAAGGGTGTGATGTGACCCAAAATTACAAATCTGTTCACATGTTATGCTTGATTGAAAGCTGCTAAGTTTTATTTAGTACTATTCTTCTATTGATCAGGGATTTAGCCGAGATTGCTTGGCTATTTTATTTATTTTTCTGGTACTGTTTTCTTATCCCCTCTTAATATATCAAACATAAACGCTGGTCTCTAATTATTTTAGTTAATTTCAGATCCATAAAGTTCTCTCACATAGACAGTGTACTCAGAAATTTCAAAGGCATGGATCTGTAAAAAAAACTTGCGAAAAAGTGCCACTATTGAAACAAAAACATAAAGAAGACCGAATGAGCTTCTGTGAAATTTGGTCACTGGATGGATTTTTCAGAAATGTTTTCATAACCGATGAGACCATGTTCCAGCTGAATAGAAACAACATTTCTCATTGGTTTACACAAGCCTTAGCGCCTTTCAAGCTATCTCAAAAATTTTTATAAAAATGCATGGCTTGGGGTGTTTTGAGCTAGAAAAGCTTTTACCTGAAAATTGTGGAAGGAGATACTGTAGACAGTTCAAAGTATACTGATATATTAGCAGAGTTTATCCCATTTGCGGACAAGTGTTATAGGAATGCATGGATTCTTCAGCAAGATGTGGCGATCACCATTTTTCAGGCCTACCAAAAATTTCTTTAGAGAAAAAAATCTGCAAATTTTGCAGTGGCCTGGTAACTCATTGGCCTTTCTGTCATATATAATGTTTAGAGGACGATGTGGAAAAGAGAAATCCAAAAATATGCAAGAACTGAAGCAGTATTTGCTGAAATTCTAAGAAAAAATTACCCCAAGAATGAAAAAGAATTTGATGGACTCAATTAAGGACAGATTTTTGAAATGTGTTCGCTCCGGAGACAATGTTGTCAAATTTGTTTTACATAAAGTTATAGAAAACTTAGTTTGCCATCAATTGATATAACTTTTGTCACTGTGTGTGTTTTTGTTACTAAGAGATTGAAAAAAATTCTGTTTCTCATTTTTTAAAGGAGTTATAGGCTTTTTTACTATTATAATTAAGTGGAAACATGAAAAATTTTGATTAGGTTACAAACTCAAAGATAAAGCCCTGTAGTAAACGGATCAATATGATCAAGTAGCCAAGATATTTTTACATTGGAATATGCTGGCTCACTGCTTTAGTGTTATTGAGAAGTCTTTGTCATGATTAACTTGAAATTTAAATAACTCCTGTGTCTCTTTGTAAATGGAGTCACGCATAAAATTCTATTGATTTTTTATTTCCTTTGATTGTAGAATATTTTGCTTAGGTTATTCAGTTCTCTATTTGACAGAATTATTCCACATATTTTATTGACTCTAATTTTCAATTAATAACAACATTACTCCTAATTAATTTGAATTAAATTGCAATTAAATGAAATTTGAAACTTGAATATATTTTTACTAGATTTAGCTTTATTAATATATAGGTCTAGTGCCCATACAATTCATATATACATATTTACAAACATATGTATACAAAGACGCACAACAGACTATAAACTAATAGTTAAAACTAATAAAAAATAATTACAATTAACATGCCTAAAATATGTCAATTTTACTTTCCTCAATTTGAATTGGGATTTTATCCATCGTTTCATCAAGAACTATCAGCAGAACAACCGTCGAACCAATGATAATGTAAAAATAAGTAGGCTTCTTTAGACTTATATACATCATAGTAAAATTATAAGCACTTAGAATGTTGCGAAATTACTTGCATGCATTTATGTAGCACCAGGGATGCGAGTAATATGATTAAACATAAAGACATATATTTAAGAATATGGCAGTAGATTCAAAAAGGAATTGAACTAGTCTCCAAATTTAACAATCCTTTTGTCAGAGCAGAAGTTGAGTTTTTTTCACATCTCAGTATGATTCTTGCTCCCCAACAACAACGAGTAACAACTGCAAATCTAAAATTCTATATGATGTTTATGTGGAATATAAACTAATTTAATTTATTCCTATCTGGTTACAAATTGTTAAATGACATGTTTAAGTGACATATATCAACATTTTATAAACAATTTTATGAACATGAAACAACCAAATTAAAGACTTAAAACTCATATCCCTGAATAGCACATAATGATGATTAAATCCAATGCTCTTAAATAGATGGCAAAATTTAAGAATAAGAACATTTTTCGATCTATTTTATATCTGTTCATTATATAAATGTAAATACGATTTTGCAAAATATAGATGCTAGTGAACTGATCTTCTCTATTTGTTATGAATTGACTACATATTTATCACTAAAGTTTTATCAGCTGTAACAAAATCAATGTGTCGTAGGCAAAATTAAATTCTTCTCGTTCTTACATTTTGCCAATTGTCTGTGCTTTGTGAAATATGAAGTAATCTATATCTTGTTACATTTGCAGCATTCTATGATGTATCCAATCAATGTGAACAATTGTATTTTTTCATACTTTTACTGCATTGTTCTATGGAGCCTTATAGGAATTGGAAATTTAATTTCTTTAATAGAATTCGGATTGTTATTACTATGCTTTAAAATGAAATATCATTTCATATTCCATTTGAAGTTTGTTAAATGCTAGCATTTAATGCCTTACTTGAAAAATATAAAATGAATTTGTAAAAATATATAATTTGATTAAATAATATAGACGTCTGTGATTGATGAAAGATTTTTCCTTTAAGCTTTTGATAAACATTGAAATAAATCAGGAAAAATCAAGAGAACATCATTTTTAGACTCTTGTGTTTTAATTCTTTTTGTTTTATCACCTACTTTCCTTTACTGATGAAAATATTATCCATGAATAAAAAATGTGAAAAATACCGCTTTGAGGAGCATGCATGTCAAATAATACAGCATAATTTAGTAGTTAATTTATCATAAAAAATATTTTGAAATGGCATAAATGTTTGGTCCTACGCCCAAGGCATCTTGAACAAATTAAATAGATGTCAAAATCCTATTATTTAGGCCATTTAAAATTCGTAGTTTTTAATCAAACATAGCAAATTGAAAATTGGTGCAAGAAAGCATGATAGAGGCTAATAAATTCTACATTGCCTTTGACTCCGTGAACTCTTTAAGCTACTAACTTAAGTTTATGCATTAAAATCAACTCCAAGAACACTCATCTCAACATATATTGATGAAAGTCAATTTAAATTCTCAAAGGACTTCACGTTCAACTCAACTAATTGAAATATTGTACAACATAACGCTGTCTCCGTAAATAATAATTCCATTGACGTAAACAAGTTGTTTATTATATTTGACAAACTTTGTGGATTTGCTACTAAAGAAACCAACAGCTGCAATCAAATTTGATTATTTACTAAAAGCGAATTTTATCTGGAAGCTGTTTAATTTAAGTTGCTAAACATGTTAACGTTATTATTGCCTTGTTGGGGATTGGAAGTAAACTGTCTAAATTTAGAATTGTCAAGATTTATGAGACTGTAAATCACTGCCAGACATACTTCAAAACTAACCAAATATTTAGAAATTATAACAATAACAATTTTTTGATGATTCAAGAATTATTCCCGCGTTAACGTATGTGGCAATCTTCATCAGTTTATAGAGAATTTGTCTCGAATGTAAGGCTTTCTTAAGAATTGAAATAGATAAAAGAATATGTCTGCATGATATTTTGATGGGATATAATAACACAGGCATACTGCTGGCTTTATGCATAGACAAACTAGTCGCCTAGAGCCTCAGATTGGTGGGTGTCAGACACCACCAGTAACGGCTTTAGAGAGGCCAAGGGGGGAATTACATGGGCCCGTGCTAAGCAATTATTACAGAAACGTTATTAGTATATTTTAAGATCATACCACATGTAATTTTATACAATATGCTGATGATTCTATGCTATTTAGTTCAAATTAGTCTCCTGAAATTTTTATAAAAGTTCTCGAAGATAATTGCACTCATCTTGAACAATATTTTGCTTCATTAAAACTAAGAATAAACCCATCTAAAACTCAATTTTGTTTAATTAGACCTAAATTTAACAATAATTCCATTATTAGTTCACAATTTAAATTGAAATTTAAAGACACATACATAGAACAAGTTAATTCTTTTAAATATTTAGGTATCATTTTTTATTCTCAACTTAATTTTACAAGATAAAATAACTAGTGTTATTAAGACAATAGCTATTTAAATTAAGGTTTTTAGCAATGTATCACAACAGCTTCCAACCACAGCAAAAATTCAATTTATTCAAACATTATTACTAAGTAACTTTAATTATGGAAACATACTGTATACCGACATAAATCAACAACTTTTGAATAAATTCAATGTGCAAATAAAATGGTCATTAAAAATAGCAGTTAATCATTTATATAAGAGAAATATAGAAATCAAGAAATTAACAAAAACTTTTTTAAATCCACAATGCATTATTTATAAAAACACATTAACTACTTTCTTTAAAATATTTAATAATGTTGTTCCATACCACAAATCCAACTTTCTATCCTTTAAAATATTGCTTAGACATATTCATGGAATCCTAAGAACTTAGCCTCTTCCATATGACAAAAATAATGAAAAATTTATTTCTCAACACATCAATCAATATATGGAATAATTTACCTAAATCTATAAAACAAATAAATAAATTAAGAGTATTCAAAAACTTCTGTAGCTATACAAAGGAAAGGCTAGAATATAAATGGCGAGGTTTTAAATTTTATAATAGTGATTATTCAATAGACCGCATCTAACCTAAATTCGCCATAACCCAATCTAGTAATTGAAATTATTTTTGTAAATATTATTGTTGTATGTGTTTTTTCCTTTATTTCTATTGTTTAACGTTATTTAGAGTTGTAAACAGTATTTTATATTGTAAAAAGCAACTCTAAATATATATATTTCATTTCATTTTAAGAAAATTAACATTAAATATTTCAGAATATGAATTCAACAGTTATATTGCTAGTTACATTTGCACATTGGGATATATAATTTAATATGTACACTGTGATTTACAGCAAATAAGTCTCTTTTGGTATTTAATGTTGTAATTAAAAGATATTTGGAACTACAATTAACAGAGAATCGTTCAGTGGTTTGTAATTGCTATCAATTGAGATTGAACAGAGCCATGTCTCCAAATTTTTAAAGTTTGGAATTAGCAGTTGAGAATTTTGTTGAAAATATAATAAAATTTATAGAAAATTATTGTTTTTATTATTAAAACTGAAATTAATTCAGGCCGTAGCCAAGGGCACGGAGGTTTGGGGGACCAACCCCCTGAAAGATCAGGCAACCCCTCTGCCCAACAAACCTAAAAGCAAATCTGCAGGTAAAAGTAAAATTTGTTAATTCAAATGTAAGGCCTAGTATGAAATTTATCGAATTTAATAAATAATTTTAGTAAAATAGAGCAACTAAGGAGTCTTTATAAATACAGGGTACCCATTAAAAGCGGTAACAATTTGTAAAAACGTATTTATTTTTCATGCAGGCTGATAATTAGTTTAAAAATCATGATATACATGCGCACTGAGTTAGCGTAAGGATTCGAAGCTCCCCGTCCACATCAAAACACTTTTGAAGTCGTCCAATCCAACCGCTGGTCGCTTTTTTCACCACATTCAATTGAATATCTTCCCAAGCAGCACGAAGGCAATTCTTTAAATCTTCAACGTTCCCAATCTCGCTTCGCGTGGACTGAATTTCTTTGAGTAACAGAGACCAAATACAATAGGCCATTACGTTTAAATCTGGGCTTTTAGCAGGCCAAAGGTTTGGTTCAATATCCACGACATCAGCCGTTCCTGCGATTTGTTACCGTTTTTAATGGGCACCCTGTACATGGTAAATAACAAATATACTTTAATTCAATTAGATTCCCAAAAATAAGGAAATTACTTGATAAATTTATTACCTTCTAGAAATATAAAATGGCTATTTGTTCTATCATACTACTTTGATGCATAACACGTTTTCTGCAGTTTCTTCAATTTCTCTTGCAATCTGAGATTTGATTAGGTGATAAAATATACACAACTATACTACGTACAATGATTCTCTTTAGAGTAACTTAGGGATATCTTAGACTATTGGATGGTTTTCAAAACACTGATTTGCTTTGAGGTGAATTAAAGATATTTTAAAGTTTAACATTGCTTTCCAAACGTTTAATTTCTTTAAAGTGGCTTGAAGATACTTTAAAATACTAAATGATCGTTAAAAACGTATAATTGCATATCATTTTTGCAATATCCTCAAGTTGGAGTGTACAAACTTACTGAAATTGCTCTTTTGATTAAGTACCAATAACTTAAACTGTTGGGATGTAATTATATACAATATTCTATAATTATATTATTGAGCTAAAATTATATAATTATATATATTTTGCAAGTTATATAACTTACTAAAGCAGCATATGCAAACACAGATCTATGTACTTTTACAAGTAAATAAAGAATCGAACCCACATTATAATACAGGACTTTGCTAGCGTGACTTTTTCATTTTATTTATATGCATATTTTGCCCCGCGCCAGCTAAGGCCGTGACTGGACACCAAGACAATCTATTCATAGTCACGCCTATTGTATTATATGCATTCTAACTGTCGAATAATGTGTGTATTGTATGAACATTACTACGATTTATTTCATTACAATTGTTGCAAAGGAATAAATCACAGATAAACCAACCATGAATTAAATTATAGGTACATGAAAATTAATATGTAAATGTGTACAGCTATTCCCATTGTTCGAGAATTCCTATTTTACGTATTTTGTTCTGTTCAGAGATAGGATATAGACATGTGCCAGTAGGGCATTTTATAAGAACTTTTTAGTGGAAGACACAAATATATAAAAGGACTAAACTAAGGCAATTGAAAATAGAACGAAGCAATTCATTTTTTCTCTTTATTTTTGAAACAGCAAGCCAACAACCAACTTATGCAACTTTTTGCTATACGAAAAATAAAATTTCTTTCACTACAAATATAATTGAGCAGTTTATATATCAATGCTGATCAAACTTAGCCTAGTAATTAGTCCAACATCATTTGTTTTTATTGAATTTATAAACGTTTAATTGAAAAACAAATGAGAGTATTTTTCCAAGGCAATCACAAAAGTAATATTACAAACTGCTTTTGTTCATCAGTTTTCTATAATTCAGCACATTTACTAAGGGCTTAACACAAACATCTGCTTAGCAAAACCTCGAATTTTCCATGTGCATTGTGTTGCTACTTCTTAAGGATCAGGCCCGTAGTCTTCTTGTCATGGAAGAGGAGTGTGAATTTAAGAAATCCATTTGCGCACATAACTAGTTATTGAAATAAATTTCACGAATTTATCTCGCGGATTTGTTTTCCACCCTGTTTTCTACAGTTTTCTTTACTTCAATTGGATTGATTAAATTCCTTAGACCTCATTTTCAGAGTTTGCTTAATTCACCCATTTACTGACTGCATTTGAATCCTAACTTCTGCAATATGGAGATACCCATCAATGGATTTTACTTGAATTATACTATCGTGATGTATTTTAACCATGTAAGGAAAAATATTGAAAAGTGCAAGTATACTTTTTATTACCCTCAAATATTCAGAAAAAAAGCTTTGTAATGGCAGGTACATTTCCGCCAAATTTAGGCATTTGTACCTGTTTTTAACTTGACTGAGAATATAAATTTTAGTAATGCGATTACAAATAGAATCTGCCAAGGAAATCTACTCTTTTAGAAAGTATGTCTCCAAAGTAATATTTGATCAGATATCTTTCGATACTAATGTTAAATATAAAAGGAGGTATAATTTCAATTTTTAAAGGTATTTTAAGTTCAATCAGAAACAGTGCTATTGCTCAATAAAATTACAACAAATACACTAAATATACAGGCAAAATCAAGAATATTCTGCTTTTATAAATTAGAATTTCTTCGGCTCAATGCTACGGGCCGATGAAGAATTTTGTAACACAATGCAAGGGATGAAAGCACGCTGTTAACTGCAAACAGCAACCCCTTTGTTGTTAACAGCTTTAATATTTTCTTACTTATTCCTTAGATAGGATAGATAAAAAATTAATAGCTAGGTTCTGGCATTGCATGAATAGGGGACAATAACATTATTTTCAAGAAAATCAATGTACTGCGAAAGAGAAAAACAACTAAAAAGTAGTAAATGGATAAAATCATCAAATTTCATAAAATATCTATGAAATATATAACAATTTAAAAAAAATAACTATGAAACATAAAGTATAAGCATGAAAAAAGGAAGTAATAAAACCTAATCTTCATTGGAATTATTTGCAACAAGTCGTCTGCTTGAATCACCGCATGGGATACCACAATAGTAGCTGACAACATGCCATTTGGGTCATTTGAATTTAGAAGGTTTACTAAGCAATATGGGATTAATTTGATTACAAGCAGTCCAGGGTATCCACAATCTAATGGAATGGCTGCACATGAGAGGTGGGGCCTTTCCATGCTAGACTACAATAACACTCTATTGGCTTTCTCAACAGCATCTCCACCACAGTTACTTAACAATCGGCTTCTCCGATAAAGCAACCTCATCCGAGAAAACTCTTGAAGCCTGATATATTTAAAGAGTCAGTAGTCATAGCACAAGAAGATAATTATTAGAAAAAGCATATCGGGCATACAATAAATCAGCAAAGCAACTACTAGAAATTCCAATGGGAAGTCTTGTGAGAATTACTTCACTGAATGATCATGTAGGCAGAATAGTTGACAAAGCCTCCACTTCAAGGTCATATCTCATAAAGGTGAACAACTCCATAATTCGTAGAAATAGAAGACAATTAGTTCCACTTAAAAGCTCGACAGCAAAATATCAGCCTAACTATAGACTTTGGAATGAATGGAATATCGATGGAGATGAAACAGCAACAACTGAGGATCCAACGGATCTAATAGCTTCACATCAACCAACAATATCAGCAAGAACACCGCGTAAAAGAAACCCGCCTGATTTCTACGGATGTCCCTTAAATTGTTCAGACATTATGAAAAGAATTGACTATAGAAGAGAGATGAAGTAAAATGAACGAATGTCTTGTGTCATGGTAAACAGTCTGTGAACCAGTGAACATCCTCGTAGTGATTACTCCAATACTTGTCGCATGAATTTTTATTGTATATATATATATATATATATATATATATATATATATATATAGCAGATATTTTAATAAAACACAACACTGTTTTACTTAATCTTTAACACTATAATACAAATCATCTAATGTTATAATAGCCAGTGCTTTGTAACTGTTTTGGATATTGTACGAAAGGAAAAGTTGATCATCTATTATAGAAGTTGATAAAGAACACAATTGAAATGAATGAATATTCATGAGTTTCCAATTATAAATATATTGAAACACCCTCTATCAGTGGCATTTATTGACAATTTATTGGCAATTATCTTTATCAATGATTCCAACACTCCTCATAATTTTTATGCATCCTTGATGCAATTTTGAGGGATTGAAAAACATTGGTAGACTGTAAACAACACAGACATTATACCAACATACTCAAATTTGCTTGCTATTTTAAATAGAACTAGTTTGCTGTTAACAGCAGTGCTGTTAGGAGTCTTGGAAATAACTCTTAAGCTTTCTATTAATTTTAGGACGATGATCTAAATGTTCATATTGATAGATCTTCAATTATCTGAGCATTGTTGGCTATATAAAGATACTAAACTCTCAGCCGTCACGTTATCAGGCGGCATGATAGACAATGATATATGAAATGCAATGTAGATCATTTACTATGTTGCAGTATATGCTACAGATGAGTTCAAAAATGAGTTTGGCCTCATTAAATCATTGGATGCAAGAACGTCATCAAATTTTGTCTCAAAAGAAATCACTTTCTATGCAATTTTTGCAAACAAACATCTCAACAATGGACGATGTCATCATACACAAACTTTTTGCCAGGAGAGGATATGGCACATCTATATCTAATGTGATCATATTTCATAAATCCTTGCTGTTCTTCCGTCACATCATTGAGAAGTTGTGTCTGAACTGAACCACATCGATATTTAGTTAGATCAGGAGCTTCAAAATCGTTCTTAGTCCTGCTATTTGTATTTGCTATATTTGTTTTGCTATAGAAATTTTATCTATGTAGATATAAAATGTTGTCGTAAATTTAATTGATGATTGCCTAAGCGCATGCTTCTCTTAGCTACAAGGTAAAAAAATAATATGTCGGCAGCGTCGTGCTTATCCCGAAGTGTTGGAAAATATGGGAAGGAATTTCAAAAATATCTTACTATTTCGTTACAGTGCATGCAAAATAAACCAGATGCAGTGAAGTTCATAAAATTTAAGAAGAATTTGCTGAAGAATAATATTGCTATTTAAGATAACTAACTTTGCAATATCAAACTGAAAGATTCTAGAATTTTTTTTGGTAAGGATTATAATACCAATATATAATATCAATATAATACCATTGATGCTATAATTTATACTCAATTCTTTACTGTGAAAAATCTCAAGGTCCGCTCTGTTGCGTATGTTTCATTGCAAGTATTTGATTTTTCGAAGGCTTTCAATCAAAGTACATGTAGGCATGTACTATTAAAGGAAGATTTAAAAAACACTCCTCTTCCTGCGAATTTAAAAAAGTGGATAATGAATCTTCTCACAGATAGATATCAGCACATTAAGCATAAAAGCCAATATTTTAACTGGTTGTCTATTAATCGTGGTGGCAGTCCAGGGAATGGGTCAGGTTCATTTTTGCGGAATGTAAAGTCTAGATCACTGGACAAGATGGGGACCTAATCGAATCTGGTTTCATTCTCAGATGATGCTAAAGTAGTATGTCTCATATTGTTTAGCGATCTCGAAAATTATTCCTCGAGAGTTGTAGTAGTATAATTGTAGCATAATGTAGAATTATCACCCAGGCTGAGATGTGCACTAACTCGTGTGTATTTAGTAATAATGACCAGCAGATTCTCCATAGCAGGGTAATGTCTATCTTATTGAACCTTTGTTGTCTTGTTTATACTTTGAACGTAGACCAAACTATATTTAGACCCATACAAGTATATTAAGTAATAACTACTTTTTAAGTAATTAGAAGAGAGAGAGACTCCAGTTGTTTATGGGCAACGGCTTGAAGCAGTGTCCAATCACTGAGAAGCCATCCACCATCCTGTAGCTTCCTAACCTACAGATAAAAAAGATATATACAATCAATAACAATACGATAATAAATACGGTCATTATCAGTCTATTTATAGGTCTCCTAGTTGCAACAAATTTAGATCTAAAATAAGATAATAAATAAGTAACATTCCTAGGTTTGGATGACTCGCCTTATTGCGGATTTATTACTACATGTAGCAATGTAAGATTGGCAGCAGCTAAGCATATTGTAAAAACTCCTATTCCTATACCTAACTTAGATGCATGCGATTGATCAAGGCACTAAATCAATTTCCCCTCACAACAGCTGATCGATTGCTACATTATCTAATAATTAAGCAAACTGAATAAATATTGATAAACTGCTAAGGAGTTTATTCTCCATCAACTTAATATTCATCTTAGTACATATTTATATAAAATTACTGCAAACATGTTTGTATCTAAACAAGTACCTGTTGCCGTTTTATTTTTGCCGTCTACGTAGAATATTTCTGCGTGAAAATGGCGGCTTGCTAAAATCAATGTGGAGCTAATTGTCTACTTGTGATTTGTCAAAAGAGTTAAATCGGCAAATACTTGCTTTACAATTTTTCAAATTACATGACGTGATGCTAATCTATTAAAAGTACAAAAGTAATATAAATGAGTTTTATGTTAACTTGATATTCGATCTTGGTTACTTTTCTTCTTTTTTGTTCTTTTATATGGATTATGCTACACGCCCCCCCCCTCAGCTTGCATTGATTTTAGGACAGCTTGCTCTCCATGTACCAGCATGTCAGCTTTCTTATTGAGTGTTTTTGCTTGTGGTTCCTCCCATGTTATCTCTGCAAACTCTGGCTGTTTAGTGAGTTTGAGGACATCTTCTTTCTCTGTTGTAATTGCGTTTGTGTACTTGATTATTTTCATGGTTTGTAGTGCCTCAGTAATCAACGTTATATGTCTTAGTTCATTTATCTTCTCTTTGAATATGGGGTAGAACGTTTTGTATAATTGTAATCCTTTCAAGCTGATCATTAATGTCAATAACGCATCTGCCCTGCTTGTATGAGCAAGTTCCTCTTTCAACCTGCTTTCAGGAAAGAAGAATTTAAATATGCTGAGAAGAATTTTCATATTTTCGACGTCTTTGTAGAAGAAGCTAATGTTATTTTTGACATCTTCTTCAGTGACTTCTTTGGGATTGTTTTTGTTCATTCAAATCATTGTATTTATTTCAATTCTCTTTGATACATTGTAATATCAGTATTCTTTATCCCATATATCCATCCATATGATGTTGTTAACTCCTGAGAATAGCATGATTGTTTGTAATGAACTTTTTTTATCTCCTTCCTTAGTTCTTGTAATTGTATGTGTATGGGTGCACCTTCTGTGTATAGTTCATATGGGGTTATAGTTCCTTCCATGTATATTCTTTCCTTGTTATCTTCCTGAATCATTATTTTCTTAGTCTTTTTGTATGTGTCTGAATCTACTAGTTGTTTGGCCTTCTCTCTCGTATTTGTTTAGGTTTTGAATTTGTGTATGAATCCTTTTGCCACTCTTCTATCTTTTGGTAGACGCCATCTAGGTAATAGCATAAGTATTTAGACTGTTTTTGGTGGGGTACATTTGAGTATCTTTGTCTCTAGCTGTGTTTCAATTGTTTGGTAATCTCCTGATGTTATTGACACTGTTGACATTCTGATTGTCACTTGATAATTTATCTTGGCATCCTGCAGTTGTTCCCAGAATTTCGAGTTTAATCCCCTTTTTCTGAGTTTTAGTTTTGTATTTGGTGTGATCTTGATTCTTGATGTAATGCACTCTGCATCTATCGCCAGTTGATTGTATGGCTTTAATATTTCAGCCAATTCTGTTTTTGTGAACACTTCAGTAAACGTTTAGCTTCATTGTTGTGACTGTGTGATTTTCTTTAGTTATTTGATAGTTTTGAGGTACTATTTCAGTTTCTTCTTGTCTGATTTTTATTTCCACTAGATATTGTTCATCTTCTGCATCAACCCATTCAATCGTGCTTGCAGGACTTAAGTTTCCCCATTTCTCCATATTGATCCTGTCCATACACTCCTGTGTTTTCAGTGAGAGTATTACACTAGTACATGTGAGCAATTCATTTTCTAGTTTCATCTCTGCTTGCGTTTTTGTAGTTATTTCCAATATCTATACTGGTTTTACTATTCCTTCTTTTGACATTTCCTCAGCTGTTTTTATTATCTTTAGGAATAAGCATCTAGGATTGCCCTTCATGAATCAATTTGCCTCTGTAGTGATGATTTCTACAATATTGTTTGTTCTTATTGCTTCAACTATCTCAACTGTGTTTGCTATTTTCCACTTGATTAGTTGTCAGGTGTTGATCCATGGTTGCTCTTCCATTTGGTGTAATTTTGTTTCAGCTGTCACACCCCATATATACTTTCATGTTGTATCATCAAATAAAGACAGCTTGTTTGGGCAGACCCTGGTTTTGTTGACAATCATAACCATTGTCACCTTGCACATCAGGTATTTTTCTGTGATGATTCTTAGAATGTTTTTCTGTGCTGTCTGCACCAGTTTTTCCTATTTATCTGGGGACACAAATTTTTATATGTTTCCTTTTAACATCCAGTGGTAGTATTAATTGGTGAGAATGTGATTTCATATGTTTTCTCTTTGCTTAACTTCATTCATCTTTTTCTTGATAGGAAATTGCCAGTATCCATATTGTTGTTTGATATCTGATTTCTGGTGCATTTATTTCATCAAATATGTATGTCTTAAAGTTTTTCTTTGTGTTCAGCTTGTATGCCCTGTTGAGCTCCTGTAGCACTATTTCCACTGACTTGTGGTATTTCTTTGACAGTGCCTTGATGTGGATTTTATGCCACTTTTTTTCTGTCATCTTAGTGAATTTCATATTTTTCCAGGTTTCTTGTATTTGTAGCAAATGTTCTTGTCTCTGGTTTATGCTGATTTGATGTGCAATTGGTAGTTAGCTCAATTGTCTTGGCTTGCTGGTATAATTCTATGGCGATCCAATGTTCTACCATCAGTCTATACACTGTTCCCCAATAATCTATTTGTAAGTCCATTTTGATTAATTGCAATATCATCATTTCATCCTGCATTTTTTCTTTTAGGAATATGTTTTGACTTGCATGCTCATGTTGTAAAGAAACTATGGTAGTTCCTGAAGTATGGTAATTGCTATGATTGTATTTTGTTTTGTTTTGAAATTTTCAACCTCTGCTGCAACTGCTTCTCTAATTTGCTGTTGCATTCTTTCTCTTTGATGATATGGATTATTGTTAAATTGTCTTTATCTAGATTAATCTGCTCTATCTTGGTGATCTTTTCTTTTGATACAATAATATTTTGCATGTCCATCAGTGTGAAATTGTCATTAAAATTTATATGTACAGTGCTTCTAAGGTATGGCCTTTCTAGATTTTCATTCATTCTTTTTGGATAGCTAATGATTGTATTAGCCATTGGCTAATTCTCCTTGTCAAGCACTACTGGTAAGTTTGTTTCTTCCATTCTCATTTGTTTTCTTATGTGACTTTGTGTGTCTGGGGATAGTTTTTTGTATGCATTGTATATCATTTTTATGTTTGGAATGAAATAGGGGTGGAGTTTTTCCCCATCTATTGTTGACATCCTTTTATTACAGTCTGTGGAGTGCATGGTGCTTTCTGACATTGTTTTGTACTTTCTGAGGGGGCATGTAGCACATCCTGAGTGAGTATCAGTGGACTTCTTGCACTGGTGCTCAGTCCATACTCTATTTCCAAACCACTGCTAATGGATTCCTGTTGGTCCCCTTTTAGTCAGTTCTCTTCTGAACATTCCATTAGCATTTGACCAGCAGTGGATTCTGTAGTACCATCAGTCTTTAGTTGCTTTTGTATTACTACAGGTCTTCCACCACTTACACCTTCCCCTGGATACTCATTCCTCCACTTGCCCTTTAGTTGGTGGTGTGGAGGACTTGAAGGAAAGTTGGGACTTTGGTTACTTTTAATTTGCTTGCCCTTTAGTTGACAGTGTGGACTACTCCATTTATTAGCTTTTTCAACATTCATCATCATGCCTTTTAGTTGGTGGTGAGGACTACTAAGTGTAATGGTGGTTCTGCTACTGTTTTTCATCGTGCCCTCTAGTTGGCAGTGACAACTACTAGGTAGTTCTTCTGATTCCTCCCTCTGGCTAACATTCTCTCAGTCCCTCTCTCTGCTTCCAGGTAGGTGTTTTCATCTCACTTTCTTCCATGGGTTTGATTGGCACAGCATCTGATTGTATGCTTCTCTTTTGGGTGATTGTCTCTTCATTTTCAAAATTCCTAAACTGAGTTATTAGACTTAAATCCCATCTTTCAGGGTTATAATTTATATTAGTTTTCACTGCCCTTCTAGGCATTACTCTTGGTTGTATCTTGTTCTCTTGGATGTCATGTTGAAATTCCACCTCAAATTCCTCTTCTGTGAGGCTATTCAATTCATCCATTTCATACATGTTTTCTCCATTATTCCATATTCATTTCAACTTAGCATTTTCATCTAGGGTTGCTACCATGATATCAGTTATCACTCTTTCAAATTTTGAAAGTGTAATGTCCTGTCATTATTTAATACATTTTCATTATTATTTAATATTTTTTTAATTGTATATGGTCCTGACAATATAGTTTTCAATTTTCATACCTGATTTACATCATTCACCATAATAGGTGTAAATGTGTAGAGTTTATTACCTACCTTGTGTGTTTGCCTGTATATTGTTTTATTATAATTACACTGCTATCTCATTGCCAAATTCTTTATATTGTGACACATTGTCTCATGAATTGCTGTTATTTGTTGTTTAAGCTGTTTCACAAACTGATTTTCCAACTTCTGTGAGTAATTTGAGAACTGCATCAATAGTGATGTTGCCACTTCCCTTCCATACATAGCTTTAAATGGGGTTACTTTCATAGTCAAGCACACCAAGGTGTTGTAAAAATATTCAACCATTTGTATGACTTCTCTCCATTTGTTTCTGCCTATCCTTGATGTGGCTACCCTTATTAATTTTATCAAGGTTTGGTTTAGTATTTCTACTGCTCCATTTGCTTGTGGATGATATGCTGTTGTCTGCTCACTTCTGATCTCAAGCAATTTGGTGAGTTCCTGGAACAATGCACTTTCAAATTGTGGTCCTTCTCCATAATTATCATCTCCATCAGACCTATTTTTAATATCCACTCTTTCAGTATGATGTTTGCTGTTTCTTTGGTGGTTGTGTTTTCATGGGAACCATCTTGGCATATCTCATCAAATTGTCCACCATTACTAGTAGATAGTGGTATCCCTTGTCATCTCTCAATAACATTTCCAAGTCTATATGCATGATTTCATTTGGTCTCATTGCTATTATCTTCTCTAAAGGCGCTCTTTGTGTTGGAAAATGCTGTTTGTTATTAAGAAGGCATGTAGTGCACTTATTTATAACATCCTCCATTACTCTCTTTACTCCAATTGTAATGTATTTTGAATTAAAAGTCATTTCTGTTTGTATGATACCTGGGTGTCCTCTCTCATGAATTCTTCTTATTGTATCTTATTTGTAATATTCAGGTATTGCAATCTGATTAGTATTACCAGAAGTGTATAGTAATCCATTGTCATTTGTTTTCCATTTATACCAATTAAAGTAGCTTTTCACAACTTTCAACATTTTTGTTTCTTGGTTGTTTAGTTTATCTTTTATCTCTTTCAGTATGAGATCTTCATCCTGTTTCTCTATGTTCTCTTCTTCAGTGATCTTTTCTTTTAACATAATTGGTGTTATTGCTTCTCCCTTCTTGTAGATGTTGGTTTCAGGTAACTGTTCATATTTGTTATGTGGGATAAATTGAAATTCTGTATTCTGACCTTCCCTCTTTTTTAAATCTATTTCATATTTGGGTAGTGAGGTCCAGAAATCTGCATTGCTGTGTAATTTTCCTTTTCTGTGCTTGATTGTAAAATTAAATTTGTTAAGGTATTCTATCCAATGTGATATGATTGATGATTTATCTCTGGAAAATTTTTTCAACCATGCTAACCCACTATTTTCAGTTCTTACATGAAATTTCTTCCCAATTAGAAAGTGTATAAATTTCTTTATGGTCTCAATCAGCATGAGCATCTCCAATTTTTTAGATCTGTAATTCTCTTCACTCAGTTTCAATTTTCTGCTAAAGAACTATACCAGTGCCTCTTTGTTGTCTTTGATTTGTCCAATCATCACACCTATTGCAAATTTACTCATGTTGCAGTCTAGTATGAACTCTTTTGAGTAGTACAGCATATTAAGTGAGGGTAACTTTGATAATTCTTGTTTTATATTATCTAACTACTCCTGTTGTTCCCATGTCCATATGAACAGTACTGATTTCTTAAATGAGATTTGTCATTTTAGCTGTTTTTCCTGCAATGTTTGGTATGAATGTTCCATAATAATTGAAGAAACCCATAATCCTTTGCAGATCCTTATTATTTGGTTTTTCAATTTTTCTTATTATTTCTTGTGCATTATCTTTCATACTGATTTGTCCTTTGCATATTATCCTTCCAAGGAATACCCCCTTCTCTTTCTATATGTCACATTTATTTCCATTCACTCTCAGTCCAGCATCCTTTAATATTCTGAGAGTTCTGTCCAACTTCTCCAGATGCAGTTTCCATGGTGTCACTAGTTATTATGATGTCATCAATGTACACATTTATACCTTCTTCAATTTTGTTCTGTTTGTTTTTTAGAACCTTTGTGATGTATTGCTGAAATGTTGCTGGTGCATTACACATCCTGAATGCTATATAAATCCACTTGTAGAGTTTGAATGCTGTTTTTTCTATGTCTCTTGACTCCATCTGCACCTGCCAATATGCTTTGCACAAATCTATGACTGTAAAGTATTTATGTTTACTTGCTTTGTAGCACATATCCTTGATTCTGGGTAGTGGATACAAGTCTTTCTTTGTGACCTTGTTCAACTTTCTAGAGTCAATACACAATTGCCCAGATAACAATTTTGGTTGTTTTTATGTTGTTTATAGTTGTTTCATACTTTTGGTTGTTGCAGCAACCATTAACATCATAATAACAACTGTTAATACTAATTTGAGCAACTACAAATTGGCTAATTTAAGATTCAAGTTGACCAAATTTTTTTGCTATCTATTAATGTTATTAATAATATTATGCCAGCTATTGTTATTATGAGCACTGTATAATTAATTCAATGGTTAGCAGGAAGGTGTTCCAATGTTTTTTCAACCTTAAATTGTTATCTGGGTGTATTACTTTCCTAGTTTGACAAATACTGTTGGTGCTGCATATGGACTTTCACTGGGCCTAATGATCTTATTATCAATGAGTTCATTTAGTATTCTATTATATTCATCCTTTAGTTGCACTGGCACTCTCTGTACTGGCAGTTTTATTGGTTTGTTCATTGTTGTTGTAATTTTATGAGTTTCTCCAATGGCTTGTCCAACACTGATTTCACCAAAATTAAAGATCCTGCTGTTTTCATAGTAGTTTTTGTAGCTCCTCCCTCTTGCTCTGCTTCAAGTGTTCATAATTTCTGCTTTGATTGCTAGTATTCTCTTCTTCAGCTTTCATCTGCACACCCTTTAGTTGGCATTGTGAATTACTTGCTGTGATGGTGTGCATCCACATGTCCTTTAGTTGACCTTGTGGATTACTAACTCCATTGTTTTCTTCTATCAGTTTCCATATTGTTCTAATGCTGGATTTAATGTATTTTCATAGATTTTCACTTTCATTTGGTTTATGTTGACATTCCTGTTCATTGCATTTAATATTGGGATTTTTCCTTCTCCTTTTTTAATTGTACAAATAGTTGAAGGCATTGATATTCATTTAGTGTTGATTCCTGTTTGTTCATATACCATGATCTCTGCTGTTATCTCCCTTTTGCACTTGATCACGTGCATTTTCCAGTGGTAAGGTTGCAATCTGATGTCTTCTATCAGTTCAAATAGTATGTTCTTGTCTTGTTGTTCTTCTTTGATTTCATATTCTTCTTCTTGAACTCTTATGATTCTATTTCCATAATTTATGATGCATTTGTTCTTTGAAAGAAAGCCATCTCTCAATATTATTTCATATGTTAGCATGTTATTGTGAGTGTCAACTATGATTAATGACTGTTCAAACATATTATTTGCTATACTCCTTCTTACTAGTTCAGCATTCCCTTTGTGTTTATATATTTGCCCAATGCATTTATTAATCTGTTTTGTGATCTCAGTAGTTCTTCTCTTGTAAATCCCAGTTTCATTGTGCACTTGTCCTTGATAATCAATTTCACTGCACCTGTATTGATAGCAGCCTTAGTCATTACTCCATTAATCACAACTGTAATTGTGTTGACATTGTGTAGATTAGTTAATATCATAATTGGTGCACAGTATTCTGGAGTTGGTGCTCCCTTTAGTTTTCTGATTCTTTGGCTGTTTCATTTCCATCAATCTCAGACAACATTTTGTACTCAGAATTTAAAATATCTTCATCATCAAAATATGCATCTCCATCTTCTATCACATTTATTGATTTCTTACATTCAGGTTTCCTGTGGCCCTTTTGTCCACAGTTGTAGTGCCAAACATCTCTTTCCTTCACTTTTTTGGTTTGTCTACCTTGAGTTTTTATCTTAGTGACTTTGTTGTTTTTCTTTACACTGGTTGCCTGTGAAGATTTAGGTTGTAATTGTTCTCTTGTTTTCCAGTTTGATGCATTTTGCTTATTCCATGTTGCTTTTCATATAACCTTGAATTATTTTCCAGCATCACCTGAATGTCTACTGCCTTTCTAATAATCATTTCCAAATTGCCATCTACATTGCACTTGATTTCAAACTGTTGTCTTATATTTTCTGGAAGGCCTTTTGCTGATGTGCAAAAATAAGTTGTATTTAGAGTAGCATCCACCTCTTGAGCTGAGTGTTAACAATCACTTGAATTGTGACATGTAATTCCTGATGTCATCAAATTTTCTCATTTTCATTCTATTCAATATTGGTCTGTATTGATTTTTGAAACTTTCATTGCAATAATATTCCACAAAGTTCCCAATCAACTATTTGTAATTCATCTTTGTTTCTGCATCCAACATTAAGAAGTGTTGATACACTGCACCTGCTAGATATAGTGGGAGTCTTGCAGCAGCTGCATCCTGATCCACTCTTCTTTCTTTCAAGGTGAGCTCAAACAACTGCAGCAATTCCTTGAACTTTTGAATCTGAGCCTTGCACAGTGTTAGCTTTTCATTTTTCCTTTCCAGTAATATTGTTTTCTCATAAGTTGGTTTCTTCATGCTTTCAGCTGTTACTTCTGTTGAAACTCTTTTCCATACTTCTTGAGTAATTTACTGAATAATTTTCTCTTTCTCTTCTTCCTCTTCAGCTTCCATGCCTTGTATCTTTGATTGGTTTAATTGTGCACATCATCTCAGGGCACTCAATTCTGCCTCTGGTTCTTTCGTAATTAGGATGTCTTCCATATGTATTGGTTTTGGCAGTTCTTCTTCATCTTCTGATAGTTTTGTCAACCTCAGTTGATCTTTTGGCTGTTTGATTTCCATCTGTTGGGTTTCATTTTCCTGTTGCAGTTGTTTGTTTTCAACTTTGAGGTCTGTGTACATGGTTTCCCATCTTTCATTCTGCTCAATTATCCTTTGATTTGCTTCTAGCAATTTTTGCATTTGTGTTTCCATTGAGCTTGAAATATGTTTCATTGTTCCTCTAGTCACTTACTCATATCCTGTTTTAAATTCTTAATAACACATTTCTTTCACTCTTGATTTTTTCAAATTTCTCATTTAGTAAAAAGATTTGATTTTTAATGCCATTTCATTTTCATGATTTTTTTGTAAGGTTTCCAGTATTTTGAAGGAATTTAATTCATTTTCCAGCGGTATCACTTGCATTTTGTTGTCTGTGGTAGGGAATAGACTTTCTAGCAATTGCATTCTTGCTGAAGTTGCAGGGTTGTCTGATTGTGATTATTTTGCTTCTTTTTGTTTTCATTAACTTTAGAATGTAATGATCATATACTGTTGTGAGGTTCCATTTGCTATCCTTGATCTATCTAAGTTCTAAATTTCCATTAACAAGAAAAATTTTTCCATAGGCTAGGTATTTTTCCTTTTCATCAGTGTTACAGTTAGTAAAAAGCTATCTTTTTCCACAAAATTTCCATAACCACATAAGTAATGAGCAGTAACACAGAGCAAGAGAGATATAGAACAGTATCAGTAAAGTGGTAAGTTTCTCAGTAATTTAAGTGACTAAACCATCCAATTTCCTGATGTAAGTGGGATATTTGGCGTCCTGTCACAGTCTCCATGTAGAATCATCACCCAGGCTGAGATGTGCATTAACTCATGTTTATTTAGTAATAATGACCAGCAGATTCTCCATAGCAGGGTAATGTCTATCTTATTGAACTTTTGTTGTCTCGTTTATACTTTGAACGTAGACCAAACTATATTTAGACCCATACAAGTATATTAAGTAATAACTACTTTTTAAGTAATTAGAAGAGAGAGAGACTCCAGTTGTTTATGGGCAACGGCTTGAAGCAGTGTCCAATCACTGAGAAGCCATCCACCATCCTGTAGCTTCCTAACCTACAGATAAAAAAGATATATACAATCAATAACAATACGATAATAAATACGGTCATTATCAGTCTATTTATAGGTCTCCTAGTTGCAACAAATTTAGATCTAAAATAAGATAATAAATAAGTAACATTCCTAGGTTTGGATGACTCGCCTTATTGCGGATTTATTACTACATGTAGCAATGTAAGATTGGCAGCAGCTAAGCATATTGTAAAAACTCCTATTCCTATACCTAACTTAGATGCATGCGATTGATCAAGGCACTAAATCAATTTCCCCTCACAACAGCTGATCGATTGCTACATTATCTAATAATTAAGCAAACTGAATAAATATTGATAAACTGCTAAGGAGTTTATTCTCCATCAACTTAATATTCATCTTAGTACATATTTATATAAAATTACTGCAAACATGTTTGTATCTAAACAAGTACCTGTTGCCGTTTTATTTTTGCCGTCTACGTAGAATATTTCTGCGTGAAAATGGCGGCTTGCTAAAATCAATGTGGAGCTAATTGTCTACTTGTGATTTGTCAAAAGAGTTAAATCGGCAAATACTTGCTTTACAATTTTTCAAATTACATGACGTGATGCTAATCTATTAAAAGTACAAAAGTAATATAAATGAGTTTTATGTTAACTTGATATTCGATCTTGGTTACTTTTCTTCTTTTTTGTTCTTTTATATGGATTATGACCATTTTATTTACTATATTGTATCATTATTTCTTATTAATTTTTAATGTAAGCTAGGAAGCTGTTCTTAGTTATAACATAGTTTAAATTGTTTGTATAGCAGATAGTGTTGATGGATCACTACTTGTTATAGTTATTATGTTAACACAACATTGAGTGTGAAGAATAAGTCAAATAGTGACTGGATTTATTTAGCACAATAGTTAGGGCACACATAATAAAAATTGTCCTTGTGAGCTTGAGCTGAGTTGCTGGAACATGGAATCAGAGCAGTGGATGGATCCCTGGTCAACAGATTTGGCTTTGGGCAGATGCGCACTTCTGTATCATTGAACTGGAATCCTAAGCAGTAGTTGTTACTTGTTATGCTTAGTTGGAATATAATGTTAGTTAATTCTATTCTAAGGTATTGTGGAGATAGATAGTTCACAAAAGGTAGACATCACCCTGCATACAGGAATCTGAGAAGAATATGTAACTAAATAGATACTGTCAGGAGCACATCTCAGCCTGGGTGATGATTCTACATAATGCCATTTCAAATTAAATTAAATAACTTTAAGAATTGGTCACAAAAAAAGAAATATCTCTCAATAGAGTGAAATAATAATTCTGTTATCAAAATGTTCTCACTGAAGCCTATTGTAACTGACATCAACCCTACCTAACATAGGAAGATCCTTGGTATAATATTTCAGCAAAATATGCAATTTGATTTACACATTGAGGATTTATTAAAATCTCTTAGTAGTATGCACTACATTCTGATAAATCTCAAAAGGTCAGGTTTCTCTCAACATGTTGATCATGTGTTTAAAGCATTTTTTATTTCTAAAATAGGGTATGGATTAGCAGTTTATGATGCTAATTTGAAGAACTTAAAATGTATGCAAAGGTTTTTGAATAAAGCATTTAAATTCAAGTGGTCAATACTACATTACAATTTTATGCATATGCTTCAAGAACATGATATAAAATACATGCACATGGCAGTAGACAGGTAGGGGTTTGGGAGGTCTAGAGCCCCCCAATTTTGTAGAGTAATGGCTTGGGGACTATAGGCAGGCCCCTTCCTTGTTTGAAATCATAAATGTTATAAGCAGAAATGATTTTATAATGATACAGAAGCAGTTCATTGAAATTAAAAGGTTTTCAAAAATTGTGAAATAATTGTATTAGGTTCATAAACTGCCACACATCAACAACTAAGAGTTCTTCCTTAAGCAAATGTATATCTCAGTTAAATCATAGCTGAGGAATACAAATGCTACAATAATGATTATACAACATCTCATTTTTGAAATCCTTGTAGCAATATATCCCTAGTTTGGTAGATTTATTGTCATATTTCAATGTATGTACATGCATTTATAAGTACTGCATGTTCTATACTATATGACGCTATTGAGATAATTTTCCAGTTACTATGTGTGACTAAACATAATCTTAGCTGATTTTGAGGATAGGATGAAATAGCATCCTCAACTACCTCCCTACAAAACTTTAATGCTACCATATTATGCTAGAGTCAATTTAAACTGACATTACATTCATGAAGTTTTATCCAATAATATTGGATATTATAGGTTGTTTGTCAGATTAATTTAAGGCTAGCATGATAAGTGTTAAAAAGTACACTGCATGGGGTTTGATTCTAATAGTAAAAGTAAGAGATTAATAAAATGTTGTTTGAGAAGTAAAATAGAACATGCAAAGCCATTCCACATAACATGATTTTAGATCCATTGATGTAAATTGGGCCTTAAGCAACAACTGGGGAATTGTGCAGTATCTGATTATACATGTATATATACAATGGTTGGCACAATGGAGGGATCAGGGGGAAGCCCCTCCCTTTTGCAAATTAAAAAATTCAAATTCTAAGACCTTTGAAAGATTAATTACCCAAAGAACTGATACCAACAAAATCTTTAAAGTTCCAATAATTCCCTTGTTTATACTTTAATGTTCTTGAAACAATTTAGAAATATTGACAATTTTTTTAGAAGCTGTCTTTGAAAGTAACTCGGAAAATCATCAGATATGGACTCAGGTGAAGGCTGCTATAAATCAGCAAATTGTTGATAGGAAGTGCTTTTCCAGAAAACTTTAATATCTTTTTGTTTAAATGTTGATTTTTTATGCAATACCATTGTTGTTTTGTGTCAGTGTATTATTTTAATATTATTATATAATAATGCATATAGAATTTAAGAAATTAGTTAATTATTTGAAACATCTGCTTTAAACTTAAAAAATCAGAATTTACTTTAAAGTTCTTTCAGTTTCTTGCAAATTTTATGTTAACTCTTATAAGTATCATTAAAAATCTTTGAAGTTTAGACAAGATCTTGTATGTTTTTTTAAAGTCTTATGCTGGAGAAATTCCACAACTTTCTTTAAAGTTCAAACACTTTTTTGCCAATTCAATTGTATCTCTTATAAGTATCTTTAAAGTCTCTTTAAAGTTTCAACAAAATTTTCCATGGTTCTTTAAAGTATTACATGCAAACATTACCTTGGGTATATTACAGAAAACATAGAATACATAAACTCATTTTCCACATTTGTAATTACATGGTTATTGCAACATCAATATCATTACTGATTCTCAATTTATTGCCACTTGCAATGTTATTTTGATTATTATAGAAAAATGAGACAATCTAAAGCTGAACAAACACAATTCAGAAAGATCATTATTATAAATGTGGTCCTAATACAGATTCCTGTGGAATACCACTATACTTTTTCTCAGCTGAATTAAACAAAAATTTAAGTAAATTAAACAAAAGTGCATGTAAATTAAACACATGACTTTTTGTAGAAAAAAATTTAACAAAATTGCAAGCAAATTGTACCCATACCATTCTGTGAAAGCAATTTAAACAAAATCCAAGCAAATTAAATTCTAAATCATTCTTACAGCCCTTAATATGCAATGACGTAAAAACTAAAAACGTATAATTGGGGTAATGATTTCAGTAATGATTTTATAATGAAATTTGGAAACAATTGTTCAATAATTCGTGCTAATCCCAATTGAATCATGCATGCTGATTTTATGCAATAGTAGAAGTATGTTTGTAGGGATATCTAGGTAAGACCTATTTCTCAAATTCTAATCAACAAACTTGCATCAAAATATATGTCTACAGAAAAGGCAAAAAATAACAATTGGGAATAAGCCAATATCCATACCATGAAATTATATTACATCACACGATTATTATCTTATGTTTTTACACATCATATAATATTCACAGCACCTTTTGAAATTTCAAAGAACATGAAACTCCACTATTTGATACAATAAGTTGTTTTGGGAAACCAAATCAAAGAATTTGGTATTTTACATGTATCCATGCTGTTTGAAGGATCTTAATTTTTTGATAAACATAAAATCATTAAAAATAAGATCATTAATGATAAACAATCAATTTTTCTACTGTTCAAAATCAGTAGTTTTATCTGCTTTGAAAATGCACAACTAAATTTACAGTTCTTACTTTGAGAAGCAGCATCAATATTGTAATATCACTGGGATCAGCACATTCCCATCCTTTCATTAAACTGTTATAAAGGTGTTTTCTGTTTACATCAAATACTTGTTATTATCAGGCTTAGTATATATGCATAAATGCATAGATGCATATTTAAATGATATATTTCGAATTTTTGTGCCATATTTTAGGTGCATATTTTAGATGCATATTTTTAACACAAACCAACTTATTGCTGCATATACCTGAGAAATGCGCAAATAAAAGTGATTAATTACTCAGAATTTCTTACTAAATTGTTAAACAAACCACTGGCATAGCTATGGGGGAGGGGAGAGCAAGGCCCTTCCAAAGGCGAAGCCTAGCCCCTTCTTTATGAGCAGAATGAACATATTACTATTAATTTTGTTTAGTTAAAAGATAAATAAATCATATATGGCCCTATTTAAATAACTTTCACATCAAATTTAAAAGGCAATTAACAAGAATTCTGCTACACGTTAAATGTAGACTGAATTGGGTTTGAATTTTAAGGCTGTGTGATTAATTGATTGATAATTGACACCAACTGAACATTTTTTACAAACCAAATCAATTATCAATTAGTGGATAGTGTAATATCCTCTACCAGGCATTGTCACTGTATATCTATTGTTACTGTATAACATTAGTTGTGTTACTGTGGGTAAGGATTTACTTGTTACATACTGCTTGACTTGTTGCTTCTGTTAACTTATGTAAACTAGAATTAACCATTCACTATTTAGGTGACGAAGCCATGCTGTAATCTATCCAATGATCACTAATGGGCATCTGCCTGAAGCCAATCTCCACATCCAGTTTCACCATTTCCTCTGTTTGGTTGAGTGCCACATCTCAGCTCAATCGATACAGTTTATTTGTACCCTATCCTAGCTCAGTGTATACTCAAGGCATGGCACAGTTCGACTTAAACTCTATTTTGTAAAAGTGTTCTATCTATTCGCAACCTGACTTGTTACTAGCTGTTCGTTAGATATTACATGTAGCCATTACCGGAATATATTGGCTTGTCTAAATATATTTGTTTCGAACAGCTTCCTAACTTACATTTATAATCTAGTACATGTACGGTCACTTTATCGGTCATTTATAGGTCATTAATTTAGATCTAAAATAGTATTAATATATTTCCTAAGTTTTGGTCATCCAACTGTTTGTTGACAATCAATTATTCTAGTACATGTAGAAAAGAAATGCTAGTCAGCTAATTGAGAGAAAACCCCTACATCTAACTTAAGTGCACTTTCGTGGTCTGGCACAGGGACACTAGAATCGTTCTCTGTGATGGATTCAGACCACTACTAAACACCACTCAATTAGCTTGACATCATACTAAATATTCAAACCATTGTAGTAGAACAAAATAAGAATTCTGAATAAAATTCTTTATCAACTTCTTACAATGTTTCTAATCTATTTATAGTAATTTCAGAAAAGTACCTGTCAATTCAAATTTAAACTTCTGCCAAAATGGCGGCTAAAAATAATGGAAGCAACTTTGCCCCCTTGTTTAGTCAAAAGTGTTTTTATTGACTGATACTAATCTCTCTTTTTTGACACATGTTGTTTCTTGGTTGCATAATACAAATAAATCTAAATTATTCTAATTGATTTGATTACAATATTTTTAATCATCTTTTCTTTGATCTTATTCCCATTCTGCTCAATGTTTTGCAGCTTATTTTAGATTTGTGTGGATGATGCTACACACCCTCCTCAGCTTTTGTTATTTTTAGCACAGCTTGCTCTCCATGCACTAAGGTATCCGCCTTCCAAATTATTGATTCAGCCTGTTGATTGGCCCACGTGATTTTCTCGAATTCAGCTTGTTTTGTCATCTTGAGGACTGCCTCTCATTTGGTTGTTACTGTGTTAGCATATTTTAGGAATCATGTTTCTCAAATGTCCTCTGCTATCAGCGTAATCTCTCATAGTTTGTTAATTTTTTGAGAATATTTCATAGTATTTGTGGTATAGTTGTATTCCTTTGATTCCTATCATCAATGTCATCTGTGCATCAGCTCTGCTCATATGGGCTAGATCTTCCCTAAATTGATTGTTGGGATAGAAGAACATGAATATTTTTTGTAAACTGTGGGTATTTGCTATGTCTTTGTAGAAGAAGCTAATGTTGTCTCTCACTTCTTGTTCAGTTATACTATTAGGATCATTCTTGTTGATCCGCATCATTGTAACAATTTCAACTCTTTTTGTGACATCATAATAGCAGTACTTTCTTTCCCAGATGTCTGTCCATTTGATGTTGTTTACCCTGGAGAATAGCATTATTGCTCTTGGAGTTCATTCTTCTATTTTTATGAGATCCTGTAGCTGTATGTTAATAGGTCTTCCTTGTGTATAGAGTTGATCTGGAGTTATTTTGCCTTCAATGTAGACCTTCTCTCTGTTGTTGTTTCTTAGCATTATCTCTTTCAATTTTTTATAGTTGTCTCACTCTACCATTACTTTCACCTTTTTCTCTGTATTCACATATGATTTGTATTCATGCAGGAATGTTTTCACCACTTGACTTCTTTCAGTAATCTCCTTTGTGGGAGGACCATTGGTATCACAATAGTTTCTGGTGGTGTGCAGATTAGAATCTTCATTTCAATTTGCCTTTCAATGTGTGGGTATGGGCCTTCCATAGTTGGTGCTGTTGCTAAGCCTATTGTGCCGGGGTAATTCATCTTGGCTTCTGGGATGGTGTTCCAGAATGCTTGTGTTAATCCCCTTCTGCTTAGTTTTAGTCGTATTTCTTCTTTGATGTCTATTCTTGCTGTTATACATTCAACGTCTACGGCTAATTGATTGTATGGTTTCAGTAGCTCTTCCAATTCTGTTCATGTAAATGCTTCCATGAACATGAGCTTCATTGTTGCCACTGTTTGTTGCTCTCTGATGTTTTGGAAGTTTCTTTCTTTGATATCTCTAGCTTCCCTGGTGACTTTGATCTCAACTAGGAACTGTTCATCAACAGTGTCTATCCATTCTATTGTTCTTGCTGGGCTGATTTCTCCCCATTTCTCTATGTTTATCCTGTCAATTGTCTGCTGTGTTTTCAGAGATAATAGTAGTCATGAAGATGTTAACAATTCCTCTTCTTCTATCATCTCTGCTTGAGATTTCGTGACCATTTCACAGACCTCCACTGGTTCCATTATACCTCCTTGTTTCATCATTTCTGCACTTCATATGATTTTTGTGAATGTACACCATGGGCTGTCTCGTTCATATTTATCAATTTCATGGTCGAGGGTTTTCTGCATATCTTTCTGTACTAACATTTTTCTGATTTCGTCTGTGCTTGCTAGTTTCCATTTGATGATTTTCCTTGTTGTTAACCATGATTGATGTTCCAGTTGTTTTATTCATGTCTCGGATGTTGCTCCCCACATATATTTCTTCATTGGTTCATCAAATATTGTAATTTCACTGGGGCATATCCCCATCTTGTTAGCAGTGCTTATTATTGACATTTTTCCCATTGGACTTTCATTCATTATCATTCAGCTGAGTATCTTTTCCATCATTTGTACTGGCTTTTCTGATCTATTTGGTGACTCCAGCTTTCCTGTGTGACCTTTTAGTAGCCAGTTTTTCGTTTGCATGTTTATTGGAGCTATCACTATCTCATACTTTTTCACTTTTGCTAACTTGTGTTGGGTGTGCCATGAGATCAGGAGTTTCAATTCTGCCTCTTCAGTTGTGAATATTGCTAATATCCATACCGTTGTTCTGTAGCATATTTCTGGTGCATTTTTCTCTTCAAATAGTAGCTGTTTGAAATCCTTTTTCATGTTGAGCTCATAGGCTTTGTTTACTTCTGTTAGTGCCATTTCTACCAACTTGTGAAATTTTCATGATGGTGCTTTGATTTTTATTTCTGGCCAACCTTCATCTACTTTTTGTTGTAGTTTCATATTTTTCCATATTGTTTGGATTTGTTGTAGATGCTCTTGTTGTTGTGTCAGACTGCACTTTATGAATAGTGTGTTGGCCTTTTCTATCCCATCTATGTCTGACATTAACTCTATAGTTTTTGTTTGTCTGTAGAGGTCAATTGTGATGCATGGATCTACCATGATTCTGTAGATTTGTGCCCAGTAATCTATTTGTAGATCAAATCATATAAATTCTGGGATTATTGTGGTTCTTGATGGTCTCTCCCATGGGAATATGTTTTCAGTTAGCATGCATGCTTCTTGTAAGTGCTCAGGGATGTCTTCATTTGTTGATATTGTGATAATCACTACTCTTACTTTCTGCACTCTTGCCATTCTCAACGTTTCATCCATTTTCTTCTCCAAGTTTTTTGTGTATTCTTTTTGCTTCAGTACGTGTATAATCGTAAGATTTTATTCATCTATGTTAATTTCTGGTATTTTGGCTATTTTATCTTTGTACGCCATTATGGCTTGCATCATATCCAGTGTAAGATCATCATCAAATACGATATGCACTGTGCTTCACATATATGGTCTTTCCAATGTCTCATTCATTTCTTGTGGGTAGCTTATAATCACGTTTACTTTTGGTCTGTTATTTGCATCGAGCACTATTGGTAGATTTTTTCCTTCAATTTTCGCAACTTTCTGTATGTGTGCTTTCATTTCTGGGGATAGTTCTGTGAATGCATTGTAACACATCTTCGATGTTCTGATAAAGTAGGGATGTAGTGTTTCTCCATCAATTTTAGACATCTGCTTTTTTCTTTCTCTTGATTGTACGGTTCTCTCCAAAGTAGTTTCCAAGGAGGCATGTAGCTGGGTCATCCTTAGTGGTAATTTGCTGGTGCTCAGTTCACAGTCCAAGGGCTGTGAATCTGTGCTAATAGTTTCTACTGATTCGCCCTTGAATCAGCTCACAGTTACTCCTATTGGCACTTGACCAGTTGTGGTTCCAGTGGGGATAACATCAGCCTTGAATTGCTCATCTATCTTTGTCTCTTCAATGTCTGCTGTTGCTCTCTTCAGGTTTTGAAAATGTAATAGTCTATTATTGTCTAACATGTATTCATTGTTCAGTAGTG